>NW_024121988.1:2385640-2731977 GCF_016745375.1 Pimephales promelas
CGTGGGCCGACGCCAGCTGGCAGAAAGTGCCCTCCATTGCTGACACGTCCTCCTCCACCTGTGCGAAGCGTTCAAAGTTGATGTAGGTGTTATTAGGAGGCATGCTGGAGTGGGACTTGATGGTGTACTCTTTTTAAGACGCTTCGTCTTCAGCTGCCTACGCTCTCTCTTCTCTCTGGTGCTTTACTGCGCTCGTCCTTATGCTCATTAGACTGCCAATAGACAATGGAGTTAAGATTGAGGGAATATCAAAATGCACTGTACTATAGAGCCTGTTCAAACCAAGAACTATAAAGATGACAATAATGATGACTATATTAACAACCACACCAATGCACGATAACGTCTGTGACTTTAAATGCTCAAGCTCTTTAAATCAGTATGGATTCTGATTGACTGTCAATGTTTTTATTGTTCATTAGTTAGAAAAAAGTGATTCCAATGAAATAATTCATCTTTGTCAGAATTGTTAGAGTTTTGGTGTGGATAGTGTGAACTGTTATTTTACATTTAAAATTTTTTATTGTTATCTTTATAGTTATTGTCGTTGGTGTGAACGGCCCTTGAATGTCTTTCAGGTAAACGATCTCAAGCTGATAACATACCTTGATCCAAGGGTGGTTCAAGGCATCTTGAATTGTAAGTCTCTTTCTGAAATACATAATTGAGATGGTACTTTTTTACATTTTACTTTAAACAAGCATCATATTTTGCTCTCTGTCTCAAGCTCAAAGCTCACACTCAAATACACATGATTTCAGATGATCTCAGCTCACTCACTTGGTGTCTTTTTCCAGCAGTTGTCTTATAAAGTTCTTGGCAAGCTCACTGGTGTGGCCAAAGAATTCATCATCAAACTCATAGTTCATGGCTGAGATGTTTCCCAGGGTGTCTTGCTTCGTTTCTCCTAGGAAAGGAGACGCCCCGCTCAACCTGCATTTAGAAAGCATATTAGCAGAACATTGGTAAAATCACACATTTTTATATTTAGGCTTAAAAAAATGGTGTACTTACAGAATATATGTAATAACACCAACACTCCTATAAAAGGAAAGCACTTAATTATTTGAAATAAAAAACAACAATATCAAATTACTGAGATATTTTACTTAAAGGGTTAGTTCATCCAAAAATGAAAATTCTGTCAGTATTTACTCACCCTCATTTTGTTCCAAACCTCTATGTGTAGGAAAAATACATACTATGGTAGTCAATGGGATTGAGATCTGTTTGATTAAAAACATTCTTCCAAATATCTTCCTTTGTGTTCAGCAGAACAAATAAACACATAGAGGGTTGGAACAACATCAGGGTGAGTAAATATTGCCAGGATTTTCATTTTTTTGGTGAACTAATCCTTTAATATACATTACAAAATGATCTTACCACATATCTGCTTCCAGTCCCAGTGGTTCATAATTAACAATTTCTGGAGCTGAAAAAAGCAAAAACGATACGTGGAACAAAAAATAAGAATTAAAAAAAAGTGTGTTAGGGGTCGTTCACACAGAATGAGTTTTTGCATTCCACTGTGCTGCTTTTCCATTGTTTTTTCTATGTGAACATGAGCTAGACGGACGTGTTTGACCGCTGCGTTGATGTCTTACTGTATGTCTTTTTCAGCATCTTTTGCATTACAGAGTGCTCTAAAAATGCATAAAAACTGCGTCTCAAGTTTTTCAACGTCAAAACATTTTCTGTGTGAAAGGCCCCTTAGTGTGCACAGTTAAGGCTGCAGGCTTTAGGGTTTAAACAGAATATATATCATACCAACAAAACTCTGGTGTTCCAAAGATTTTTTAAATTCAACCCCTTCAGCGATCTTGTGGGCCAAGCCAAAATCAATGAGTTTGATCCGGGGAAGTGGGGCGTTCTTATCCAGAAGCATGATGTTTTCAGGCTGTGAACCGGAAAATAAATTACACACACAGGAGCACACCACACTCATATGCACACAAAGACACACTGTTCTACTGACAGAGAATTCTTCAGTGTTTCACATCTGTCAGCGCAAATATGCTGTACTGTAATAATCTGGGCAGTGTTATGAGACCAGTGGGTGTAGTGTACCTTCAAGTCAAAATGAGCAATATTCCCTGTGTGTAAATAGTGGACGCCCTCTAGAATCTGCTTGATAAACTGTGTGGCTTCCTCCTCACTTAAAGACTCTTTCTGTGCCAGAAAGTCGAAAAGCTCTCCTCCAGACACCCTACAAAAATATATAATCTCTTCTCAATAAGGGTAGGCAGGTGAACTAAAACTAAAATATGCATTTTAACTTTGCAATCGCAAACTCATATAATAATGAAATCATTTGTATTAGCATTAATACAAGCTCTACTCACAGCTCCAAAATCAGCACCACATCTGTCTTGTTCTCAAACACATCATGTAGCATAACAATATTGGGATGTTGTATCTGCTGTAGGATGTTGACCTCTCGCTCAATCTCTTCTCGGAGCACACCTCGCCGGCTGGCATTACTCTGGCGTTTCTTTATGAACTTAGCTGCAAAATCCCGGCCTGAGCACTTTTCACGACACTGCTTAACAATTGCAAACTGCCCACTGAAAGACACATGAACTGTTATAAAACCACGGGCAACAATTTCATGTTATAAATATAAATAAATATAAATAAAAGGTATTTCTAAAAGATTTTCAGATTTGAAACTACACTGTGGAATCAAGGCCGTAACCAGGGTCTTAAAATTAGCGAGGTCCGGGTGTTGTGTAAAGAATTGTGCTATAGGTTAGGCTATTGGATCTCCATTTCCCAGTGTCCCTTTTTTTAAAGGAATTTGCCATATATATATATATATATATATATATATATATATATACAGGGGTTCAATTTGGATTTAATTATGTCCCCCTATACATGGGACCTATGAATGCATCTGTGTAATATGATCAGGATTGCAGCAATCAGGAAAGTAAAT
The DNA here is from genome assembly GCF_016745375.1 of Pimephales promelas. The sequence goes on from NW_024121988.1 coordinate 2,388,582, forward strand.
CAATAAATCACTAAGTAAACAGCAAACTTCTTACCTTCCAAGTTCCTCTCCAATCTCATAGAAATTCTCAACCTGCTGCTGCTTGAACACAGCCATTGTGATCTTATTTAAAACAAAACAAAAACTCTTCTTATTTACTGGACTCATAACAAATAGTATGCACAAAGACTTACAATTGTTTAAAAAACAATATAAATTTTCTGTGCGTGTGAGTCAAAATGACACTTTATTGCGTACTATAGGCTACAAGCTGATCATACAGTATTAGTTTGTTGTGACCTAAATATTTCATTTATGATGGAGGGACAAATTTAGATCTTAAGTGTGCAAGATAACGACGAGGCCTCACCTATATTTAGCCTAAATTTATCCAAGGAAAACGGGTGTCTAGAATGGAAAATGAAAAAAACAAACTCATAAAATGCAAATTGGAAAAATCTGTTTTCACAGGTATATTCTGACTTACAAGACCATGCTATTTGATGTAGGCTACTACATTTTGATGCTGAAAGGAGCTCATCTTGAGAAGAAGCGTTTTTACCTGACATGACAGCTTTATCTAGTACTAGCAGACCCGTCTGATCGTCACAACACTGGATTACCACATCTCAAAAAGACGGTGTAGGCTAATGCACTTCATTATAGGCATTCGAAAAAATATTTAGGAATAGACTTTAAGGCAAACGTTACACAAGCACGAGCAGACTTGACTGTAAAAAAAAAGTAAACATTTAAGGGCGTAACCAAAGAGTTTGTGTGAAAAAAAATGCATGTTTAAGATCAGTAGGACAAGTACAAGATATTTAGCCTACCTGTCATCACCAACAAATGTGTTCCGTTCTGAATCCTTTCATGCGTCTTTCATAGAGGAAAGCACACTAGTCGTGATCCCAGCAGCTTGTTTCTAAAAGTGGACACGCCACCTGTTGAACTCATGCCTGAGCGTAAAAACGACAACACACTGACAGGCTTGTCCCATGACTAAATAAAATTACCCGACATAATGTATTCTTCTGAATTGGCTACATCGATGTTGTCACCTGCCCGTTCAGTCGCATTTGTCGCTGACTGCAGTCGTTTCAGTCAGATTAATCAATGTTGTTTGTTGTCTCACCCCTCTGTTCTCTGTAGCCTACTGCTGCTGACAAGTGCTAAAATTATCACTTTTAACATGTGGCAAATAGTTGATTTAATTTTGTTGAATAGGCCTAGGCTACTTTTAAGTAGTCTAAGATCATGTCATACTTGTTTTAACCAATATTTATTTTAAAAAGACTTTTAGTTGTAGCCTGCACAGTAGCCTAAAAACTATCAAAAATATATAAAATATTTTGGCTCCCTCGTCCTTATAGCTCAGTCTTGGTCAGACGTCACCTACCAGGCAGTGGACCTATCAGCTCTCCATCTCCGCCAGTGTCTCCAACTGGTTAAACTGTCTCCTTCCTCCGTCGACTCTGCTGTGGGTCTTCATCCTGGAGATATATCCAGCTGCAGACCCGCAGCACCACCAGTTTCAGAACCCCAGTTTCAGAACCCCAGCGCCAGAACCGGAAGTGAAGGAGGGGCGGAATTATTATTATTGCATTATAATTATTTTAGCAAGCATGTAAGGACAAACCCGGCCTTGAGTTCCTCATTTGATACATTGTAAGTTAAATTTAAACAAAATTGTTGTGATAAAACAGGCCTAGCTTGGGTTGAATTGGTCCTTTTGTATAGATTTTTAACAAAATAATGCCGAATTTTCTCTTTTTTTTTGATTTATTATTTTACACGAAAAATGCATGCTGCACATGTTCTTGTGAAATAAAGTATATTTTATAAAAAATACCCATGCTTTTTTATTTATTTTTTATTAAACAATCAAAATCATCTTACAAATACATCTTCAATATCAAAACAATTTAAGATTTTTGTAAACACAATAAAGAAATAAAGAAATAAATAGAACATAAAATATCACAGAGGTCTAATGAGTTATCAGATTGTGTATAATTTTGAAAACCTCCAATGATTGTCTTGTTTTATATCTTTCAAAGCTTTTATACAAAGTTAACTCCTTCATAAAAACCAAAAAAAAAGGTCTTATCTTCCTAAATCTACACGTATGTATAAACTGCTTAGCTAAAATTATTCAACTGTTATACATTAAAATAGAGTCTGGTTGAACCAGGCTACATTAAAATGCCCATAAGTTTCAAGTATTATTTTTTTCACCATCATGATCAGGAAGTTCTCGTAATACAATGAAACGAATAACTGAAACTGTATACAATTATTTTACACAAAATCAATGTTTTAAAATGCTTATTGTACAGTAATGTATAGCATCATAACATACGTAGTAGGACGTTTCTTGTTCAATAAAAGCTTCGTTTCATGTGTAAAATACCCTCCAAATTACGTTAGGTGGCGTTATTAGGTTTCAAATCTAAGCTCCGCCCCTCAATTACGTTCCGCTGGTGTTGGTTAGAATCTAACACCGCCCCTCACTTCCGGTTCTGGCGCTGGGGTTCTGAAACTGGGGTTCTGAAACTGGTGGTGCTGCGGGTCTGCAGCTGGATACTATAGATCCTGGCTGTTGTCTGGGTCCCTACCTACCCGACTGTTGGGAGGTGGGGGACTAGGCCCTATGTAACGTTTAGTTCTGTCTGTTTAGTTTTATTGTGTTTTGATTCGGTTTTCCCAGCCTTGGATTCCTGTGTTCCCTGCAGGGGAAGTTTAGAACTAGAACTGCAGAACTAGTTTCTAATTTACGCACCTGTCCTGTTTTGTGAATACTCTGTCTGTGTATTTAAGCCTTTAGTACATTCAGTTCTTTGTTCGGTCTCATTCACGCTTAAGTGGTTTGTGGTTGAAAGTTTTTCTCGATCACCAGTATGTAGATAAATAATAAAGAATAAAAATAATTAATAAAGACTGTTTATTTTGGACACTCCTTTGTTTCGTCGTGCTATTTACGCAACCACTGTTACACTTTCATATTCTTTTTAAAATTTTGTCTAAAACACTTAGATACAACGAATTGCAAATATATAAATATTTGGTTGAAATATCTTTATGCTTTGAGGCCAATAATCAATAATATCGAAATTGGCGAAACATGGCAAAATTGCATAAAGTGCACTATTAGTAAACTATTTCACATTGGTATTGTGAAACACAAATGACTGCTATTAATAAGACTCTGAAACTTTTATTTTCCCAGTTGAGAATATTTACTTATGTATTAATACTGTATAATCTATGAAAATGTGCAGTTGTTGGCCTATTTCCTGATCCAATCAAGATTTTTAATCTTTGATATTTATAAGGATGGCAACTCTGACAGAAAAACCATCCAAAGATAATGCAATTATGAAATCACATTAGTGATTTTACCAGTTTTACCAGATTACCAGTGTTGTTATTGACTAGGCAGATAAGCTCAAACAATAGAACCTTTTATACTCGCAAGATTTACGTATGAGGAAACTAGGCAAATGAAGTGAGCCAGTCTTCCTGTCGCAGTGAATGAGTGTTGCATTTTTAAAGATGGATAGTGGGGTTTATTGAATGTAAGCAGTGCACTTGAGAAGCTCACAATGGAGCAGATAGAGGCAGCTATGTACCAGAAGATGAAGATATCTGAGAGATTAAATGAAAAGCGGATGGAGCAAATGGAGGGAGATCTCAGCATGGAAAGAGGACAGAGGGAGCCCATCCTTAACTGGTTTGTGGAGACTCAGGCTGTGCTCATCCTGTGTGACGGACGTTTTCCACCCTGGTTCCAGGGTTTCATCTCCAGGCAGTAAGAACTAATGAAAGATAAGAAGTTTGGTAATGGTAACTGTTCCACCATGATCTATAAAATCATCTGATATGAACGTATATTGTTCAGGTGCAGGCGACTGAGATGCAAATGTTTATGATTGTGTATTGAGGCTGTTGCACTGTGGTAACTGTTGCTGTTTCCAGTGAAGCAGAAGATCAGCTCCAAGACAAGAATGTTGGTTGCTTCCTTATCAGACTCAGTGAAAAAGCCAGTGGATATATTCTTTCATACAAGTAAGAATCAAAATTGGTCTGGAACACTTTACCATAAGGTCTAATTTGTTAACATTAAGCCTATTTATGCGTTAGCTAACATGAACTGCAGAATATAATTTTACAGCATCTTTTTTAATGTTAGTTCACAGTGCAATAACAAGTGTTAGAAGATACAACTTTTGGTTTTAAAATGTAAATGTCAAGTTAATAAATTCTGTAGAAGCGTTGTTCTTTCTTAGTTAATGTTAACTAATGTAGTTTACAAACGAGATTTTGTCATTTTTATGGCAACCCCCCCCCTCCCCCCCCCCCCCCCCCCACACACACACACACACAATGTACATATTGAAGCTGCTGAGCTTTGAGTCGTTTTCTCTAATGCCTTATGTTCACAGAGGACAGGATCGTTGTCGCCATTTTGTCATAAATCAAACCAAGACTGGCATGTTCTCCATTTCTGGTGATTCCACCACTCACAACAGTCTCAAAGAGATGATCAGTCACTTTAAAACCACACCAATCCAGCCTTTTGGAGAGTACCTGACTTCAGATAACACAGAGATGGATTCTGTAGGAGAGGTAAATATATGTTTGCATTCTTTGTAGTGCACTCAGTAATTATTCCTTGTTAAAAAAAACAAAAAACAAACACTTTACCCATAAAGAAATTAATACTTTTAAAAACTGTTTAAAGTCAAGTTCATGCAAATTGGATGAAAATTACATTTAATCAGTAGCCTATTATAAGCTGTTTTGTATGAAGTACAGCCCCAGCTAAGATCACTAGCCAAATACAAATGCTTCACGCGAGTTCCGTCTTTCCCATGGAAAAGTGATTTTTAATTAAATGCAATACATTTTATCTTATGAGTTAACTTGTTTCATCTGACTCCATAAGATAAAAAAGGTTTATCAATGATATCTGCGTTACTGTTTGACTATTTTAGCTGACCTGCTGACAGGCTATGAGGAAAGTCGCGAGACCCTCCCTAATGGGCTAATCTGAATACAACCGCCCTGAACTCTCGTTGCATTTCTTTATATAGTCAGAACCATTTGCTTAATTTGCATTCGGACAAAGGATCAGAAGGTGTTAACTCAAAGACACACCCTTCTATGTGCAAGATATTTCTATATTCTTAAGAACCCTTTTGTTTTACTTATGAGACATACCAGTCACCCTGAGACCTTTAAAATGATACTAAACAATCCTTAATAATTCACATTAAAACTATATAAATTCTTGTGTGAGTGTTAAGTGTTACTGAGAGAGAGAGAGAGAGAGAGAGAGAGAGAGAGAGAGAGAGAGAGAGAGAGAGAGAGAGAGAATGTAGATAAGGTGCTCAGAGTAAGGGGGTGCAGGGTGTGTGTGAGAGTTTTTCACATGTTAATTTGCAAGCAAGATTGATTCCATGAACCAGTTACAGTTTTTCCAGTCTTACAGAATTGTTTTATGTACTTTTGTGTTTCTTTTCTTCTAGGATGCCCCAAATGAGCTTTATGATGTGGTTAAAAATAAGCCCTGGGTTAATTCAGGAGTGAGCGTTAAGGCTCTAAGAAGTTTATGGGAACAAACTAACATTGTCCCACATTGCACGCCTCCCGTTCTATCTTCTAAAAGTGGACGGAAACTCACAACCTCCACCTCTATTGACAGGAACAGTCTGTCACAGGTAACCATATCAGCTGGTTCCTTGGTTACTATCTCTCTGGTAACAACGGCTAATTTTGTGGCGTACATTTCTTTTTTTTATATATCTGTTAAAATTCATACTGTATGATTTCAACCATTAGGGAATGAAAATTCCACCTGTGCCAAAGAAAAGTGCACCACTTCGGAATTCCTTAAGCGCTGGTTTTCCAGGTAAAAATCCTTCACATGAACAACCCAGCTTTTCAGAATCAAGGACATCTGGAAGGACAGGTGGAGATGAAAGAGTAAACAGCAGAAGTGATATCAGAGAAACAAAGTGGCCTCTCCACCATGAAAACCACCAGTCTTGTAGTTTTATGCCCTCCACCCCGCAACAGCCTCCTTACTTCCATCCAAAACAGACTCCTGCTCTTACGCTGTCCTCGAACACCATACTGGAGCTGGCCGAGCGCCACAAACTAACAAAGTAGCCCTAAAGCCCAATCCAATCTACCAGGCCTCGACTGATGTTAACTCGGGGCAGAAGGAACAGCCAGAGCTAGTGTATGACAACCGTGCAAGGCCCATCGACAACATCCTTTTAGCAGAAAACCACTATCAAGACATACTTGACAATGAACATGTGCCTGAGAGCAACACCTATGAGGACATTCGAGTGACGGACAGCAATACATATGCAAGTTTGGATGAGATGCCACCACAAACACAAAACATCCTGGGGAAGAAGGTGAGATGAGACCTGACACAATTACAAACATATAGCCTACTGTACATAATTTCTGCATTAATTTATCTTGTAAAAAAATACTGAAACTGTTGTTTTTAACAGAATCATAAGTGGTGGAAACTTCGTCTGGATAACAAGAAGCTATAGTCATCACATTATTTGAAGAAACACTTCATTTAAGTTTAGAATTATAAAGTCATAATTTTCATGTTAGTGTGTGCATGTGTAACTTCAGTACAGTAGCTTCCACAGTTACAAAATGCTAAACATTGTTAATGCAAATACAATGGTAGCTTGATATTATTACGATGAAACATATTTTGAAAATGTATTTGCATACCTGTGTAGGATTACTAATGTATTTAAATGTTTAATTTAGGTTCAAGTACAATAGTATATAAACTGAGAAAGTCTAGTAGACTGAATTTAGCATTTGAGGTATAAAATGAGCAGATACTTTTCATCTTTTTATAGCTCTGGGAGCCCCTGGCTCAATCTGAATAGTTATGCTCAGATTGTCTCCCCCTTAATGTAACAGAATTTTTCATTAAGCTCTATGATAATGTGAAGGTATGGGTGATAATCAGGCTGATTGGATAACCATACCTGACACTGCTATGCTGATATAGGGAATTTCCGGTAGCTAACTCAATCCTATGCCTCATTTACATGCTTTGTTTGAGAGTGTCTACACCTCCATGTAACCCCTCCCCCTTGTAAGGAATATGAACACAAAGTATTTTGCCTTTAGCATAAACAGCAATAAAGAACCCTGCTTAAAAAAGATACTTCCGAGTCTCCTGGTCTTCGCTTCTGAGTTTTCAAACACTTTAGAAGAAAAAGTTCACAACACATGCTCTGATTATTCATAGTTATTGTTGCATTCCTGCTGTTTTCTGTTTTCTTAGGACTTTATCTTTCAGTGTGTGCACAGCCTGTCACATTTAAACCAAACGTTTCTGTAAACCCAATCCAGTAACTCCACACAATTGTATGATACAATAGTCTTTGTCTACACATAACACAGCACAACTCAATAAAGCACTGAGATAATATTACAGTAAGTGCTCTGTATGAGGTTAGTATTGAGTAGATTGATTGCATTGTGCTTGGATGTGTTCCCCCATTTTATATTCATGGAATAAGCTGTAGAAGTAGCAGTATAGAATATAGAGTGAATATAGAGAATATATGTGCCCTCCATCCACTGCAATTCGGTCAAAGCTTGTCTAATAGCTGACTTGTTGGATATCTTTGAGCCACTGAGCCGTTTATACTGGGTTTTGACTCTAAATACTGATACACTTAAAACCTCATGATGGATTGGTAAGCTGCAGAACAGCGTATTATGCTATTTAATAAACTATGTTTGCATTATAGCCATCAAAATGACCTCCCCTGGGCTTCACTGGCTGTAATAGATTCATGTTTAATGTTTAAAGAGATTTGATGATTATTTTTTTAATGGGGTGTGTGGGTGGTGGTGGTGCAGTGGATGAGACACATACCTTTGGTGTGAGAGATCTGGGTTCGAATCCACTGCGAGACACCAATGTGTCCCTGAGCAAGACACTTAACCCTAGTTGCTCCAGAGGCGTGTGACCTCTGACATATCAATTGTCGCTTTGGATAAAAGCGTCAGCTAAATGAATAAATGTAATTTTTATGATAATTATATATGCTTATATTTAAAATTGTACCATTACTTACATGATTAAATAATCCAATTATTATTAATAAGAATTCCATTTGGAGAGCTCTCTTATTCAGTTCTTACTAGTAAGAATGCAATTGCAGAGTTCTTTAATTCAATTGGAGCTCTGCAATTATACATATCTTTAATTAGTTTTTTACTAGTAAAAATTCAATTAGAGAGCTCTCTAATTGTAATTGTTACAGTCATAATTGGATTAGAGAGCTCTGTAATTAAAAATGAATAAAAGTCAACTGAGACATAGTAATAATTCATTTGTAGAGCCCTCTAATTGTAATTGTTACTAAGAATTGAATTAGAGAGCTCTGCAATTGTAATTCTTATTAGTAACAATACAATTACGACAAGTAAGGATGGTACAATTTAAGCTAAAACGGCTTGCCATATACTAGAGCGGTGAAGTACCGATCTCCTCAAGCAGGCGGTGACACAACCACAATTCACACTTTACCTTTCAGATCCCCCCCCCCATCATTATCAGTGACAATAAACTTGGTAGCCCTCATTGTCATTAATTTTTTTTTAAATAAAATGACAAAAATAGGCAATATAAAATGTGATGCCATAATTAGTGCTAATATGCATTTGGCGGATAGTATTAGCATGTGGTGGATTCAAATAAGGGAAATTCGGGATAAACAAATGGTTTGTACCTAATGATATCATAGCTAAAATTCAGAAACCATGTGGTTATTATGACAAAGTAAAAGTACACCACAGAATAATTTGAATCAGAAAGTCGGGTATTTCCCCAAAAGCTTGCAGTTAGCTGAGTCTGCATAGATTTCACATGCCTAACAGTGCAGTGCATTGTTTAATTAAACATTAAAAATGTATCACTGAACAAATCAGTGAATTTCTCAGTGGATTGGTTTAACATCCCCAGGACCACGGCCGCATTAACCATAGGGCTAGGCGGGGCTTAAGCCCCGGGGCCCAAGCAAGGAGGGGGCCCGTGATTGGCTGTGGAGCAGATACTGAAAGCCATCTGATTACCAAAGCCTTACCACGCAATAACGTCCCCCACAAATTATCCCTGTTATTTAGTTGCACTTTGCCTTATTCCATGCATTATCATGGACTCATTATCATAAATAGAGACGTTCGCAAAGACCCGCCTTTTTTAGTATGTGACGGGCCACGAGCCAGGCGGGTCTCACGAGTCACGCATATCATGTTCTCATGCGCTCACGCAGTGAAAAATACATCGCGGGGCAAAGACTAACGTTACACCGAGTGATTACGAGAGAGAGAGTTCAAAGCAGCTTACTGATGATATGAAACAAAGTCTCAACTTTCAAATATTGTCATTTAAGTAATTTAAACAATACCGTTTTCAAGTTCATATCCACCGACGTTACTGACAGCTTTGTTGTCGGACAAAGTTGCTTATTCGGCGTTATGATTGGCCAGGCCACCTGTCAATCAAACCCCCGTGGGCAGCAGGGCAAAATTGAAACGTCAGGTTTTAATTTGATATGACAAATACATTTATTCTATATTTAACTTGTGAACGATCGACCTGCTGCTGCAAGTAGGCCTATAGATGATGGCTGCCTGCGCCTTAGAATACATCAATCAATAAATCGCCTTTACTCTTCACTTCATTCTAGTCTATTCTTAAAACACAGCGTCATCATCGACCCCACAAACTTTCGGTAAGTTTGAATATTAACTTGATGGATGTATAATTTTGCTTTTTGTGTTTGATTAAACTCTATATTCGCCTAAAGGACTGGCGATAATACCGGGTTGCATATCCGGTAGAAATATTTAAATTTTGCTGCGCATCGATGTAAGTTTATCATTTAAACGCGTTTTTGTGGTTTGGATACCATTTATTTCAAACTGCTCAGGCACAGTGAGCAGCGGGTGAGAATTCATTTTGTAAATGCTGGTTTTGAGACCATGGTGAACTTGAGACGGTTTTGACAGTGACAGACGCTGAAAGTGACAGACGCTGCTAATGCTGTCGCCATGTGTGTCAATAATGTTAATCAAACATCAGAAAGAAAGTAATTTAACGTTACTGCATTTGACTGAATTACTTTTGCAAAATTAACAAGAATGAATGTTGAATTTATAGTGAAAACCATGTAGGCTATTGTATATTTGATTACTTTATATAATATAATATTATTCAGTGCTTAAAGTCATTTTATTGTGCCTTTGTTCTATTTTAATTTGTGACTCTTGTCATCAGTAAGCTTGAGATTATTTTCTTAAGCTACTATTATTTTTTGGTGATATTGAAATTGGTCACAATAATTATGAAATTTTAGTCACAATACATTTTGATATGATAAAAAAAATTGTGTTAAAAGTAACATAACTTAACTGTGAAGTATATCATAGATGGATAAAATGACTCGTATAATAACATTTAACTCATGTAGTTGGTGACCTAACGTGGTGGGGGGGCCCTGCAGTAACTCATAGCCCCGGCCGGGGCCCAGTGAGCTCTTAATACGGCCCTGCCCAGGACTAGTAGGCTACAGCTTTTTAGCCAATCAAATGATAGGCTAATTAACAAACATGACCATACATCACTAAGGCTTTATCAAAATACAAAACTTTGTTGAAAGAAAAGGAAAAATGGTACACATTTTTTGAACGAGCTTCACCAAAAGTACAGTACGTTTTGTTTTACTATTTTTCAAACCAAGAAGCTACATAAATCAAAAACATGGAAGCCTAAATTCAAACTTTTTTTTAATGAATAGGCTACTAATCACACATATAGGCTAACCTTGTTCCATTAAGAATTATACAAAATGTTTTATTAAGCAAGTTTTTTTTTACTCAATTTAGAATTACATTATTCATTCAGTTTATTCAACTCAGTTTGATAGAATTTTACTAGCCTCCAACTGAAATTCTTAAATGTAATTGAAAAAAAATCACATAGGGAAATAAATCGTAGGGAAAGCAACAAGGAGGTAGGCGAAATAGGAAATAATAATTATTATTTCAAGTATAAACGTTGATGAACAAAATAATCATTATTATAACAACAAACGCAGTAGCCTATATTGTGACTTTTTATCTCATAATTTATATTAGACTTCATGGTCGCAGGGACTTTTTAAGTCATCATTATTATGATGTAAAAAAGCATGACTTTTCGCTTTTGCTTATGTGGGGTGAAAGGGACTTCCACACTAGTAGGCTACCTTCTGTCGCTCTTGACGCTCATAGCTTCGCAATGGCGTCACGACAGACACGCCCAGTCTTTTCCTCACTGCTGTGTGCAGAAAAGTCAGGAAACACAAGTTCAACAACCGCATCTTTTATGTACCGTTAGCCGAATACCGCTACTCTGCTACCGATCCAAAGTAAGGTAGCCAGGCAGGAGAAACAGGAAACATGGCGAAAACGTACGACTATCTGTTCAAATTGCTGCTCATCGGAGACAGCGGAGTGGGCAAGACGTGTCTGCTGTTTCGATTCAGCGAGGACGCGTTTAACACCACTTTCATCTCCACTATAGGTCAGTTTAACACTATGACTATTTGATTTGTATGTATACATTACCGGAACGTTTACTGGGTAGTCATGCCGGAGGAGAAATAAGCTGTTATAGAGATGGAGGTTTACATGCGTGACTGTCTGTTGGAGTGACAGGAAGAGGCCGTGAATGTGACAGCCCGTTTACTGAGCTGTTCATCGACTTGTTTTTATTCGAATTTAAAATGACAAACAACCGATTTTCTATGTCAGGATCAGTTGGCATATACTCTTTTATATGTCATTTGAATAAAACGTGAGAGTATGCTGTGTGTGTATATAGCTAGCATGATGGCAGCCTTATTAGCTGTTCGCTAGCAGTGTGGGCTGGACTGCCCTTTCGTTTCTGTGGTTAGAGACGTTTAGTGTTTAGATTCACATTCACCTATAAACAAAATGTCATGGGGGCCAGAGCGAGCACTTTACTTGGATAAGATTAAAAAGGGGATTTTTACACTTGTGTGTGCAGTCACAAGGGGCTCATCTCATATATATATATATATATATATATAGTTCTTAATTGCACTTAAACCTAGCGTTTTCTAAACTCATGTTATTGATTGTACTGTGAACAATTCATCTGTGCATGTTTCATTTTAAAATAATTGACCTCAGAGTGTCATAACTGGACCTTCCTGTGAAACGACAGACTTTTCTTCGGTGAGGTATAGCACGACTTCTCCAATAATCATAGACTCATGAAGTCTGCTTAAACTTCGCCCCAGCAGAATGGTGTTCATCTGCCTCCACTATTGACTGCAATGCACACATCTCAATCCAATCTGCAACCGGTGAATTAAACCAAGACCCCGCCCTACATATTCTCTTTTTTCTTTCTTTCTTTTTGATAATCTGATTAGTCATAACACAGGAAGATGTGTCACTACTTCCGATTCATTGCGACTTTAACACTATTATTATATATTACCTTGAAGCAGTAAACTGTTTAAGTCAGCTGACCTATATTGTTATTCCGGGATAGGAACCTCTCAAAATAAGAATGTGCAAAATCATATGTCACTAGCAATTGTACACATACATGGACTAGGTCACAAGGCTAATAGTTCTTTGACACAATATTTGTTGTGATATATTTGACACAACTTTGGGAAGGCTCGTCTACTCTCTAGCTACCGTGGATCAATACGTCATTTCCTGTGTGAAACCCGTGCGAGAGTTCCTTGACCTTTTGTCATTGTTATGCCACAGACTTCCCCTATTGCCATGGACAATACTGCTGTGTCACATCCCGTCCCATGTCCTGTCCAAGCTTTCACTGGTGGCAGGATTGTATGCCTCAATACACACACACAGTCAAGTTTTCTCATAATTGCCATAAGCAGAGGATCACAATCTGTTGCTACCAAATTCAACAGTTTTACATGCATCAAGTGTAGAGCCTTTTGCAAAACCATAGTCATTGAGTTGGTCAGGCATATGTTAAACTATTCTGACCTTTCTACACATTCCATATCCATGGTTGCACCATGAAAATGTGCTAATGGGCCGATTCCCTTTTCAGTGGAAAGAGTTTTGATGTGTTCTGAGATGAGTCAGTTTCATAACGTGTCACCATAGGACTCCAATGTGCGAATACAAGGTATTGAGATACAGTGTTTTAATTGTTTCTAAACATTATTATTGCAGGAATTGACTTCAAAATCAGAACAATTGAGCTGGATGGGAAGAAGATCAAGCTTCAGATCTGGTGAGAGTACAAGTCTGCATTTTACATTATAAAGCAGAGATGCCCAAACCTGTGGAAAGATTTGGCCTGTCGTGGCGTGGGGAAAAACATGCCATTGAAGCATATCTTCATTTGCTGGATTCATGTACTGGCTTCCTATTATTGTTTACATGTGGAGAATTTAAGTGAATTATAATATTTTGTAATATATAATATTGTTGGAAATTATGCTACATTTTTCAGTACCAGTATATAAAGTATCATTGTATACACACATACAATATTTTAAATGTGTGTTTTAAATTTGCCTTAAAGGGATACAGCCGGACAGGAGCGGTTTAGAACCATCACCACTGCTTATTATAGAGGAGCGATGGTAAGCTATAATGGCTCATTCTTTTGAGTAAATCATGTGGTTACTATTCATAAGCTATGTGTTTTTTTCTTTCACTTTCACAGGGAATTATGCTGGTGTATGATATCACAAATGAGAAATCATTTGACAACATCAGGAACTGGATCAGGAACATTGAGGAGGTGAGAAACTGAACTAATGTTGGAGAAAATAAGCATGATGTGATCATTTCATTTAGTGAGTTTGTCATATGGATTCACTTCTGTCTGTTTTATCAGCACGCGTCATCGGATGTGGAACGAATGGTATTGGGTAACAAATGTGACATGAATGACAAGAGACAAGTATCAAAAGAAAAAGGGGAAAAGGTATGTACAATTAATGACCAATTTATACATGATTGAGATTACTGAAAAATGTATTTTATGAAACAAATCTTGATCAAAGGAACTGCTTGTACAAGCTGTATGTAAAATGCTGATGTGGTTATTTTAACAGTTCCTTTTTTGTTGTTGCTACAGCTAGCTATTGATTATGGAATCAAGTTCTTGGAAACCAGTGCAAAATCTAGCACAAACGTTGAAGAGGTGTGGGAAAATTGTCTAATGTTGATCTAATTTGATTCATTTGAATGAGCAAGATTTGCATATTTTACAAGGTATCATACTATCTGATCTACAGTAGTGTCATATCTCTGTTTTCTTCAATTCTAGGCCTTTGTCACTCTCGCTAGGGACATCATGACCAGACTAAACAGAAAAATGGTGAGAATGCTGATGTAGAAAATGTTTATAATCTTATCTAAGAAAATTGATACGCTTCAACTGCTCACTGACTCAAACACAGTAGTATGTTAATATTATTTAAATGTTGAAAAATTCAAGTTATGGAAAAAAAACAAAACGTATAAAATGTGGCTTTATCTCGGACACTAATGCTGAATGGATTCTTGTTTGCTTGTATCTTTGTGTTTAGAATGAGAATAACCCATCGGGTGGAGGAGGAGCAGTGAAAATCACAGAGAGTCGGTCTAAGAAGCCAAGCTTCTTCCGCTGCACTCTGCTCTAACCCAGCAACTCCCGCAGCCTCAGTGTGTGAATGACTTCAATTTCTCTATGTGCGTTTGAGCTCAGTGTGTGTGTGTTTATGCGAGAGTTTACAGTACCACTGGACTTTCAGCTGTTAGCTGCTGCTGAGAGCTCTGGACTTTAGTCTGCCTCATCTAAGGCCTGAAGAAAGTATGCTAGATAAAAGACTCTTGAGCTGTTCCCAAAACATTTCTTTTAAACCAAAATATCTATCAAACTTAACCCTACCTGGGCCAATCAAAATTTGATGTTGTCTGATTTGAATTTTGAAAACATTTTTTTCCCCTTTAACATGTCAGTAATTATACATGGACAATTTCTATAGATACATTTGATTTTAAAGTGCTTTGTTAAAGCACAGTTTAATGAAGGAAAGCATATAAAGAGATTACAGATCTGCCATTATGCAGTTTTTGGCAATAAAGACTGGACCTAAAGTAGCAACTGAAGAACCTGATGGTTTGACAGCTAAATATTGGTCAAACTGAAAGACATATATTATTTTTGTTGTTGTATGTTTTTTTTTTTTATCTTCTTAAATTTGTGTTTAGTTTCCTAAGCAGCAATAAACTGTGGAATATAAAGAAGCGTTCCACAGGTTGTAGTCTTCCCCCTTTCCCTGACTTTACGTCATTAACCTTATTTGTAACAGAGACCAAAGTAAAAAGAAATCAAAACTGTGATTAATATTAACAGTCAAAATTTCTCATTCTTTTTCGGTTGTAATTTCTCATATATTATATATTGAGCATGAAAAGAGAGCGAAAGAATGAAAAGAGAGAGCTTGGACACTTTTCCTAATGCTTGTTGAAGCAGCAGCCAGCTAGGCCCTGTATATTAGTATATACAGTATTACGTTTACTAATGGTATTATATTTTTATACGCAAGCATCTTATACTCACCACTTCATATAAAACACGTTAATCCGTGCTTATGTGAGATTTATTTGTTAATACTTATTTTTTAAATGTATTAACTGTCGTCACAGTATTCTGTACATTGTCTTTTTTAATTCCCTCTTTTATAAGACTCTTATGAGTATGAAGTCATGTAGTGTTTACAGTAACAACACTGCAACAATATCTTTTTTAAGTCATGCACTGTTATCTGTGTGTGTGGGTCTCTCATAGAGCCTCCTCACTTCATAAACCACTTAAAGTACTGCTTGTGAAGTCAGCCACTCAAAAAAAGAGTGCAAGATTGCACTAGCTTGATTGTGTTCAAGTTTCCTCTGAGCTTATTGGGCTTTTACCAGGCCCAAATGGAACCTGCAGTCTCTTATCGCTGATTTTTTTTGGGGAAATCTATTGAAATTCTGCTGAATGGTTTTAAACATGGTCAAATTTGTTAACCAGAGCTGAGAATGATAAACTCTTATTACCTTTGAGCATATCAGACGTTAAATTTCTGCGTAAATCTGCTAATTTTTCCATGTACAGATTCCGTGTGGGCCTGTTACAAATTCAAACACAAAATTTAAACTGAAACTACAGAATCTACAAATTTCAGTATTAACAGTCGCTTTAGTTACTCCGAATGAATGATTGATTCTACTGTTAAAGTTCAAGGGTGTACGATTGCTCGAGTTCCATTGGCTGTTTTGTATCTGTTTGAAAGAACCGCTGCTCGGAGGTGTGCCATATCCATTTAAAGGGATAGTCCATCCAAAGTAAATGATAAATTTTTCATTTTTGGATGAGCTATGCCTTTAATGGCCCTGTAGTCATGTTTTGAATATGCATGCAGGCACATTTGCATATTTTTCAATGAAACAGTGACAGCACTCCACCTCCCATATGAGCATAGTCTTACTGACTATTCAATGCAAACTTTTATGTGCTATTTTATAACATCTTCCTTGATTTTCTTGTCTGTTCTATAATATGTCAGAGTGTCTGTTCTATGATGTGTCAGAGTTAACTGATTATGTAAAAAAGATTAAAATATCTTTTCTAAGTTATTTACATGTGCCCGATTTTTTTTATTTTTTATGGTGCTTTACCATATAAGACAATATATGATTTATATTATACTTTCATATTTTTCTGTTTTATTTGGAATAGAAATTTGGAAAGAAGTTAAGTTGTTGAATAATTAAACAGCATCACTGAAAGTTAGAGTTCCCTTTATTTAGAAAAATGGGTTATTTAATATCTACAGCACAGAGGTAGACCCTTATTTCCCTTTTCATTACCAGGTTTTATTACGTACCTCATAAATATGAAGGAAGTATGCCTTTCTTGCTAAGATGTCCCTTGCATGAGCATAACCAGTGTTAGTTAAGTGTATTCCATACTGGAAAATAATAAAAAAAACAACACTTTATCCACTTCTTTAAGCTTGCACTCCTGCGATTACCTTAATAAAATTATGTCTCTCTGGAGGGTCTGTAGTCATTGGTGTTGACTTCAAAGGCCCCAGCCAGGTCTTTCACACTGCTGGCTGCGCGAGGTTTATCCAGGATGTCCCCTGCAGTCTTCACCTTTCGTGGATTGGTGTTCAGACTCTTAGATCTGAGTGAGGGGTACATCCTGTCCTCTGATACATACAAGTGATCTGAATCTGTGGGCTCTTCTCTCTTCTCTTCTCCCCCCTCTATTTTGATGCTTTCGCTATTTGCCTCCGTCTCATTCTCGTCATTCCTCTTCAACTCATTTTCTTCTTGTTGGGTTTTTGTCCTCTTGCTCTCCTTTGAAGCTCCTTCCTTATCTTGGTCCTCTATCGGTCTTGATTTCTCTGAAGATGTCTTGGGTGAAAGGCCGAATGGGGAGGGATGAACTTTGTAATCGGAACGTGGAGGCCAGCGACCTAGCGTTGGCGATCTGCTTGCTTGATATTGTAGGCCGTGTGGCTCCGAAGCCCATGTGTTTTCTGAATTTCCCAACCTCGACTGGGCCACAGAGACATACAATGTGCTGCTTTGGGATCTGTTCCCGTACGAAAGTGAGTTACTTTGAGTTTCAGTTGGGTGCTGCCTTAGGGACTGCGCCCTTTCCAGAGGATGTGACATTGCAGCATCGATCCTAGCTTCAAGCAGAGCCTGTGCATCTTTAGGGAGATGAGCGGAGGTGAGTTTTGGGGATTGAGAACTCTGGCCTCTACCTTGTGATTCACAGGGAGAGATGAGGATGTCCACACTGGAGCTGGAGCGTGACCTCTGCCGAAGGGGGACCACTTCCAATGTGGGACCGTAGGATGAAACATGTTGAGGATTTGGAAGGAGCTCGCCGCAGCCAATACTGCCACGATTCTCTGTTTGGCCCTTCCTCTCCCCTGTCATCTCATCACCACGGTCTTCAGCATCCAAGTGCCAGCGGTACAAACTGTAGCCGTCAGCACTATTGACACTACCGTGACGAAGCAGGCCGGATTGGTCGACGGTCACTGTGCTCCCGGATCGAGAGCGGACCAGCTCGCAGCGGTCGATGCCAGCCAGCCGCTCCAGCGCGTGCATCATGCGGCCAGAGAACTCTTCTAGCTGAGCCAAGCGCAAGTCTATTGTCTGAAGAGAGGCTTTCATGGAGTGCTCTCGTTCATTCACCTCCTCCAGGCGCATGGACATGTTCTCGACCCTGGAACAGCAAGAGTTTCAAATGGTTGTTGTTGTTTTGAACTCAATTGACCTTATGCATAGCTGCACTACCTCCTGAACTTAAGCCAGCTCCTTGTTTCCTGTCTGCCATTATTGGCCGAACTTGATTAATTCAGGTGTGTCTGATTATTGTTGCCATGACTACTGAGGTCAGGCACACCTGGATTAATCAATTTGTCCAATAATGACAGACAGGAAACAAGGAGCTGGCTTAAGTTCAGGAAGTAGTGCAGCTGTGCATAAAGCCAATTGTTATTCTAAATGCAGGGCTCAACAATAAGAAGGGCCTGCTTGCCCAAAGCCAGTGTGCGAGAGTTCTGGGCTAACTGACAGACTTGTAACTGGATCTTTTGGGTCAGTGCTACACTAACAGTGAACATTTTACATTCATTAGTTCAGTACATCCATTTTTTTAATCTTTTTAAACTTAAATGTTTGGATTTCTGTGATATATTCTACATTGTTGTTGCAAATTATGCTTATTTGTCACCAAAAGAAAGTTATCAATCTGTCTTGAAAGCATTAGTATGGCTCTAATGCACAGAATGCACTTTTGCACTCTGCATTCTTCTAAAGCGTCTTTTGCATGATGCAGCTTAAGTTAAAAGCTGTTCATGTTTTTTTAAAACACATCTCAGGACCGTACTTTTTATTCCTCTCCACTATTCGCGTCTAGAGTTTTTCAACGGCCCAAATAAAAAAAAAAAATTGCAGGGTCATTTATTTTTTTAAACTTTTTAAAAAAACTTATATTAACCACATATTTGCCTCAAAATACAATAAGAAAGCAGTGCAGTGGAGTGCAAAAACATTGTTAAAACTACATACCAGACAATAATGTTTTACATTGTATGCCATAGTTAAAAAACTGCAATATTCATTAAATATTTATGAATATTTGGAGTTACATTTTAATTTCCAGATTTTAAAAAAAAATGAGTAAAAATTAACATTTAAGAACAATGCTAAAAAATAAAAATAGATCATTCTGAACCGCATAAAAAACTTGTTGAGCCCTGAAATTACATTTGCAGGTGCAGTTGTTTTCCATCCAGTACCTCTGGGAAGTGATTCGGATTCGCTCATCATTGGAAGAATGCGTTTCGTCCTCCTTCTCTCTAAAGTACTCCTCCACACACTGTTCCTCAAACTCATACAGACCCTTCAGTTCCTCCAGACTCAGAGTCAACTCTGAAAAGAAAAAAAGATGATAATAGCCAGTTTTAAAATAAGATGCTATAACATTGATAGACTGAGGCAGTAAAGGAGTAACAGGAGTAATAACTCAGCCCGCGGTCTCTCTCGTCCAGCTCCCCTTCTTGTTTCTTTCTGCAGCGGCAGCACAGGCGCTTCAACACAATGTACATGTGGCTAAAGATAATGAGAGGAGGAGGAAGCACTGGTCTGTCATGGAACGTCATGATTAGCTGGTAGCGCTGGAACTTCCAAATTTGGTTGGAGATGGATTTGACTTCGAAGAACGTGTTACTGTGAAGAAAAATGAGTTCTCTTGATGAATTGATGAATAAATGAGAACATAATACAGTGCTATGGCTCACATCACTGCTTTATGTTACAGGGTAAGCGTTATATTTAGTCTTTGACTCACTTGAATACAGCAATGAGCAGGTTGACCAGTAGGATGTTGGCTACCAGTAGGTAACAGGCCATGATGGCAGGTGTGAGCCAGGCTCCGGGTATACATGGAGGGAGCTTTTTTCCATCTTCATCATACAAATTTTCACCACAGGGTGCTGTCATAAATAACAGAGGATAAGATGCAACCATGATGTGATTTTACAGTGTTTCAGTGTTTGATCATTTGATAAAAATGCACTGAATTGTGGGTATAGTAGAAGAATTTTACACTCACGATTAATCTCCATCGCATAGACTAAGAGTATGTAAAAAAGAAAGAGAGAGCACAGATAAAAACTGTTTTTATCATTTCACAATCAGCCAACTATACATTATGTTGGAAATATCTTACAGTGCACTATGAAGATTAGTTAAATAGTTTTTCAAGTGAATATAGAAAAGATATACCACTGTTCAAAAGTTTTTGGCCAATAAGTTTTTAATTTTTTTTAAATAAATGAATAATTTTATTAAGCAAGGATGCTTTAAACTGATCAAAAGATTTAAATTTCAAATAAATACTGCTGTTTTTTGCTTTCTATTCATCAGAGATTATGGGGGGGGGGGGGGTCACAAAAGTATTAAGCAGCACAATCATTTTCAGCATTGATAATAATAAGAAATGTTTGTTGAGCACCAAATCAGCATATTAGAATGATTTTTGAAGGATCATGTGACACATAATTCAGCTTTGCCATCACAGGAATAAATTTAAGTTTTAAAATATGCATTTGTGATCAAATAAATACAGCCTTATTGAGCATAAGAGACTTATTTCAATTTGCACTGACTGACCCCACATTTTTGAATGATAGTGTACTCCATTTGCACAATAATTTAGTTTTAAATTATTTCATAACAATACTTTCACACATTACTGTACAACTACCATTTTGTACCAAATATCATTTTTTTTCTACATTTATTCATTTAGCAACTAGCAAATGAGAATATACTAACAAGAAGAAATGTAACCAAGGGTTATAACAATTAGTGCTACCACACATAAATACCAGAGTAGCATAATGCTTGAACAGAAATGTAA
Source organism: Pimephales promelas (assembly GCF_016745375.1). The sequence goes on from NW_024121988.1 coordinate 2,409,619, forward strand.
AAGTGAAAAAAAAGATCTTTTAACAACTACGGACAATTAGAAGACACAGCTACAAACCTAAAACTCACAAGCAGGGTAGGTAAAGACCAGCATTGTCACACACTCAGTCCATCACACATGATTCAGTAGAGGGCGAAAGCAGCAGTGTGAATGGTCATATGATCAGGAGATGAGATACAATCTTTCTGCAGAGTTCACGGATACAGAAAGGGTGGAATGGAGACTAGACGTATCATCCACACATGAATCAGGAAACAGAATCTTACTATGAACTCTAGTCTTACGGTCTATCGAGTCAGCAAACACTTCTCCATAGATCATCCAGTAGGGCATGTAGAAGATATTCCTCGCCAGACGCCACGTCGGCTCCTCATCCGGGTGCAGGATGGCCTGACGTGCCACGCCGAAGCTCATGAGAACCACCAGCATGATCACCACAAAGTACAGCATGTCAATCATCTGCACACACATCAAAAAAACACCATTGTTGTTAGTAAAACAAACAAACAAAAAGCCACTCATATTCAAGTTTTCATGTGAGTTCTCACCATTTTACCAATCATCATGACATACGGTCCCAAATACTTGTTAACTCCAAAGATGTCGAGGACACGAATGTACCAGAAGATGATGTCCACGCAGTAGATGACGCGTCCGTAGCCCAAGTAAGGCTCATTCTGCAAGCGCAGTAAAAGTCCCATAAGGAATGTGGTGATGGCAGCCAGGTCAGTGATATTCCAGTACTCTTCAAGCCATACGTTTATCTTCTGTTTCAGCTTTCCCGGCTCTGACATCAGGATCTACACACAAGCACATGCGTCCAATGAAGGAAACATAAAAATATAACGATATACCAACTTCACCTACTAGTACTTCACCTGTCTAACTTTCTCCAATCCAAGAGTGATGATGTAAGAGATGACGATCCATTCCTGCAATGATGGCCATCTCTCCATTTTCACCAGTATGATGTAATTATACAGCATCAGGTATACCAGGTAGGCAGTCTGAGTAGATACATAATCATTATATTTTTTCCAGTTTTATGATGTTATAAACGTGCTACAACAAATTTTAGTTTTGACTTCACATACCGTATTGAACCAGAACTTGGTATACGGAGCGTTGAAGAAGTAGTAAATCTTCTTCCCAACAGGCACTCGTTTCTGACTCTTTTTACCATCTTCCTCATCACCTTTCTTAGATGTTGCATCCATGCTCACAGTGCCATCCTGGTAATAAACATCCATGATGAGTTTTGCTCACTTTCACTTCATAAAGGTCAATAAAAATATACAGAATATATTATATATATTGTATATACGACAGCTTGGAGTTGGTAAGATTTTTTAAAATGTATTTGAAAGTCTCTTATGCTCATCAAGGCAGCAAAAGTAAAAAATAAAATTATAGTAAAACAGAAATATTGTAAAAAAACATGGTCACATGATCCTTCAGAAATCCTTCTAATATGATGATTTGCTCAAATACCTTCTTTTTATTATTATCAATGTTGAAAACAGTCATGCAACTTAATTTTTTGTGATGCATTTTTTTTCAGGATTCTTTGATTGATAGAAAGTTTATTTGAACAGCATTTATTTGAAATAGACATAAAACATTATAAATCTTTATTTATTTACCCTTGCTAATTTCTAAAAACCGCAAAGGAAAAAAAGCATAATAGTAGTGTACATATATTTACCTTGCTAGATTTGTTATCATCCTCTTTGTCTTTGAGCTCTTCTTTGTCTTTGGAGTTTTGGTAAGACAGATCATCTCCAGTTCGGAAGTCAAGGAGAAGGATGGCTGGAGGAAAAATGATTCCAAGGATCACCTAGGAATGATATTGAATGATAAACATGGTGATATCTAATACTTAGAGTCTATGGCTTATAAATGTAATGTGTATATTTATTATTGCAGACCTTGAGTCCATTGCTCTTGCCCACCCGCAAGCAGCCCATCCACATGTCAGTGAGCAGCATCTGGCTGCAGGTGTGGGCTATAAAGTCTCTGTGTTTGGCAGCCACAGCCAGTTTCAGACAGGTGGAGTTACTCCAGTTCTTCAACTCATACGTCAACAGCTTCATGGCCACTTGTTCGTCATGTTTGTATGACTGATCCAGCAGCTCATAGGCTAACTGGCCAAATTCCCTGATTGTGAGAGGGAGAAGAGACGTTTTATGTGAGAAGTGACTGTGTGACTGATTGATTTAGAAATAATAGTGAAAAAAAACAAATAGATACTATGTGCAAGAAATTGATACTTTTACTCAACAATGAAAGTGTCAGTAAAGACATTTCAAATGCTACAAAATATTTCCATTTAAAATAAATTCTGTTACTTTGAACTTTCTATTAATCAAATAATAATGAAAACATTTATCATGGTTTCCACAAAAATATTAAGAAGCAGTTTTCAACATAAAAACAATAAATGCTTCTTAAACACCAAATGATTTCTGAAAGATCGTGTTTGGAGTAATTATGCAGACAACTCAGCCTTGCAATTTTTAAAAAACACACACACACACACACATATATATATATATATATATATATATATATATATATATATATTAATTGTAATTATATTTCACAATATTACTGTTTTACTCTATTTATTGTAGCCCTGGTGAGCTAAGAGACTGATTTTATACCAATCATTAAAAAAAAAACATTAAAAAAAATCTCACTGGCTCTAAACAATTTATAATATAATAAAATATAATAATATTCCTCACTTTGAATTATTGTCCAGATCTTGTGAGATGTCGTCTACAAGTTCACTCCGTGAGGATTCGTGCGCCATTGCTTTGTAGAGTTTACATGCCACCAGCGCTTTCGCCATGGCCTCCTCTCCCCTCTGCCACAGAAACAGCGCCATCTTCTGGCGTTTCATCAGAACTGCCCACACCATCAGCTCATGGAAAGGGTACTGGAATCGACTGACCTCTGGGTCATCAACGTCAATATCGATTTCTTCCTCTTTCTTCTTCTTCATCTTTTTTTTGCCTTTAGGTCCTGGGTCATCGTCCTGTCCAAAACAGAAAGAATCGGTTGCAAGTACAAGTTTTAGCTATCAGTCACATTTCTTTTGTGTGAGAGTAGAGTACACAATACTTGCAAACATTCTGAGGATCAAAAACATAAGGTTTCACTTTTAAAATTTAGTGGCTTACCTCCATACCCAGAAGTTTCAACGCTTTGGGCTACAAGAGAACAGAAAGTTGGAGACAGTCAGCCACTTGTTTGAGCTTTTTTGAATATTTAAAGACACATTGGGAAATAGCATTTTAAATGAGAAAAACAAACAATAGAAAATCATTATGCTAAAAAAACTGCATAAAGATTATTTCGTTTTCATGCTTCTGTTACTAATTTGTGATTGACCATAGTACAGACAGTTAAGTAATCGAAGTTATTTGTATATTTTTCTGTTTAAATTTTGAGTAAATATTTTGTAAAATAATATTATTCCAGCACCCAGATCTAAAAATTGGAAAAACCCATATTGGTTGGTCACTGTTGTATTATTACTAAACTAAGCTATTATATTATGTATAATGTGCTTGCAGGAAAATTTGATTGTTTGTTTTCAAATATACATAACATGTAAGGTATAACTCACTCTTTTCAGTCCATAGAGGTTATTATAGAGCGTGCGGAAACTTTTCCTAGTATAGTTACACCGATACGCCCCTCCCATGAGGTACTCCAGAACCAAGCCAATGTCAATCAGGGTGATCTGGTAATCTGGTGGAAGGTTTCCCTGGAAACATTAATGTCATAACGCCATAAAATAACTAGTCCTTCTATTGCTGGCTTAGTTTATGCTGCTGAAACTACTAAGATAAAAATAATACTATTGATGGAGTGCTCTCACATTTATACACACACAAACACAAATTCAAACGCACACTTGCATTCACACACTGTAAAGAAGATTAAAATCTTATTGTTTAGAACAATAGGCCATAAAAGAAAAAAACTTATGATAATCTCAATGACAAGAATGATCATAGCACAAATTATGAATAATAATAAACTTTACCTTTTTTACATCTCTGACAACAAAATGCAATGTGTTGATGGGCCCTAACCTCTGAATGACAGAAAAAAAAAACATAGTTAACTGAAAAGCTCATCTTCTGTAAAACACACAGATGTTTGTGGGCTAAGTGCTTTCTCCTCAACAACAGATTAAATAAAATGATATGATAATGGATAATACTGAGCACACGCCTGACATTTTCAAATCATATTGCTAGAATAAGAAGAGGGGACTGGTGAAATCTCTAAAAACTGGACATGTGGCTCATATTTGTCAATGGTTGTCATTAAAACATAGAATGCACTCTGTAAGATGGAGAGCACATTAAAACACAGCGGCTACGTGACCCTCTAATATTCCATGAATTGATGATTGTGTGCTGACTGTGTTATAGAGCTCTTCCAGCCGTGGGATTGTCAGGAAATGGTGGATATTGACGCCATTTTCAATGAGGAGCTTCACAAAATCCACTCTGTCAAGCACAAGTGCATCCATCATGGCCTGCTCCAGAGAATTAACCTATTTTACACATCAACACACACAGGAAAATATTACATTTAATTCACCAGAAAGAACATACACACATGTATAAACAAAAAGAATTAAACTCTCTCACACACACATCCCTGCATAGTAAAGCACATGCTAATGGAAGCTTGTTTCTGCCACAGAATAAAAAGAATAAAAAAGGTAATTGCAACTTTTTAATCTCACATTTTACAGTAAGGGCTAGACTTTAACATGCAATTGTGAGTTTATATCTGAGTCATTCTGAAATGTTTGCCATTCTTGAGCCATCAATGTGGAAATATTTGTTTTTAAATTAATTATATAGAATTCCAAGCACCACAGAAGTGCAGAAAACTAAAGATTTTAGTTGAACTCACTGGTATGACATACTTTATTTTTAGACAAAAAAAAAAAAAAAAAAAAAAAAACCTACTTCATTTAGTTAGTAAACCATGCTTGACAACATGTTTTGATAGCCTACCTTGCAGCAGCCATTTTGTAAAATAAACTTTTCATGAAAATTTTCCTTTTTTATGTGTGAAACCAGTAACTCCCAAAAATGAACTTTATCCAAATGTATTCATTTAGATTTTAAAACGCAATTCTAAGAAATAACGTCAGAATTGCGAACTGTAGGCCTAAAAAACGCAATTTTCTTTTAAAATGTTTGTGGCGGAACAAGCTTCCATTGGCTATGCTGACGGACTCAACATTACTAAAAAACAAATTACCCAGTTAAGAAGCTCTAGTTTTCGGGGGTCTGTCTCCTCAGGAGGCTCATTTTTGGATTTGGCACCTTTGCCCTTCTTGCCCCTGGCAGGTTTACCCTTGCTGGCACGCGTGGCGATGGGGCTCTTTGGTTTATCCTGCTGGCTTGTGGACGAGGTGGGCAGAGACCTAGCAGTCTGGCGAGGTGACATATATGAATATGTATGGAAAAAAGGCAAATGTGTGCCCCATAAAACAGCTGTGGATAGCGACACCTACAGGCCAGTGTTGTCCGTGGACGAAGATCTGACTGCGAGCGATATCCACACGGTTCCAGGCCAAAGCCAAACTCAGCTGGTCTGGAGCGGAAGCATTTGTGCCTGATGAACCCAAAGAACAAAATTATCCAGAATTTTAAACCAGACGTTTAAAAGAATATAGCTTAATAAAATTAGAGAGATTAAGCTAGAAGAAAATTTTGTAAAAAAAAAAAAAAAAAAAAAAAAATCTGATAATTCTGAAGTTCTTTTCAGGGGTAGGCCTTCATGGCTATTTTAATGTTCAAGCTTAGTGCTATTGTAAACTGTGTGAATGTGGTCTGAACATGATTTCACCTTTCAGTAGGGCAGTTAAGATGGCCATCTCAATATCCTGCTGACCCTCTGAAGCCGTGCGGAAAACTGTGATCTGTTTCAGCACAAAATGGAAAAACTGTGTGGAATGTGTATAGTAAAATAGTCGGCTATACCATACATAATATGTAAATATAATTATATACTACCATTCGAAGTTTGGGGATGGTGCTTTTTTATGTTTTGAAAAAATTTGATTATGTTCCCCAAGGCTGCATTTGATGAAAAATATAGTAATATTAAATAAATAAACTGTTAACTGTTAATAAACTGTTATAAATAAAATCTAATTTATTTCTGTGATGGTAAAGCTACTATTACTCCATTCTCAGTGTCGCACGTTGCATTAGAAATCATTCTAATCTGCTGATTTAGTGCTATTTAGTGTATAAATATTGAGCTGATTAATATGTAGTACTGTGATACACATTTTTTTCAGGATTCTTTAATGAATAGAAGGTTTAAAAAAAATTTATTAAATCTTTTTTTTTGGAAGTCTTTCTTGTCACTTTTGTAATCAATTTGATGCATCCTTGCTGAATATTAGCTATTAAGTATTAGCTTCTATGACATACTGACCCCAAACTTTGGAACGGTAGCCTATATAACTCATGAATGACAAACACTGGCCTAAATGGTCATAATACGTACAAATTGACAAATGTAAACATGAAATATAGTTTATTCATTTTCCCACAGCTATTTTTAATTATCATGGTTGGACAGAAATGTAATATGTATTTGATCTAATATGTATGTTGAAAGAAAATAAATGATTAGAAGGATAAAATGCAAAAAAAAAATCATAATGATTTGATGACTGAGAGGGGGCACTGTGTGTAGCACAGGGCTAATAAATATTACACATTCACGCAGTGAGAAAAAAAAAGAAGTGAGAACCCACAGTAGAACATGGTGTAACATTGTTTTTTTTTGTTTTTTTGGAGCACTAGCATAGTGATGTTCTGACTTTTATGAATTCAGTATCTTTTTTTCAAAGTCTTATACACTACAATGCCACATAGAACAGCCATGATGCACATGCTTATTGTTACATGTTTATTGTTATGTGTTTTCTCAGTTTCCCTAAAATGTGCTCCTGGTTTTGCCCCAGTGCTCCTGGGTTTTGTAAGGAAATCTATATTTTTTCTTGAAGGGTGCAAGGTCTTGGGATGACACATGGGATGACATGCAAATGAAAAGAATGTTGTGAAAAATGAGAATAAGAAAATAAGAACAATGTATGATATGAAAAAAGCAAATGAGGCTGAATGAATGACAGTCATGTTTATTATCAAATCTGTGAAATATAACAATCGAACAAATAATGTTTTCAAAAATAAACAGTATATTTTACATTGCATCAAAAAACTGGAACAAGCTTTCCTTTAAACCGTTTTCTTGCCATTCCATCTTTTTTTATTTTCTTTTTTTACTCACCAGCTCTCTTTTCTTCATGCACTCCATCACCATGAGATAAATCTGCTGTGCCTGATTGCGGTTGTAGTTGAATGTCTTCTGTATGGTCACTAGAAGCTGTTCTCGAACACTGTCATTAACCAACCTACACCAGAACATACATTTTTAGAAACCGTGAGACAGAGGAGGTTAAATGAATATGGGATTTTATGTTCCTATTTTTTCAATAACCTCTCAGTAAAAACAAATCTGCTCCGTAATGTACATCCTTAAGAAAAAAACTGCAGAACTGTACTTTTAAGATTCATTAATAGTCACTAAACTTATTTAATGAGTAAAAAAAATGAAAAAAGTGAAAATATTTTCTCACCCATCCTCTTCAGAGTACTTGTGAGCGAATGAAATGATATCTGATGCTCGGCCGCTGCCGTCGCACACCACCACGGGTACGGGAGGGTCCTCACGCAGACTCTCCAACACAATGGAGATTACATTCGGCCCACCTTCAAGAATCAGACACACCAAAGGGACCCCCTGACCTAGACCTGTACAAACACACACATAAAACATACTCATGTACAAATATGCACAAAATAAGCAGTGATTAGACATGAAAAGATGCTTTCGAGCATGATTGAGATGGTTGTTTTGACTGCAGTATGGGTCGACGTCTGGACCTCCCTTTGCTGTCCCAGCCTTATCAGGAACTCCAGGCATAGGATGACAAAGGGAAACCCAGGAGGTCACAGACTAGGCCTTTCATCACTAGACCAACATTCATGGACTCCAACAGGGTTTGATTCCCTTTTGCCTTAGTACATTCATTAATATAATTTTACTGTCTTCAAAAAGTTGACTTCACTTCTAGTTGTTGTCAGAAAGTTGTCTGAGTGACTTACGTGTGTTGATCTTCTGCAGAGAGATGTGTTTCTCCAGCTGCCTGCGCAGACGGACCTCCGCGCCATACTTTCCGTGAGTGCCGTTGTCTGCCAGAATGAAGTGGGAATGGCTGTTGTTAAGCACAGAAAGTTTGCTGAGGGGGTTGGACATGGTTTGGTAAGGTCGCGTCACCTGGTCAAAGCAAAAATGCATGATGTATCACTCAAAAACCAAGTGTATTCCTGTCAAATGACACGAATGGCTTACATCTCGTCCGATCAGATCCTCTTTATTTTCCACAATACCCCACGGTGCAATTCCGATGGCACACACCTTCCCACGGGACTTGGAGGAGTGATCTTTCAAGGCATCTCCTACATGGCGAATCACTCCTGTGTAATGTGACAAAAGGGAAAAAACATAGTTGAGTCATTCACAGTTTATTGCTCAACAGGAAAGCACATGATTTAGCATCTGAAACAATAACAGATGACCATTTACAGTAAGTGTGAGGTCAGTTAGAGCACACCATGAATTGGTCCTCAATGACCACTGATCAGAATTTAATTTCAATTCTGAGTAGTCAAACACTCACCTGTACTAACTCCTCCAGTGAAGATCCAGGCCCCAGTGGTGACCGCTGCTTTTATCAGGCCCTTTCCGAACACTTGCTTGAGTTTGGGCTGCAAGTCAAAGTTCTGCAGGCCGCCATGCACAGAGATGAGCAGTGTGGGCAGCTCTAGCTGCCATTCTTTCACCATCAGATGCAGAAGGCTATCAGGCTTCGTATCATAGGACACACGCACATACTGATGATGAACAAGGAAGAGGAGAGAAAATTATATGACTTAAGGGTATATATACAATGTTCAGGACATTTTCTAAGATGACTCCCAAAGTATATGAGCACATTTTGCAATGAAAAAAAAATAAAAAAATACCATGGCCTTGTTGACATGACCTCCTCCCTGGAATTCAATGATGCCGTATGCGTCAGTGGGCGTGGCTTGTGTGTGCTTAGCAACTGACCATTTCTCTTGTGAAGGCTCATTCTGCACCCCCTGACCTTCATCTGCGCTTTTATAGGTGGAACCAGGAAGAATAGCCACATGTTGGTTTACCAGTTGACCACAACAGCATCTACAACAGTTTGCAAAAAGGGAAAAAAGACACATTTAACCACCATAGCACATCTCATTCATTTAAAAAACTGCTATTGAGTGCCAAATAAAGCAGATTATAACTATCATGTTATGCATCATAACAAAGCAAATTAGTCGTATTTTTATATATTTTTAGTTTTCATTTGAATATTAGTGTAAGTTTTAGTATTATCTAATATCCATCTAATATTTTAATTTGATATATATATATATATATATATATATATATATATATATATATATATATATATATACTGTATATATAATTTCAGTTTTAGTTAACAATGATAACACTGTTACTGACTTGTTGGGCTCTTTGCTGGGGAATATATGAATGCACTCCCTTTTTAGAAATGTCCTGTCAATCCATGCCTTCTGAGCCTGCAAGACACAAAACAGGAGAATTCAGTAAACTCTTACTAAGTCATTTCAGGTGCAATGACATGTCTAAACATTTCCTAAATCACTTATGCAACTCGTTACTTTCTTTTTTTTCTGGTTGCTACAAAAATGAACAATCTGTTCTGCAGCTTATCTGTTTATTAAATTATTTCTGACTAATGATGTGGAAAACAATAAAAACAGCACTTGTAAAAAGAATTGTGATGTCACATACATTCAAAGAACTTATACCACTCTCAATTGTGTACTTTCTTTTCATATTTTTAAGAATTTAAATTGCACAAATGTGTAAGACGATGTGTGTAAAAAAAGGCTTGTGACATAAAAATATATTTAGCAAAATTACAGAAGACATAGCAGTGATGAGATGGAACTTTAAATTTAATCAGCTTAATGTTGTTTAATGTGGATATTTACAGAAATACACCTGAACCTCAATATCACAATAATAAACCAAACAGAAAATGAAAATTCATGCTGTGGATACAAAAATATATGTCTTTAATGGAACAAGCTCTTAACAAAGCCCGGACTGGGATGCAAACCAGTTACAGTGACTAACCAAAAGCTTGAAAACTCAAAATTTCCATTTTAATTTATACCAGACAACATTCAACCAATAAATATGAGGTCTCATCATTAACATTATCTATTAAGCTCAAACTGACTTGACAGGCACTTACCCTTGAAGTTAAAGAGAGAGAGGGCTTACATAATGGCAGGCTTGTTATGAAGTCTTCTTCCAGCTTGCCATGCCTCAACTGCCTGTGGCCTTCATTTATGGGGCAGTGGTCTTTATTTTGCCCCGGACCACGTGTTGCTGGACCTCAGTCTCAGAGTCTCATGACCACTGCTGAAGATAATCCTGCTGGGACCTCATGACCAATCCACTGGAACACCACAAACTAAAGTCTAATCTGCCTCATTGGTCAACATGCTAATCTCACCATTAGCCCCTCCATACCTCTTCTATTAATGCTGTTTGTTAAGGTAAACTGGGAAGGATAAGAATGATGTGAAAGACACCAATGCCCGGAGTCCTTAAAGTCCTGCCATTAATTTAGCATTTATATTGGAAACAGTACATTTTTACCTGCTTCAGAAAGGTAATCTATAAAACTGTTCAATGTTACTGTAGCAGCACCACATTAAAAAATAAATAAACCAATAGAGAAATCAAATTAAGCACAAGCACTCTCATTCACAAAGAGCAGTCTCGCTGAAATACAATCTGGCTCTTTCCCAAGTACATGTGAGATTTGTGTTTAGACATCTGTCGACAGCTTTTGACATCTTTGGATTTGGGTATTTTAGAGCTTCATTTCTCTCAAATCCTAAATGGTTTAGTCATAGAAACACACATGTGGAATTTGCCAGAGGTGAAGCTGGACAGTCACACAAACCATTATCTCAACCTACTTTGTTATTGGAATTTCTTTTTTCATATATAGGCTAGTTATATGATACACTTTAGTTGAGTAAAACAAAATGTAAAATTTGTATTATTGTTTTTTTGTTTTTTTTTAATTTGGAGGAGAAATTGCCTTATACCTAATCTGTATGCCCTGTTTTGGTTTAGTTAGTTCCCGTTGTTCTCTTTTTCCCGTCACTAGTTTGTATCTATGACTGGTTTCTGTTAGTTAGTGTATTTAAGCCCTCAGTTTCCAATGTTTTATTTTTCTGCCTCGTCTGTATATTGTGTGGTTATGTTATTCTCCTGCTACTCTTGTGGGGTTTTTTCTTACTACTGTGAGTACTACTACAGCCACAGCCAATTGTGACAATGCCTTATAAGAAAGAGCTTTAATGACATTATTCTGTTATTTCATTATATTTTCCTTGTTTTATCTACACTACCATCCAATGACACAGAGATAATTGTCCTAGTCCACAAGCTTTCTGAAACAGATTGACTAAATTAAACAGAAAGAGAAAACCAGAAAAATCTGCTCCAGCTGATCCATAATTATAATTTAGTCCGTCAAAGCTCTCACATTAACACATGTCAACCCCGTGAGCAGCTAGGCCTACATAAAGGAGCTCTGTGAGAAGCTCAACTCAGATAATCCTCAACTAAGCAAATCAAGCAAAAAGCAAATCAACTCTGTCTGCCAATTGGAAACAAACACTTGCATTTCCACAATGTTCACAAGACAGAAAAAAATACAATGCTCATTGTGAGTCCCCCAAAAACACATGATTCTGGGAGTTAATATTAGTCCAACACTACTATGGACTTTTGTTGATCATGGTTATTTTTTCATTCCTAACAACATTCAGGACTGTAATCCTTTAACATTAAATTTTAAAACAGCTTTTCCGTGAACACTGAATTAATGTTACCAAACATGGTCAGTTGCAAATGATAACTCAAAAGCATGTATTCATTTGATAAGTGAAAATGGCGTTGGTCAGGCTACCTAGTTTACAGAGTTGGAAGGTCATTTGAAAATGACAATGCTTTTCGTGATTTCATGAACTCACACTGTTTTCCATTCCAGTGAACACAAGCTGATTTGCAATGATTTCATGTGCATTGTAAGCCCATTAAGTTTGTTTCTCTCCAATTGTGTTTGGATTTATTCCACAGAACTCTGCATTAATCACATAAGATTGAGAATAACAGAGAACAGGGGTTTAAGCTACCCGGGCCAGTGCTCTTTACTGGGCCATTATCAGAGATTACAGGACAATGCTGAAAACAGGTTTTGTTCTGTATGTATGCGTGCAAGTGTGTGAGTGCACCCTCAGAGATCAAGAATCAGTGCATTCACCAAATGATTTTACACAAGAATTTGACCATCCAAAATCACTGGCAATATAAAATATAACAGAAATCCAATTTTTGTTAACATACAAACCTGCAATTTAAACTGCTTGATTTTACAGTGCAAAACAAATCTTCAAAAATGTGGCGAATCCTAAACAAATTAAAAATCCAATGCATAAGACAATGTAACCTCGGTTAATTAACCGCAATAAAGCTGGTCGGGTTAAAAGTGGGAACGATTCTACAAGCCCACAATTTAAATGGGACAAAGGGCCCAAAATTTCTGGCAACAGCTCTGATCCCGAACATAATTCAATATGTTTCTTAGACAACTCAAGATAACCAAACAAATTGCAGTAGGTGGAGAACAGGGGGAATTCAAAGTTTGTTGGGGTCTCTTACCTTCTGAGATCCAGAGGTTGTGCGTTTAATAGATGCACGCTTAAAGGACCCCTCTTTGCCCCTTTTCCCTCCAAATCCCCTGCTATCCATCTTTATAATGAGCTCCTAAAATCAAGCCATTCCAATGTAGCATCACAGTCTCTGTGACCAGAAGACAGAATGTTCAACAACTGAAAGTAGTGATGTCCAGCATCCCCAGCCAGATACAAAAAGTATGACGCTGACACAAAGACCCCCTTCCTCGGCTACTGTATATGTGTGTGTGTGTGTAATCAGGCTTAATGGAGTTGCCCTATGAGTGATGCTCTTTAATGTAGGAGATTTAATAAATGGTGATTGAAGGTAAATCTACTTTGGGTAAAAGTCAAATAAAAATAGCTCTTATGCTAAATACGAAACTGCACAGATAGGTCATGACATGGGAAGTATTAAGAAACCAAATTGTAGGGCTTAGCTGTGAATAGGACAGTGCAGCATAATCATCATCTCATGTACCGATGTTCAGGTGACGAGATCAGTTGACAGCACACATCTGCTATCAACATACCATTGTCAGTTAAAAACTCAAGAGTTCCCACATATCTCAAAATGAAAATGAGGCCAACACATAGCGTACTTGTTCTCCTTCTATAAATGATACAAAGTAATGAATAAAAGTCATTAAATCTACTGATTGATCATATTCATGCCTGATTTAATGTCCAGAATCACTGAACTGTGAGTAGAAATCTTACATGGTTAAGCTAAATATCTTAATTTGGTTTTGTTTCGTTAGCCCCGGTTTCACAGACATTGCTTAAGCTAGTTCTAGACTAAAATGCATTTTTGAGCTGTTTCAATTAAAGCAACAACTTGCACCGACCTATCTTAAAAGGTCATGAAACCCCAAACCAAATTTTCTGAGATTTTAAGAGGTATGCGTGTTGAACATCATTGGAGACAATGTTAGCATCTGTCAGATTTAATAGTAGGGTTAAAATGGTTAAATTACATTTTTACAGTTTTTTTTTCATCTTCCGGGTTTAAAATCTTCGTGTCCACGACGTAGCCGTGCACTGTGAGTGCTTGATGACTCATCGGTGTTTCATAATTATTAATGAGACTGAGTTTTCATATCCTATAAGAAGACACTGCCTAGTAGATGAGAGAAGAAATCATGGGACGCAAGTGTTTGTTTTCATGGTGCAAAAGCCCAAGTGGGTTGAATATTTTTTCCCGCGATGCTGCCAGGGCTAGACTCTGGCTCTGGACGGTTGGTTTGCCACCAACCAGGGCCACAAGTCTATGATCTAAACTATAGTGTGTGCCGCAAACATTTTCTCGAGAGGGCTGCGAGAAGTGGAGAATGGTGGACTTCGCCTTGTTGACAACCAATCTTGCGAGTGCTGCGAAACCAAATCCCGAGGACTTTTCTATCCCTTCAGAGGTGTGTGTGTCTAAAATGAGAAGGCATCCACCTCCACAGAGCCATCTTTATTATGGGGGTTCAGGGGGCGCGTAGATCTAGGCTATGCATGGAACGATTTTTTTAAAGCGGAAAATGTATTATTTTCAAATGCATTTATAGTGTCTATATAAACCACTATATATTTTATAATGACATTATAACTGTACATGTAGTCTACATTAATAGGTTTTAAATAGAATTACAATTACTCAAGGCTAATATATGTAGCAGGACATTCAGTTACTTTTGAAAGGACGATAATAAAGTGTCAGTGTATTTCATAAGACTTTAACTTTGCCAGCTATATAAAAAAAAATCTAGCATTTCCTCACGTTTTACCACTGCTTTTTAGTGACAGTCGATTTGCATGGGACATTGGTGATGACAGTGATAGCCATACCACACCCACTCCCTCCCTTCTTCTCACAGCTATCCACGCCCATTTAAGTTGCATTTTTCAAAAAGATTATGAGCTAGACTTGAGCTGAAAGAGGGGAGTTTCATGAGTCATGACCCTTTAAAACAATGTCAATGCCATTGCCCCAGTTGTTTTTTCTCAAGATGTACACCAGTGGTTTTTAACTAAGGCTAATTTAAACAAGCTATTTAAATGTTTTAACTGAACTAAGGCCTAATCCTGGCTTAATCTAAACCCTGTCTGTGAAACCTTCCCTAATGTTAATGGTCACAGATAATAAAGATTAAACTGCTCAAAAACATTTGAGGACGTGGCCCTGAACATGTAGTGATGCTTATGCATGGGTAACCAGAAATAGAAAACAATTCAGATAATTTTGTGATACAGCTATTATCTATTATCCTGTTCATTTAAAGTAAAATAGACCATAGGGAATAGTTAAAAATAAAAATTCTCCACAAGAGAAACTAAACACCTTTAAAACAAGTTTATTTAGAGAATAAGCTAAATAGTAACAAACTGAAAAGCATCGGCATTTCTATGAAAATTATATATATTTATTTATAAAAAGAAAAATTTCCTGTGACATCCAAGGCCTTTTGTGCTCCATACGTTTGTCAGTCCTCCACTGAGCAGGTTGGTGTATGAAGACTGGAGAACTGTTTCTTGTAATAAATAATATATACACAGTCCCCTCCGCTGTTTGCCTCGTCTTCAATTCTTGTCATCCTTCCCCACGAGCCAGCAACTCAATTCACTCCATTTCTCTCTCTCCTTGATTTCACTCAGCTGCATTAGACCCAGTGTCTATAACAGAGAGATATTCAATCAGAAGGATTGCATCACACCATAAATTATGAAAATATAGCATATAACATCAGCACAGGCGAATCTTACTTTTGCCATCACACGCTACAATTTTTACTTTATCCACCTTGACCAGATCAGTCACCTCCCGGAACTCAACGTCATTTAAAACAAACGTCCAGACGTTATCACAGAATCTGTATGTGTTCAGAGATCCCTATGGATAAAACAAAGATCTGTTATTTTTAGTGTCACGACAGTGTCCAGTTTAAAGGGATATTCCACCAAAAATGAAAATTCTGTCATCATTTACTCACCCTCAAATTGTTGCAAACCTGTATCAGTTTTTTTCTTCTGCTGAACACAAACGAAGATATTTTGAAGGACGATTGGAACAAACGGCTGTTTCCATAGTAGAAATGGTACCAAAGTTCCAATCGTTCTTCAAAATGTCTTCCTTTAGTTCAGCAGAAGAAAGAAACTCAGGTTTGGATCAACTTGAGGGTGAATAAGTGATGACAGAATTTTCATTTTTGGGTGGAGTATCCCTTTAAGGTAAAGCTAGATATCTAAAGATTTTGCATTAGCAGGCAAAACTCTGTAAATACTCAATACAATATCCTTAAGAAATAAGGCATTCACTTAACTTACCCTAAAATTGACCCTGTTGCGGACCCGGTTAGCCAGCGCTGTGTTGATAGCTTTATCAAATTGTAAAAGTACTTGGAGGGCTAATTGTGGAGTGATTTGTTGAGTCTATGAATGGAGGGAAAATGTAGTTAAATATTTCCCATTACTGAGATATTAACACAATATCGAGCTTCATTCAATAAGCTTGTAGTTTTATTTTAATTTAACACAACATTTTCAAAATACTTTCCAGTTTCATGAGTAGACTTAAATTATTCATAGTCATACAGAATGAAGTAATAATCAGCAAACTCTGCCTGTATGCTTGTTATTATTAAACATAGACAGGAATGTTTGGTTATGTTATGTCCCAAACATTTGAAAACAAAACAAGTCTAAGAAACACTATAATAATTAACTTATTCATCCCTGACTAGAGCAGTTAACGTATGACTTTTTCTAATAAAGCAGCTAAATTACAAACACAGCTGGTGTTAGCTAACACTCATTTTCTAACAAACCAAGACATTACTAACCACGATCAGAAGAACAAATAATAGGCTTTAACACAAACACATGATATAATAAACCACAGAAGGTGGAAGAGTGGATGTGCAGTTATCGTTTTTATACCATTAGCTATGTTTGTTTATCTATTTATCACATCATTCTGCGCTGGTTAGCAATCAGCTACCTAACTTCACTTTGATTTAATCTTACCTGAATAAGCTCATCGAGACTCTCCTGTAGACTGTTTCCGAGTGTCGTGTTTCTGTAGAGTTGATATGCCATAGTGTATTTTCAGAGCGAACGCGAATGTACTGTTTAAAATAACCGTAGGATCTTCGCTGATGCTTTGTGATTTACCCGCTGGATGAGCACTTCCTCAATATCCAAATTTAGACCGATCGCGCTACGGAAACACGCGAGGGACATACATCTCCATCCGATCCTGAAAGGATACAAAACATCGATAAAGAGAGGGTCGTACAAATTCCCTTTGGCAAGGAAAACGAAAATTATCATCCTAAAAAAACAATGAAAAGATATGAGCGATTGTTTAAGCCACAAACATTATTATCCACTATCCTTATTTTTTCTTACCACTCTTTGTTTGGTAGCCCAAGTAATGATTTGGCAAAGACTTCTAGCAATTTCTTAAACGAGCAGTAGATGGCAGCAGATGACAAGTCCAATCATTGCAGGAACATCTCTCATTTGATTTCAGGTTTTCTTCTTTTTATTTTTTTAAATAAAGAATAATAATGAACAAAATATCACAAATAAATCTGTTTTGGAGCCGTGAGCCTTATTTTATGAGCCATTCCAATGGGTGTCATTTGCTTCACTGTAAAAAAAAAAAGATATGATCATTACATTATGACAACATATGTTTTTACCATTTTTTTTGCATCGCTCATCAAAATAAGTTAAGAAATGTTCTACTTTTTTGTAAGTTATACAAGATTCAATTTTTTAAGTCAATTTAATGTAATTTAAGTTGAAATGACTTCCAACATCCAAGTTGATTGTACTTATTTTAAGCCAGCAATTCTTTCTTTACAGTGCTGAAATGCTCTTTTTTCAACACTGAATCTGATAACATACATTTTTAACTATTTAAAATATGTACTGGTCAATTTTAGGTAACTTTATTTGAATTTTAAGGTTCTAAGCAGAAGATTGGTGGTTTTATTTCAGTCCCTGTTATCCTGTCTTTTAAAAAGCAAGATTTGTTGTAAATAAATGGTTGGGTACATGTTCAAATAACATGTCCTCTATTTTCAGCACGACTCTTGACTAATTGTTTAGAAAGAAAAGAAAGCCAGTGAAAAGCATGCTTGAGATGAAATATGAGGTGTGTGATATAAGCAATTTATGAATTACAATCAAGTTTTGACAATGTAATATATTTGTTTTTTATTTTATTTTAAATAAAATGTTCATAGAAATATGTCTTAGCAACACAAAGGAGTCACCCTTTTAATTAAAAATAAAAACATAAAGTGTAGGCCCAATTTTAAAGTGTGAAAGATGTGGGAAATGTTCATAACTTCTTGAATTAACAAAAAAAAAATTCTTCTGAGCATCACACAGGGGATCTACAATTCATTAAATGAAATAAAATAAACTATGAAATTATACTTTGTGTGATGCCAGTATTTTATGTTCTGCAACACTTAAAATAGATGCTATTGCATTGATGTTTCATATCTGCACACTGTACATGTGTTTCAAGGTTGTATTTAAACATTTAAAGTTTTAATAAATCATATTTAGTTAGTTAACTAAATTCATTGAAGACTTTCATTTTTGTAATAGCATAAATAAAGAATATGCTAAAGAGACCCAAGCAGAAGCAGAGACAAAATGCAGCTCTTCATTAGTAACACTTTACACAGACAAATGAAGATGCCAGCAGATGCTCGAATAAGCATCTACACAGGGGAAACCACTGATAAATCATAGTTTGAAAGAAATTTGGTCAAATACTCACTGCGCTTTAGCTTCATAAATTGATGTTGATAATGAATGGAGGTGTTTATAGAGATATTTGAAACGACACATCCTTGCAATGATTTCATTTTTAAGAGAATGCAAATAAGGCACCTAGTAAATAGATGAAAAAATGGTAGGCAATTATTTGGATACAATGAGAGAATGTGGGCTCAACACAAACCAAACCATCAACATTGATCAATGGTTCTGTTCACTCTGTGTTGGAATAATGGCATTCGTTTAGCTTATTCATCTCCTCTTGAGCGTGTGTTTGTGTGCAGTGGAGGATGGTGGGGTTTAAACGATGATGGATACAGAGAGGCTGGCAGAAATGGGAGCTGCTTCCTTCATTTAATTACTGTGTCAAACTGAATTACCTTAGAAATCAGAAAACATGACCACTACACCACACAGATTTATTCATACTTCATTAATGCTGGACTTTCGCTTTTTCCCTCAGTTTGATGCATTTGTTCAGTTTTTTGTTCTGCAAGGAGTATTTTAACATTTATTTAGTATCACTCACTTTTGCTGGATGATATTGTTTCAACAACTCTTATTTTGCTGTGTATGACTATCTTTAATGGGACTGCAGCAACATGGTTAACCCTTGTGCTGCATTAGATTTTTAACACCGTTGAGTGCATTAAGGACCAAAAATGGCCACATATTAAACATTGCCTAAAATATTATATATTATTATTTTTTTCCACTTTTACCAAGTTAAATCTTTTAACCAGCATCAGTCCTCATCATAACTACCAAAAATGTATTCAATTTCAGGATTTTAACCCTTTAATTACCAGTTTTGTTTGCGAAACCATCGATTTGTATAAGAGGAAAAAACACAAAAATTCAATTATTTTCAATAAACTAAATGCAAAGAGAAAACTTTATATTTGGATTATCACAGTCCCACTTTGCAAAAAATCCCACTTAGCGCGTTAGAGACCAAAAATGGCCACCTATTAAACATTGCCTATTGCCTAAAATAAGGTGCATTTCCACCCATAGGGAATAAATATGTAGTGACGTCATCTGCTGGAATACACTATATAATGCAAATATAATGCTTTTGCTTCAAAATGAAAGGATGTTTGTGCAAAAATCATGTTTCATGTATTACTGACAGCCTCAGATTTAAACAACGTTTTAATGGGTTTCAATGGGCCATTTTTGGTCTTTATGGTGCTGAGTGTTACTATTTGATCTACACAGTGTGTGTTATACATATTTTGCAAAATGGGACCACATTTTTTACATGTATCCAAAAAGTCACAATTTTGCCAAATTTCATACCATTTGCATTAAAACAGCCAAAATGGTCAAAGAAATTAAACTGCAAAAGACCAAAAATGTCCCTAATGCAGCATAAGGGTTAAATAAGCAAGATTACGCAAGGCAGATTTATACCTCTCAAGATATTGTTTCAGTAATTGTCTCGGTGGTCAGCAGGAGGATACATTTATCAAAGAACATTTTTTAAATATTTTCAGATTTCTTTCAGGAAAATCAGAAAAGATTTTCTTTCAGATTTGGATCTGAACTCCATAAACATGTTACAGTTTTTCTCAATTGCTTTGGCTCAGTTATCAAATGTTTTTTTTATTTCCCTAAACATTAAGTTCAGATCTCTGAACAATTCGCTTCTTTTTCACATCAAATTGGAATTTCTTATTGATTTGAGCAAATTGCAAATGCTTTGGCACATGTGTGCAAAGAGTACATACAACTGTCTGCAGTTTGGACAACAAATAATTGCATATGGCTTGTTGTTCAAAACTGATGACCCGATTCTCACTTATACTGTCAAACACTTCAGAACTTCTCAGACATTTTTTATTGTGTAAGCCATCACATTCAAAACGATCTATTCAATTATCATTATTAGTACACATGAATGTACTGTTTATTCTAAAATATATCTGACATTGACATTGTTTGTAGTGTTTGCTAAATTGGCATATGACCTCTAATTGCATTCGCAATCGAATTGCAAATTACCTCTAATATGAATCAACCATTTAACCATTTAACCAATCAACTTTGGGAGTATATATATATATATATATATATATATATATATATATAGATTATATATATATATAGAATGGAGGACATTCACAACCCTGAACTGCAGCAACATGCTCATGGAAGAGCAATTGGAAGGCGTGTTAGAATACGGTAGAGGAAGAAATAATCGAGGAAGAGGTGGAAATAGAAGAGTCAGAGTCTCTGATGAAATCAGAGCCACACTTGTGGATCATGTCATAAATCTGACCATTGCAGGGGATGGGTGCAGCATTCAAGGAGATTTTTTCCATGGTGTGTGGCAATGGTAACATCAGATGTGATGTTGATGAAAATCTTTGGCCTGACCAACGTGAGCGACAAGATGTCCACCAAGAATAATTTGTTTCTTTTTTTTTTTTTCCATGAATGTTATTTGTTGTTTGTGTATTTGTGGTAATACACAAATATGAAATGTAAAGTGAAATTTTGTTACTCTTGTCAGTTACTTTACATGTACAGTAAATGCACTTGTATTGTGTATATACACACGAAGTACAAAAATAAACACTGTAAACACTGTTTTTTCCTTTTTTTTCTACCTAATATTGACTTTTCTCAACAAATATGAGATTTGTTTACAATAAACCCTTAATTTTTATGGTTGACTGTTGTGGTGAAAAAACAACTAAACATTTTGACCAGTGTGGCTCACACAATGACAAAAATACTTTAGATTTTGGTGGCCTTGGCCAAATTTTTGACAAAATAACTAGGTTTTGAAGCATGAATTAAATGTTTTGGGTGAGTAACTACATTTTGCAGACATGCTATAAAGTTTTGAAGTTCCTGCAAACAGTTGTGACATTTGCACTCACAGTTTAGAGAATGTTAAGACCGTTTCGAAAAATGTGCCAAAGCAATTGAGAAAAACTGTAAATGAAGACAGACAGATGGATGGATGGATGTGGACGGACAGACGGACGGACGGACGGACGGACGGACAAAGATAGATAGATAGATAGATAGATAGATAGATAGATAGATAGATAGATAGATAGATAGATAGATAGATAGATAGATAGATAGATAGATAGATAGATATAGATAGATAGATATGACAGACAGATACAGACATACATGTATAGATAGATGACAGACAGATAGACAGACATGTATATATAGATAGATAGATAGATAGATAGATAGATAGATAGATAGATAGATAGATAGATAGATAGATGACAGACAGACAGACAAACATGACAGACATGTATAGATAGATGACAGACAGATAGACAGACAGGCATGTATAGATAGATAGATGACAGACAGATAGACAGACATGTATATATAGATAGATAGATAGATAGATAGATAGATAGATAGATAGATAGATAGATAGATAGATAGATAGATAGATAGATAGATAGATAGATAGATAGATAGATAGATAGATAGATAGATAGATAGATAGATAGATAGATAGATAGATAGATGACAGACAGACAGACAAACATGACAGACATGTATAGATAGATGACAGACAGATAGACAGACAAACATGTATAGATAGATAGATAGATAGATAGATAGATAGATAGATAGATAGATAGATAGATAGATAGATAGATAGATAGATAGATAGATAGATAGATAGATAGATAGATAGATAGATGATAGATAGATAGATAGATAGATAGATAGATAGATAGATAGATAGATAGATAGATAGATAGATAGATAGATAGATAGATAGATAGATAGATAGATAGATAGATAGGCCGATAGACAGACAGACAGACAGACATGTATAGATAGATAGATGACAGACAGATAGACAGACAGACATGTATAGATAGATAGAAGACAGACAGATAGACATGTATAGATAGATAGATAGATATGACAGACAGATAGACAAGTATAGATAGATAGATAGATAGATAGATAGATAGATAGATAGATAGATAGATAGATAGATAGATAGATAGATAGATAGATAGATAGATAGATAGATAGATAGATAGATAGATAGATAGATAGATAGATAGATAGATAGATAGATAGTGTACTGTGTTGCGTTAGGCCTACATCCCAATCACTGTTCATGAATCAAAGAGTTAAAGTGATTTTCATTAAGAGCCTCTCTCTCTCTCATACATCTGATTGCATTTTACAGCACACAGGCTGTTACAGACAGCAGAGCTTATCACCGATCATTACACCATTCATCAGCAGGATTTTCAAGAGTATGCAAATGTGATCAGCAAACAAACAATTACACAAGTCAATGAGAACAATTAACACAACAATGCCCCAGAGACTGGGATAAGCTTAATTAATTTTCCCATTGCCGTGGTATAACAGCATGATCAAGCACAAACTGGATATTTTCTCAAACAGCTTCAGCATTATAAATGCGAAACAATTCTGAGGCCATTCATTCTAATGAACAAAAATATATCAGGTGATGTAGAGCAAAATGAACACATACAATCACATTTCATTAAAATCAAAAAGGTAACATGCTGTCAAACATGTACTGTAAATACAAATATAAAATAAGAACGTTCATCCTTTCGATGGCTGATGTTATTTTAATATGCCATAGGGGAATACCAGGAGAAAGGTCTTTATTTTATTTGATCTTATCCTGTTCGGTTCAAATAAAGATGAATCAATATGACTCTTGACAGCTCATTGTCTCTGATGGATAACGTTTTCAGTTATATTTCCCCTTTTCGGCCCACCAGACCAAAGCCCACCCTCAACAGCCACAAACACTGTGAAGCTGTTTTTTCCCTAGTTAAACAGTGAAGACGACTGCATCATCCTCCCCCACTGCCGGAGCAGGACAGATGAGCTCCCCTCATTCTGCTCCTCTGCCTTCATTCAGTGCCGTGGGTTCATTGTAACCCACTTTGCTATTGTGATGCCATAAGGTTCAAAATAGCCTGTTTGACAATGGTTAAGAATTAATTTAGTAATGATAATAACAATTCAACCATCAAATATATAGAGATAATAATAATAAACAATGCATTGCTATTAAAAAAAATGTTTATGGCACACGTTTGCAATAGTTATTTTGAAATGTTTGTACTGTTCAAAAGTTTGGGGTCAGTAATATTTTTAATTCTTTTTAAATTTTAAATCTTTTGTTCTCATCAAGGATGTATTTATTCGATCAAAAATGAAACAAAACATTAAAAACTACTTAAATATCCTAACTGAACTACAGTAAGCCCATGCGTTGAGCTCATAATGATCAACCAGTTAGGCTGACCCGAATGCTTGCATGCGGTACTCCCGATGTGAGGACCCTGCCATCAATGAAGAAGACCACCACCCACCCACCAATAAAGCAGCTGTCAACTCATACAGGAAATGAAATACTGCCTTCGCATGTTCATTTACACGTACACACCCTTAATCTGGAGGGAGGAGCAAAAATAATAATTTCCTGTGGGAATACTGCCCCCCAAATTAATTACTGCAATTCAGCATTTTTAAATGGACCACTTAATAAAGTGGCAGCATAATTAAATTTCCAGCCCTGTGACCTTGAGAGCACTTCCTAGATAATTAATGATACACGCAGATAATCAATGCAGATAATCCATCTATGCACCATCTACACACACACACACCGTATATACACCACACAATGAAATACTGCATGGCCTACATGTATATAAAAATAAATATGACATGTAAGCAAACTAACACAAACAAAAGTGACATCAGAACATAAGAACTCACACATAAGAACTCCCCCCCCCCCCCCCGAAAGCCAGTTCCAGAATACATTTATGACCAATCCAAAGACCAATTTAAATCCAGAACCAAGAAAAACATTATTTATAAAAAGAAGATAGAAAGAATTTTAAAGTTCGGATAATGCCATGATAGTAAAAAAAACCTTCACTACTTGCCTACTACATTTTATCACTTTAACCATCAGATTCATTTTTTAATTCCCATATCAGCTGTTCAAAAATACAAGTTAGAAAAGTTACTGATCTCCATATAATTTACAGTGTGCAGTGTGCAGATCTTATTTTCATAAAGCATTCTGATTATCTCTTGATTCATGACTTGTTCAACCTCTGCTGAACTGAGAACACATTCCATTAGTGTCATTTGGATTATCATTCATCCTAACCCTGCAGAAACTACATTAATGTTTTAATTCACACTGATTATCAGATTAAGCAGAGCATAGACGAATGAAATCCAATATTTTTACAGAACTACACATCGTGTAAAGTTGGAGGTACAGTTAAATCATGAGAAGTGGTGTTATTTTACTCATGAGGGATTTCAAATTAAGATTTCACACTGTCGTTCAACCTTGCACTTTAGCACATGGAATTAAATTAAACTCTGTTAAAATTTGACATGTTTGACATCTTAATGGCCTTTGGCACTACATAACTGGCCTTTGTAAAGAAATAACTTGAAAGAGAGCAACCTAAACCTTGTATGTGTGTGCGTTTAAGTGGCACTATACTGATTTATGGTGGGCACAACAGCAAACAATCCATTTACTACACATTTATCCACTTAATCCTCAGCTTAACCGGAATGCCAATACTGTATTGACCAAATGTCAACACATTCGCACCAACAACACCGAATCCAACACAGTCTCATTCATCTCTCCTCAAACATGCAGGCAAGATTACACACACACACACACACACACACACACACACACACACACACACACGCGTGCATGTGCAAGCAGAGTATACGAATACGGAAGACTGCAACGTTACAGAACACAGATGCCTGGAGGAAACAAGGCGGAGGAAAAATGACTGCTGTCAGAGTGACTCATGATAACCTTATCTGTACACTCGAAGAGTTATCGATCTCATATGAAGATTCAAGACTAGCACATTCTATACACAAGCACACAATGAACATAGAAAACTCAAACAACTTAAATGACAACACACAGACACTTGGGAGGGATCCCCTTCCTAAATCATTAAAGCTATTTACATAGCTATAGCTAAATAAAAGTCCCATATTTTCATACAGACAAATGTATACTGTGGGAGACAAACAGCACCTGTCATATTAGACAACATTTTGACCCTAAAATTAAATGATTAGCTTTTATGTGTAAGAGACAAATTCTAAATAAATAATAAAAATATTACTTTATTGTAGAATTTAAATTTTTATGATTTCTTTGCATGAAATGAATGTAGTATCTTTTGTACTTATTAATAGAAAATAAAAGAAACAATTTCAGTTCAAATTAATTTGTGTTTATATTGCATAGTATTGTATATTTGTACAAACGTAATCCAAATGTTGCAATATTTTCAATATATATTTTATATACAAATATTTTTGTGAAATATTTTAAATAATTTGTGTAAATATATATAAGATTTATTTCATCAAAATGCAGTAAAAACAGCTATATTATAAAAAATGATATTCTTAATGTAATTATATTTTTAATATATTTTATAATTGAATTAATTCCTGTGATGGTAAAGCTGAATTTTTAGCATCATCACATCTGATATACTGATTTGCGGCTTAAGAAACTTTTGCGTTGCTTAATATATTTGTGGATACATATGATGAATCGAAAGGGTCAAAGAACAGCCTTTATTTGAAATATAGAGAAAGAAATATAGAGATAGAAGTCTTTTGTAACACTATAAATGTCTTTCTGTCATGTTTTTAAAATCAATTTAATGCATTTATGCTAAATAGAAGTTCATTTCTTACTTCTTCATTTAAATGTTACCCTATTACCATATTACCCCATTGTGGCCCCCTGAGGGTCCCCAGATGCCAGTTTGAACACCCCTGCCTGGATCCTTAACTTTTCAGGTAGAGAAGTGGCCCAGATAAGCCCCTCTGATTCATCATCTGACTGATTGGACTCAGATGTTATCCTAAAGGCCTGCTGACGACTCGATCTAGACTGAGCTCTCTGAGACCTTTAGGCCGGAAAAATCACACACACCACAAAAGTACTGTCTGACTACCTCCACTCGACTCTGACAGTAGCGGAGGTGACAAATGGCCACGATTATTAAAAGAAGGTTACTTTTAAACACTGTTCTCTGGCAATGAGAGAGAATAGCAGCTGCTAAATCACTGTCAGGGGAACTAATGATAAGATATCATAAGACACGCAAGACACAAGACAAGATGGAGTGGAGCTTCTCCCTCCTTTAATCAGCTTCAGTCTCCACCTCTCGCCACTCTCACGTCTTTATCAAGCACACAAACGCACTTATTCCTGTTCACAGAGGTGTATCCATCACCTTAGCTCTGTGCCTCTCTCTCTATGGCTTGGCTGTAGACTGGTTCTGTCGCTCAAGCAATTTCATGCAGGCAGACAGCATGATTATGATAAAGAATGTGCTTATACTTGCTTTTGTAGCAGATACAATGTTATTTCTGATGAATGTAAAGTTTACGTTGTATAGGACAAAAGAAGTGATTTTTTTTTATGTTCAGCTTCAGTTCTTTATCATGATATTTTCTTTAAAATCACTTCTATTTCATGATATTTTCTTTCAAAGACTGACCCTTTAAAAGGTCCAGGTTTGCATAATAAATTGGATGGGTAGAGGTCATGCTGTGGCACTCATGTCAAAGCCTTAGCAAGGGGACAGATATGTTTCTCTGAGGCATGCAGGGTTAATCACACTCTGAGTAAAGGCCTCTAGATTAATCTAATTAATAAAAGTCATGGTCTGTCCCAGCATATCTAATACTTTAAGCTAATGATGTCATAAATCCACCCTGCTAATATGGCAGGTGGAGAGAGGGTGGTAATAAGAGTATGTGTGTGTGTGTGTGGTGATGGAGAGACAATGTACTTGCACAATGTATTTACGTGTGACGTGTGTACTTAAGAAAGTCTGGGTCATCAGTGGCGGGATAAGAATACACAACATGTTGTATTATCCACTCACAGATGCTTGATCATTTAATTCAGATCAATGTATTTATTCATAATATGTATTTTCTCTCAGTTCAATTAAATTGCTAATAATAATATTAATTATTATTATTATTATTTTTATATTAAATTGTATTTGTTTATGAATAAATGATGTATTTATTAATTTATTGAAAAAGAAAAAAGAAAACAACATTCCTATTCAGTAATTATCATGATAACAAAAAGGAAAAAATACACATTGTTTTATTATATGCAAACATTGAGATTTATATTATCATACAGAGCTTGGCATTTACTATTGATCTAAACCAAAAACAGCATAAGCTTCAGAGCCTGACAATGACACAAATGCACATCAAGATAAGTGGTCTAGCTGAGACAGCCACATAATTAGAGTGGTCCATTTTACAAGTCTTCTAATAAATCTGAAATCTGGTCTGATAAATTTGAATAAGTTAACAGGGCATTACCACACCACCACATTCGATTTGCATAGTGCATTTACTGAAATGAATATGCAAGCATAAGTGGAAGGGCTGCTGAATCCTCTTAATTAGAATAGCTCCTCCCAGTATGTTTTCTGAAAGACATATCTTTGCATATATTTTCCCGAGTAAGACTCTTTGATCAGAGAGATATTGCTTGAACTCTCCTGACATTACAGAATATGGGTACCACCCATAATGTTGCTCATCATTTAATTCACAATGCAATTAGAGTTGTGATGACTCCTGAGGAAAAATTATGTAGCTAATTATTTATTAAATATTCACGATGCCCTCTGAGTGGAAGGGAGGGTGACAATTAAAGAACTCAGAGCGAATGCTGCATTACTTTACTGCATTCATAACTGCTAGTCAGCAGATGTTTTTTTTTTACTAGAAGTAAAAAGTCTTGATTTGTCTAGAAAACACTGCTTTGATACAATCTGTATAGTAAAAAGCGCTATATAAATAAAGGTGACTTGACTTGAAAAATACATTTGCAGCGATACTGCTAATGTCATGATACCACACACAGGGAACAGAAGATCCAACAGCAGTATCTTTAGTCAAGGGTAATCCGTACTCACAACAGTCCAGGCAAGGGTCAAAATCGAAATAAGCAACCCATACAAGAAAAACAGAACAAAACTGGCAAGAACACAGGACTCAGAAATGGTATGATGAATAACAAGGACTCCGTAACAAACACTAAACAGGCAGGGTATTTATGCAGGGACCACAATTATGTTACTATGTTAGTGTGGGGCTATTTTGAGCCTTGCTAGTGGTATTAAATAGTAATTATTATTTTTATTTACTATGGCATGCCCTGTTTTTTTTTAGAGAAAAAAACTATTTATATTCAATTATCATGAAAACAAATCTTAGAGAATTTGAGCTTCCATGCATATTACTCATTTGAACGTTGTTGCTGTTCACGGTCAGGGACTATTTTTTTCCTAGCGGAAGGAAGGCTTTTAGTGATTTTACTACATGTAAGTTGCTCTAATACATTTTTATTTTATTTTATTTTTTACTTTTTTATTGTGTGGTAACTGTTTTATAAAAGCAATAAGGTACCCGAGGCAAGTGCTCTATCGTGAATAAGTAACTGCTGAAGGGCGTTGTTAGGCATGACGCGAAGCCTTGTAACTTATTGTTTAGGCTACATATAGCCCCTTTATCACACTTAATATTTTGATTATTATGAGCCTTTATTTATATATTTTCAGTTTTCATTTTAAATTTAATTTAGGTTTCAGTACTGTCATGTGCTTTTGCCATTTTTATTACTTTTTGTATTTATCATTTACTTATTTTTATATTTTGATGAGCCTTTATTTATATATTTTCAGTTTAAATTTAAAATTTAGTTTAAGTTTCAGTGCTGTCATGTTCTTTTGTCATGTTTATTAGTTTTTTGTATTTATCATTTACTCATTTTTAATTTCAACTTTAGCACATAACTTATTTCAGTTAGTTGCCAAGACAACATGTCTAATTTTCATTTAATTTATCCTAAAAAAATTTCATCTTATCTATATATTGTATTTTATCTTTTATTTAATTTTCAATTAATGAAAATAATCTTAAATACAAAAAGGGCATCTGCAACATAATTTTTAACCAAATGACAGAATGTAACATCATAGCAAGGCTATTTGCAATGAAATGCCTTTGCATGGTCACATCTTACCACTGCATTTGAGAGGGTTCCCACAATGGCACAACACTTTCTATGGTCTTATTACCATCAGAAAGATGTTTTTGCAGCAGGACCAGAGATGGCCCACTTACAGCCAGCTTAAGAGGAGGAAGAGCTGCATCCTTGCATTAAACATGCTCATCATAAACCATCGTACTTCAGAGCCACTCACACAGACATCAGACTCCTGCAGAGAGCATAATGTATGCGCGTAGAAACATTCATACATAAACACACACACCTCAAAGCAGACACGTGAGCATTAATAAACAGGAGGGAAGAAACAAACATCACAGGGAGTGTGTTATGACTCTTGGGAACAACAAGAGGCTGAGAGGTCAATAATCCACTTTACAATCTAATACAATAACTCTGAGCTGCATTCAAAGGACACTGACCACTCAATGCTTTCAGTTTACAATTTCCCTGACAGAGTGTTAGCAAACTTGACTATTTAATCAAAAATCCCATATTTTGATCTACACAGTACTTTTGGTGTGTGCTACTCTGATTATCTTAAATAAGAATGTAGGCCTATATACTTTGTCAAAAATAGAAACAAAACAGACGAAAGTACTAAACATTATGGCTTATTATCATTATACTGTTCAAAATCAAGGAAAGGGATCTTCACATGCACAACCATTACAAAAATATTTTTATTTGAAATTTTGAACAAAAATTACTATTTTATTCAGCGAGGATGCATCAAATTAATCT
Source organism: Pimephales promelas (assembly GCF_016745375.1). The sequence continues at coordinate 2,440,234 of NW_024121988.1, forward strand.
AAATGTTTATTAATTTAAATGGCTAATTTCTAATTCAAATAAATTCAGCTGTGCCAACACAGCAATAAACTACATTTTAAAATATAATATAATATAATATAATATAAAAGAGTAATTTTACATTGCAATAATATTCCACACTACTGTTATTAAGTGTATTTTTTAAACAAATAATTGCAGCCTTGGTATATATTTCCATGTAATAACTTCTTTAAAGAACATAAAAAATCATACTGGCTCCAAATTATTTAGAAATGTAGTGTACTTTTACACATCAGCTAATTATTACAGGAATATTTCGCCTATGACACTTGTCAGCGCTTTATCAGGACTGTTGTCCTTTTTAAACAAATTGTTGCCCTTATAAAGGCCTGGTGTTATAATGCTGACAGCCACAGGCAGATCCTCGGGTATCTTCATGAACTCTTCATGACCTGTCATAACTGCCCCATCAAGTTCTATAATATTAAAGAATTGATACTATAAGTTGTATTAGTATTAAAATTTAAGTTTCGATAACTTAACATTTACCCTGCATTCTTATTATTTTAAACACCTTTTAACACTTTCAGATTGAGAAATAAAAAATATAGTAAAAGACTAAATACAGTTAAGAACAGAATAAACAAATATTCAAAACAGAACACAAAAAGCAGGTTCTGGGCTGGATAAAGGAAGAGACATCATTGTGTCAAGGGCTGTATTTACAGGCCAGTATCATCGATCAGACACAGATGCGTCACGTGTTCTCAATTAGACTAAATATCATTCATCACAGAATACAGCATCAACCTGCTCCCAGTCTTACCCAGTGCTAGTGGTCAAGGGTTAACTGCAGCATCTCCACACACACACACACACACACATACACACACACACACTGCAGTTAGGTCAGAGAATGTTGGTACATTCCAGATAATTCATTGCTTCCTCCAGCTGTATGCCAGTACAAATGGAATGACAACAATAAAAGACAATAGTAATAATGCAGATTAAATATTCACTTAACATCCCATAACAGACACACAACTAGAAAAGACAACAATATGGTGCAGACAAGCAACCTATATTTAAAAAGTCATTGACCTAATTTTAACTAATGATGTTTCCTTTTTAATGCTAATATGTTAAAAAAATAATTAGAGATTAGATCGTATTTTAAGTTTATTTTTTTCTTCATATACAAATTCTATAAATGCATAAAACTATTTATTGTTGTTAAGACTGTGTATTAATACGTCTTTTCATATTTTACGAGGTCTTTAGAAACCCCATATATAGGCTACAGGTCAAAAATTAGGAAGTTGATCCTCCAATCAAAGGCCCTTGACGTCACCCCTCCTCAGACCAATTATGACAGTCCTCAGCAGGTATCAGGATTGAGACATGCAGATTATTCTGTTGTAATGCAGCACTTCTCCACGACTATATCCCACGTTCTTTTTCACAGTGAATTATTTCAAAATTGACACTGATATTAAAATTGCAAACAACTCTTTATGGCAATCAAGCCATTTTGAACATACTTCTCAAAAATAGCCTAGGCTGACTATTCTTCATTTTAGCTGATGATCTGAACTTAGTCTCTTTTGACGTTAACACCTGCATAAACCAGATTTTCATCTGTTAAACGTCATTAAATAAATGAATGTATTAATCACAAAAGATAGCCTACTTAATTAAAGATAAAATAGTTTGGCTATAAAATGTGATCCTCACGCTGATGCTCTAAATGATAAAAATAAAAAATAAAAAACTTCACTCTGAGAATCTTTGAGGCATTAGTGATTTAACTCAAACTCTTTTCGATAATAAACACGCCCCATTATTAGAAGATAGGCTAATTTCAGCCTATCGCAATTGCGCGCATATAAATTCACTTAGCGGAGTGAATGGGAATCTGCCTGTGTGTGGTCCTAAGTGACTGCTTACAAGAATATAAGTTAAGTCTATCGCACCTCCTGATAAAGACACACATCACATGGTTATATGATTATGCTATAGAGCCTACAAAACATCCCACTCATTAAACAGTAAAATGAGCGCATTAACTGAAATCTAAAATTAAATCGGTGGCTTAAAGTTTAAATAATACCAAACGGTGCCACAGTAACGAAGATCTAACGTTTTACATATAAATTTGATTTAGAAATTCGACTTGAAAAGGAATTGAATGAAAAGAACATTTTTAGCCTACAACACAAACACAGAAACATTTTGTGTCAGTGCATAGGATAAAGTAGGCTAAATGTAATTTTTTAAATGATTAATTTAGCCTATAAAAATAATAAATGAATACATTATTAAATTAATTAGGAGCCCGATTGGATGCCTTCTGAAAAAAACTATATTTTCAAATTACAAATTGCTAGAAATAAAAAACAAAATTGGAAAAGATCCGCTTCAGAATTATTTCGAAAGGATTTTAATTAGTAGGCTATGGTTATAAGGTTGTGGTGCCAAAAAAGTCAACCTCAACGTCAACCTGCGCTTAGACTGTAAACAGTAGAAAGCTAATAAGGGTTTAAACTATAGCCTATACGCCAGAGCTACTGAAGACATTAGGCTTCTCCTCCTTAGTTTTCCCCACCTATAATGACTGCCACTGTTCCATCATAGTTTACAAAGTTGACGAACAAAATAGCCAGGTGCATTTCACATCCAGACGCCTTTTGCCGTTCTCCGTTCTCAGGCGGAGATGAATTTTATTGGTTCAGCGGGTCGCGTGAAAGAGGTGTAGGCCTAAATGAAAACTGTTTAAAAGACAGGGCGCGCGCCCCTCCTTTGAGGAAGATTGTCATGTGACAACACAGAGAGCACTTGAAGAGACACAGAAAAGGGGGACAGACGCTCAGAGACTTAAGCACACACACAGAGAGCTCCAAGTGAGGCCATGAGAGAAGACGTTGAGATTTTAAGTTTTTTTAATGGACAGCATTTCGCAAAATCCTATAAAACAAACGAATGAATTTGCTCAAAACTTTTACAAGAATGGATATAGCTAAGTGAGAGTCACCTGAAGCACCTGCATTTATTAAGATGTCTGACTTTTTACTTCGGATCAGTGTGACATTTTCAACAAACTCGGAGTGTTTTGAAGCTATTCGCCATTGACTCTGTGAACCCAAGGTAGGCTAATTCACTTAGGAAAATGCCTCGTCCTGGAAGAAACACATACAGCGACCAGAAGCCGCCGTATTCGTATATTTCGCTAACCGCAATGGCCATTCAGAGTTGCCCGGAGAAGATGCTCCCTCTCAGCGAAATTTACAAGTTCATCATGGACAGGTTTCCTTATTATCGAGATAACACGCAGCGCTGGCAGAACTCCCTGCGCCACAACCTTTCCTTCAACGACTGCTTCATTAAGATCCCGCGAAGACCGGACCAGCCGGGGAAAGGCAGCTTCTGGGCTCTCCATCCCAGCTGCGGTGACATGTTCGAAAACGGGAGCTTCTTGAGGCGCCGCAAGAGATTCAAAGTGATGATCACCTCCGAGCACCTGCAAAAACCGTCCGACGCGGCGCATTACCTCCAGCAACAAGCCAAACTCAGAATGACAACTTTAGGGACGCATCTACCTCAGATGACCAGCTACAACTTAAGTGTTTCACAACCCTCCACTTTCAAACACCCCTTTGCCATTGAAAATATAATTGCCAGAGATTACAAAATGCCAGGAAGTCTTGCTTTCTCTACCATGCAGTCCATGTCAACGGGTTACCAAATACACAATCAGTTGACCACGGCTTGGCCCCATATGTATAGCAGTAATGTGATAGACGCTGAGTATACTGCCTATGGAGTACCATTCAAATCCCTGAGTCATGGCGGGCAAAGTTTACCGGCGATCCCAGTGCCAATCAAACCCACCCCGGCTCCGGTTCCGTCCATCTCGACGCTGCAGGCGCGCCTTCCAGCCTTCCTCTCCGGCTCTCCACAGTCCCTGAGCCCGACGTCTCCCGGACAGAGCAGCCCTGCCACACCGAGCACGACCTCGCTGCTCCATTCGGCCGCCGTGCACTGTCAAGAGGTCACTTAAAACTTTAAGTGGGACTTGAAACTTTACTTTCTCATTCACCCGACAAAAAGGCAAGCGAGGAAAACTCACAAAACATAGGCTATATCTCTGAAATAAAAAGAAAGTTGACTTGTTTAAATTTTCTCGCAATATAGTGAAATTAAACATTCTGTTAAGTTGAATTATTATAGCTAAATATTTCAATGACATATGTCATTAGGCTACCTCATTATTGAAGTTTAAGAATCTTATTGGAAAATGCACAATGGACAATGAAAATGTCAAAACAGAGCGTAAAGAGTTTAGGAATTACAATATTCTCCAACTTAATTTTGGGCTGCTTACCCATTAAAGCTCATCGACACCTGCAAGTAAAGGAACTGAAAAGGGATTAAGCACAGATGCTGCAGCTTTTCCGTTTGGCAGTGTAGAAAAATAACAATGGAAACACTCTTACAATGCACTTTTGATGTGACGTTACAAATATCGCAAGAGATTGTTCCGTGAACAATGCTCAGTCTAATTTATCAGCTTCGTTGAAAATAGTGAAAGCTGTTGTATATAAGTTTTCTGTATAATGTTGACATGCTCTTATACTATAGCATGCTGCTTTTCACGTATATACACCTGAAATAAATTATAAACTTTGTCATCAAACCTTAACCTGAGACTTGTCATTGTAATTTGTGTAACGGAGTCATACAGAGTAAGAGATTTGAATCAGCAGCAACAACAATAAAATCATCGAACAGTTTTGTGAAATTAAAAGAGACAAAATTCGGAGCTCATGGACCATTTGTTGTGGACAATTGGTTGTCGATTAAAGATGAAAGGGAGGGCTTAAATGCTTTGTAACATTAGTAAGATCGGAGGGGAATTTATTCAATTAAAGAGTGTGGTATAACTTAACTGAAATAAACGGGCCGTAATTGCATTAGCTTATTTTCTCAATCAATACTTGTCGCATAGCAATTTTGAATTCTGTTTTACTGACAGTCTTAATATATATAAAAAATAATAATTTAATTTAAATTAATAGATACAATTTAATAATGTATGAGTTTTTATTTTGGATAACGAAATATCAAGTGGCATTATGAAAAATAGCACAAAAATTTTTTTTTCAGGGGAATATATATATATATATATATATAGGCCTATATATATATATATATTTGTGGAAACTTTATGGTTTGCTAAACTATTGGAACAAGTTAAGGGAAATTGACTTACACCGATATTAATTTAGATTATTACAATTAGATTCATTAGATTTATTTTACTTTATATTTCTAAGTGTGGCTAAATAACATAAATAAATGTATCTATGATGAACTACAAAGTGAGAGACTTGCATGCTTTTTTATACTTTTACTCTTTTATCAATGAAAATAAAAAACAGCTGTATTTTACATTAATACTAGCATTTTAAATTACTGAAATTACTTAATAATATAATTGTTCTGCTGTCTTCCTGCTGCATTTTAATAAACCTTAACTTCAACAACATGCAATCATATTTGTGTATACAGAAAAAGCAAATGAATAACATGGCATAAATGATCTGTGGTCAGTTGCATAAACTGCTTAGACTTGTCTTAAAAGTTTATCATCTATTTCTTTAGAGTGGTCCTATATTTTTAAAATCTGTTACATAAAATTGTAGTTTGGTCTAATTTGAATTGAAAAATTAATAACAATTACGTCTTGTCTTGCTGCTAGTTGGTCAAACTCTTTAAAAAACAGTCTTAGTGGCTATCATTGACACAGATGAAGGTTAGACTAGGTTGTTTGTTCGATACAGTATGTCACATTTCATACACTGGCATCCATTTAATTAATATAATGCATTATAGAGAAACATCCAAGGTAATTAGCATGTGTAATTTATCCATTTATTCATGCATGTGGCCAGTGTCCTGAATAATGAGCCTGCAGTCTTAACCCGGACCAGGAGATGGAATGGACAGGAACCTGTTATTTATAATCACACTAAAACTAATGTAATCCAGTATGACATCAACTCACAAAACTTATTTGGTGAGAATTTTTTTCCAGCTGTAAGCTAAATAGCCTTATTTATTTCTCACTGTGGCATTAATAATTTAGGGCGTGCATATTTATGAGCAAAATACCTGAACATGCTCTGGCAAGGGATGGCAAGGATATTTATATGGTCGTAAATCAACAAGGCTAAGCCAGACTGAAAATCAAAAGCAAATGAACACACACACACTTTGTAACTGTTGCACTCTTTAATAACTGTTTTGAAGAAAAAAATTGTCTGCTTTGCAAAACATATGAACCAATCTTTTTTTTTTTTTACTTTTGAAAATATTGTGAAATGAATAAAAATTGGCTTTGCATTTCTGATCTGGATATTTTATAATTAATAATTGAGGTATCAGTATTTATCCATATAGTTTCCAGGAATCTTTTAAAAATATTATTATTATTTTAAAAAATATGAAAATGAATAGGCCTAAGTATTAAAAAGTACAGCACTTAAGTGAGAAAACAAGCCCTGTTTTGAAATGACAGTTCAAACATCGAGATAAGACAACTCTGCAGACAACACAATGTGTTGTTGTTTGAACAGGAAAAGGTGCCTGATTTCTCTGGATTCTTATACAGGATTCACAGTGCAAGGATATTTGAGCTAACCCGTAATAATCAGCATGGCTGTAGCTGAAAGCAGCAGCAGGTGCAAAGGGAGACTCTCTGCTCGACCCAGCCAAACGCCTGTGTGTGCATGAAATCACTGTGTCAACATTTAATTCATGCTTCTAAGCAGAGACTGTGAGACAAATTACACCACTGGGAGGGACTGCCAATATTAGCTCAAGCAACAAATGTCATCCACTGACCATTGGGCTTCTGACGTAAAGTAAAATACGGTCAAAATGATGTTAAAATATATAGATGCCTTATAAAGTTACTAGAATAAAACGGAATTATTTAACTGAAGTCGACTACCTTATTTCTTGGTCAGCTGATGATCACAAAACTATTTAAAAGAAATTGCTGTGAGTAAACATTCTCAAGTTTTTTGAGTTTTGTCAGCTGTTTGGTCAGCCATAAAACATCACCCAGCAAACACTGGCCAGGACTATTGTGTCCAGTCAATGCACTTCAGGCCTTTCAACATGTTGCCAGGCGACTGGGTCCGTTGACACAGCGATGCTGGTCTGAGTGATCAATCCCCTGCGTGTCTGTGTGTTTGGTGTTGTGAGTGGGCAAAAGCAGTTGCTTTGTCTCACTAAGAGACCTCCAGTGAGAAGAACAGCACGCTTTTGTGTGTGTAAGTTTTTGAATTTACAATACACAATGTAAAAGCGGTTGATGCTCAAGGCCAAAAACACTAAAAAAGTACAATAGTTAAGAGTTTCTGTCTCTTTCAGAGGTACAATCACAATGGGAAAATGAACAATCACCTCAAATGATAGACCTTCATAGCCATCATTTAACATGAAATCGGTTGTACTTTTTGCATCACTCAAAAGTTTGTGATCATTAAGAGTTTTTAGAAGAAATTAACAAGGACAATTTATCAAAATGACAGTAAGACTTTTACATTGTTGCAAAAAAATACACTCTTAAGAAATGTTTCTTGAGCACCAAATCAGAATGATTTCTGAAAGGAGGACTAGAATAATGGCCGCTGAAAATTCAGCTTACAGATAACAGATATTTTATATTTTAATATTTAGAGCTGTGAAACGATTAATCGCGATTAATCGCATCCAAAATAAAAGTTTGTATTTATATAATATATATGTGTGTATAATTATTTTGTATATATAAATACACACATATAAAATGTGTTCTTAATATATCAAATATTTATATTTATGTATAATATAAATTTTGTATAAATATATATAAAGTATATACATAGAAATATTTCTTAAATATGTACATGCATGTGTGTGTATTTATATATACAAAATAATTATACACACTACACACACATATATCATGTAAACACAAACTAAATATTATTTCTTCTTTGAAAAAAAAAAAAAAAATCTTACTGACTCCAAACTATGCTTGTTTTGTTGTAGGGCCTAATAAGAAGAAGCCCTGAAGGAGTTCAGTGTCTGAACACTCAATATTACAAAGTCTGGTTCTGATCTGATAAGCTGGCGCCAATGACCCTCTACCTTACAGTAACAGGACATGACTGACAGTTCCCTAAAGATGACAAGGCCTTAAGGTGCTACTCTTGTGTAATGCTGAAAACACATACCAAGAAACACACAACTTCACTTACTAAGCTCCAGAGGCAACCGCATTAATTGTCAAGGACATTTGTTTTGTTAAATCAAGTTCAATTAGGGAAATATTGTCACAAATTGATCCAATTGGTAAAAAGTAAAATTTTAGGTATGAAACTCTACAAACTAATAATCTGTTGTCCCTTAAAACTCACAATTAGGAGCATAAAATTGCTTTTTATCCGATTTTGGCAAGTATAAACAGGTAGCTAAATATTTGACATAACTACACTTTTTATGACGTCACTTTTTCCTAACAGCCCATTCACACAAATAACCATTTTCACAATAACAATTAAATTATTAACACCCTACCTTAACTGACTCTCTGGGGCGTCTTCAGGTCTCAGGTGTTGTCATGTTTGAAATGTGCGAGTGTAATGACAGGTTTAGCTCGGCTGTTTCCCCTGCAGCCGCTGACTGACAAGTTGATTTAGGCTGAGCAGGAATCTTCCTTGTTTCTCATAAACTAACACCTCTATGACACTTCAAAGGGACAATCGCACCTGAGGTGACAGAGGGCAGCGGGTTCCTGCACAGAGTGAGATGGACAGATAAAGGGTTAGGGTTACGATTTGCTGGGGGTCAGGTGCTGCTTCCAGCTTTGAGTCACATTTTTAAGGAATCCCAGAAGAAACAAAACCATGATGTTTTTTTGTTGTTGTTGTTGTTGTTTTTTTAATACCAAAATCCTCTGTGGTCACTGAAATCTCTAACCTGTATTTAAACATCAGCTTCTAAACTTAAAAATTTTAGACTCAAAATGATTGTAATACAACCTTGCAAGTAACAGACTACAGAATTAAACTAACAAAGGCAGCAAATTACTTACAGGTTTGTAACATTTTCATAAAATATCTTCTCCCAGTGTTGCATTAACAAGAAGGAAGAGTACATTTTCTGCTTGGCTCATAACAATGGCCTTAGTTTCTTTGATCTGTGTTAAGTCCTTCCCAATGTCAGGAACTAATAACTGACCTTTTGTAATTGGAATTAACTTCTCTGTGCTTTGTTCATGTCAACTTTGTTCTATTGCCAATGTATTTACAAAGTCAATGAGAAGATAATTAGTAATGTAGTTTTTTTTTGGAACAAGTATGAGCAGAACTATATCTTCCATTTTTAAGCTGTGCTGAATGTTTGTTTAAAATGGTGTTTAACTTAACACACTAAGGCCGAGCTTAGATTAAGCCAGAATTAGACCTTAGTTCAATTAGGATCTTTAAAGGGATAGTTCACCCAAAAATGAAAATTACCCCATGATTCACCAACATCAAGCCATCGTGTATATGACTTTTTTTCAGACGAATTTAATCAGAGTTATATTAAAAAATGTCCAGGCTCTTCCAAGCTTTATAATGACAGTGAATGAGGTTTTGAGATTTTGAAGCCCAAAAAGTGCATCCCTCCATTATAAAAGTGCTCCACACGGCTCCGGCATGGTCAACAAAGGCCTTATGAAGCGAAGTGATGTGTTTGTGTAAGAACCATAGCTAATGCTACCCATACATTTCAATTTCAATTTATTTTACCCACACATAAATTCAAGACAAATGGCACAAACCAAATTGGCACATATAGTCATATGTGAATCAGGTCTCCCAAAGACGCTATCCAAAGCTTATAATAGGGAGCCTGAGACATATTAAAGTAATACATTACATACAAATACTTAAACTAAACACTGCATTGTGTCAGGAACCCCACTGGAGTCATATGGATTACTTTTATGATGGATGAATGCACTTTTTTGGACTTCGAAATCAGGACCACCATTGAATACCATTATAAAGCTTTGGAAAAGCAATAATATTTTTTTAATATGACTCCGACTGTGTTAAAACAGCTCAAACATGCGTTTTAGTCTCGGACTTAAGTCTTGTCTGTGAAACCTGGGGTAAATTTTGTGTTGACTGGGACTGTTATAGGGATAGTCTTCAAAAAACGTCATGTCTCTGTAGATGTTGTAGTCTGACATCACACATGAGAACCATGTAGAGCATTGTAATAGTGTGTCTGACACCTGGATGGGCAGAGATTGGTGTTTCTCTTCCACAGGTGCGTGGCCTCAAGAAAGAGGCGGGCTGAATGTGCTGGAAGCAGTTAGTATTCTGTGAGAGTAAATTATTCAAGCCTCCATAAAAGCACTATTTTTAAATAAGGGTCAATTTGATTGCTCCCCTTTACCCTTCAGCCAATTATCACACAATGGATGGAGGAAACTGACCTTTTCTTCACTCTGAAAAGTCCAATTCTCCCAGCACAGAAGGATACCGAATACAACTGTCACTGTGATATATATTATAATATTAATTTTACAATTACAAAACAGAATGTTTATTTCATTTAGCAGAAATCATATGCAAAAGCAGCATATGGAAAAATATATATATAGTGAAATTATATTTCACATTTAAATAACATTCTGCAGATTTTGATTTAACTGTTTTATTTATTGTTCGCTGTTCTTGACTGGAGGATATACATTTGGAGTCTATGGATCTGATTATTTAACTAAATGCAAACAGCAGGCTTCATTTTTCCTAGAAAGTCTGAGAGGTACAGATGGACACACACAAAGGGCAACTGTACCTCGATGTGAGCTGTACTATTTAGGTCAAAGCAAATCAAACAGAACAAGCTGAAGCTGCATAGAATGATTTATTCAAGCAGTGGCAGCTGATTGCCGTGACAACAGATTGCCTCCTGGTAAAGTTCCATTACAACAAACAAAGCTCTCAGGAACTCATAAACCGTCTGATTCACGACACCGTGTTTGAATAAAGTTCTGATGGTTTAATTACAGGCTCATTATTAAAGTTTACATTTCAGATCATCAGTGGAAAGTGTGGCCATTGATCAATTCTTAAGTTAAAAGTAAATTATTTCTAAATAAAAATCTTTTTTAACAGTTGCCCAGTTATAGAATGTCATGAATTTCAGTAAAAAAAAACAAAAAAAAACATGGAACAGTTTTCCCCATTCATTATCAAGAAGAAAAAACATCTTTGTATAGAATATTTACTTCAAGGAGTCACCATGATACATTAATATAGTGGACACTTAAGTCACACTTAAAAGAAAGAGTCACACTTAAAATGGTTGCATTAGATGAAATATTAAATCATATGCCATTACTTTAAAAAAAAAACTGATCTCAAAAGTAATTTTTAGTGAAATCAGTTGACGTCAAGAGTAACAAAATAAACACTGGTGAATTTGTATTGAAAGTGTGCTTGCGCTATTAAAATTTCTTTGAAATAAACCACTTGATATTGTGTTATCTAATGCCAAAGAATTTTAAAAACTCTAAGCGTGGTTTATAGGTATTAAAATATCTTCTTATTATTCTAAATATCTTTAAAATCAAAAGGCCTTTTTGTCTAGTAAAAATTCTATAATTTCTGAATTAGAGCAAAATGACCATCATTTATATTGAAGGTTTGCGTGTTGAAGTTTTATACACTGTACTGTGGTCACCATCTTGAACTTATTGATTTTATATCTGGGTCACGTTGCCCTGACTCATTAAAACACCCAGAAAGACCCCAACTCAGGACAACAAGAGACAGTTACAAGGGTAAAATAAGACTGGAGTAAAGCCTCTTACTGAAAAAGAGAAAGACTCCCACCCTAGAGCTCCACAGGACTGAAGAGGGGGCGGTGTCAACATCACATTGTTTATTGGAGTGGTAATTCAGAGCTTGGTGGTCTAATGCGCTTGTGAAGCACTTTTAATTTTACCAAGTTTGCGTTTGAAAGGAACAACGGGTAGCTTTCATTCACAGGTAGCTTTGAAGTCTATACAAGAGGTTCTGACATAGTCAGTCCCTAAAAGTCTGAAACAGAGAACAAACCTCCCCAGCTTTCCTTGGACTTGCCACCAAGTAGAAAATCCCTATAACAGCTGTAGGTTGGAGTTTAAGAGTGGATCAAAAGTGGGGACAATAATAAAAAAAAATATATACATTTTGAATATGATAAACTGTTTATCATACCATTACACAAGAGCACATACATAAAATGATCTTCTCTGGGCTAAGATTGGGACTATTTGAGCTTGTATACACTAATAACTATGGTTTTTCTCTCCCTCTAGTGGTCATAATCACTGCTATTTCAATTTTGGTAATCCTATGCTAAAAAACATTACAGTGGCTGTTGAAATGTTACACCAAAGTAGGGTAGCATAACTGAGAAAGTAAACTATCGACATCAGAGCCATGAGACTGCAGATTCATATTTTATAAACCACTGATAAATATAAAATATTCAAATACATTCTGTCAACGATACCTGATTTTCTGAGTATCGTTATTATTAAATCTTATGTTTTGATCCAGTTAAAAAAGAAATGAGGATATGAATGCCCTGAAATTAATTAAATAAGATCTACTGTATTTTCTTAAGATTCAAAATCTGAAAGTATTTAATTCCTCTATTTTTGTACAAAACCACTTTGTACTTTCAAGAATCCAGCCTCCAATCGAGGAGAAAATAAATGGGGTGTGTTCTTTACATGCCATAATTCTTTAAAGTTAAACAACCATAAAGGCTAAGAACTCTGACCTTCACCATCTAACTAAGCAAGAAAAGTCAATGATGTGTGAAGGCCCCACTCTCGTCATATACTGATTATGATAAAATATGTCTCAGCCTCACGAAAAATAACCGTATGTCATCCATGACAACACGGGGCCAGATTTCAACGAGACCCAAATTTCTGTTGGCAGAAAAGCTCAAACTGATCTGGTCCGGGACTATATTTGGACATTGTTACACCGTCCATTCTACAACATTTCATGTTCTAAAGAAAACATATATGTGCATCCTTTGGGTTTGTAGTCTGTACTACTTTTTTCTTATCGCTTTTTCTCCGTCAGGTAACCTAAATATTAAATGAAGTCAAATGAACAATTGTATAAAATTCAGAAATATTAGGCTATTTAATATCACTAAATCAACTTGACAACATTAGCTTAAAGGAGTAGTTCACTTTTTAAAAAACTTTTGCTGATAATTTACTCACCCCCATGTCATCTAAGATTCTGTCATTATTTCTTCAGTTGAAAAGAAATGAAGGTTTTTTATGAAAACATTCCAGGATTTCTCTCCATACAATGGACTTTCATTACGGTCCAAGGTCCAAAAGACAGTTTCAGTGCAGCTTCAAAGGGCTTTAAACGATTTCAGTCGATGAATAAGGGTCTTATCAAGTGAAACGATCGCTCATTTTAAAAAAAACCCCGAAGTTTAAGTTTTATGAGCTCAAATGGTCGCCTTGCTCTGTTCTGAGATGTGCGTTCGTGACTCTCCTGTTCGAACTCGTTCATCAAAATGAACAAATCTTTTCCAGAGTCAACTCGTTCATTTCGTTTGTTGAATGAACCAAATGACACGAAAAAAGATTTGTTCATTTTGATAAACGAGTTTGAACAGGAGTCATGAAACTCGTGCATCACAGAACAGAGCAAGGTGACCATTTGAGCTTATAAAACTTAAACTTTGTTATTTTTTTAAATGACCAATCTTTTCGCTTGATAAGACACTTATTCATCGTCTGTAATCGTTTAAAGCCTTTTGAACAGTTTGCACTAAAACTGTCTTTTGGACCTTGAACCGTTTGTTTCTCATTGAAGTGCATTATATGGAGAAAAATTCTGGAATGTTTTCATCAAAAACCTTCATTTCTTTTTGACTGAAGAAAGAAAGACATGGACATCTTGGATGATATGGGGGTGAGTAAATTATCAGCAAAAGTTTTTTGAAAAGTGAACTACTCCTTTAACAAATGCTGGTTACATTATCTACAGTGTAGATTATGCTAAATTACATTATTTAAAAATAAACAGAAGAGAACATAAAGTGTACTAACAACTCACATTCCATGTTTAGATTCACTAATGAATCGATCACAAATAAAAAATGAAGTTATAAAAAAGCTCAAATTCACCTCAAATTGTTTTTTGCAAGAATAAACCTATTTTACATATTAACATTTGAATATGTATCCAACATTTCTATTTTAGCACCTGCTTGGTTAACAAATAACTGACAGAAGGATGAAGTTGATAGGTCTGTGGGGCGTCACCGACTGTCTTTGTAGAGGAGCCATGATGCAGAGGGTCCCATGCCTGCCGAGGGCTCCCTGAGGCCATGCCTCCCTCTCCATCACTGCCATATGTTTGCATACTTACACAAACATATGAGCTTTGCACCCTGTTTGGCTCCGTTAGCATGTATCATTACCCGTTTGGCAGGACAAAATATAGAGCGCATGGTGGCCTAATTTAACTGCTTGGTGGATTATGTTTAAATTTTAAGATGTTGCTTTAAAAACAAAACCAAGATTGCTTTTTACTGAGCTAACACTGGAGGTGATGAATGTTTTGTTTGTCGATATGACTTTCTACAAAAGTGAAGCGAGAAAAAAAATCTTTTGTAATGAGAAGTCAAATTGCAATGAGCCGTGCTCGAACAATAAACCTGGCTGTGAAGTGCCTGATGTTTTATTCACTCTTACTGCAGGAAACAAGAGGATCTTCTTTCATTATCAAGGGTCGTTTACAATACCATAACGCATTTTGACGCTAAGGAAACCGTCCCATGATAAATTCTTTGCCGTGCCCTTCACAGTTGTCATAGCAGGACCATAAACAGCATTTATAATAATCTAGCAGGGCGGCGCACCCAGCTTGCTGATTAGCATGCAGAAGACGAGGGGATGGGAGAAGTGACAGAGGCCACGGAGCTCATTGCTATATATCCTCATTGTTCTTCATCAGAAACACCATGAGTGGTGCAGAAAAGAAAACATACATCAGACATTAATACTTTTGGGATCACAGAGTCTTTTTAGAAGTATTCCTCCTGTTTTTGTAGTGAAAAAAGATGAATCTAAATTTAATAATTGTGAAATTATACAGAAAAAACATCTCAGGACTGATATGAACAGTTATGCTGTTAAATTGGGAATGTTTGAGGTAAAGAATGTATATCTAAAATCCAACATTTATCTTCAAAACTTTTGTCAAACAGCATAGAGTTATAACTCTAAACGCCATAGTTCACCACAAAAACTATTTTTTTTGAATAATTTACTCAACCTCATCTTGTTCCAATAATAACTCTATATCACATCATTTAAATATAATTAACATCCATACAACTGAATCAATGTAAATGAACGTCTCTTCAACACTTTCCTTTTCTTCAATTCCGGCTTCCTAATTTTAGTCACCCATTAGCCCACTAAGTAATAAACATTCTCCACCACATTATACTATTATAATAGTTTTACATTATAATGGACTTCAATCTCTATATGTTCAGACGATAACGCTGACTTGCAGATTTTTTTTTAATTTTTTGTGCTTTAAGCGTCTTAAATTCATTATGTAATTCCTTTCATGAATGTTCACCTAAGCATTTTCTGAGATGTTATTCTGTTTGTTGTGGCAATACTGTTTCGTAAAGAAAACAAAGGACAAAAAAGTAATTAAGTTCCGTAATAAAATCTCAAGCATCATAACACGCAACATTAAATACCCATCCAACTCCATCAATTACTCCAAGAGCTCTCTCTCTCTCACACACACACACACACACCTCAGTGCATGCTTCTGTATGGATGACAGTTCATCTCACTCGCAGATTCAGCACTCTGTTTTAATAAACTATAACATTCAACAAAATTTAGTAAGCGGTACCACCCAAACCTTGAATTGCCATACTAGTTTTAAAAGTGTAGATGGAGAGAATCTAAATGGTGTCTGAATCTAAAGTTTCCTTTCCTTAAAAGTCAAGGCAGTTAAGGCTTTGGTCTTGGACACAGCCTAGATAAATACAAAGTTATGTTGGTGAACACTTTTTTAAACTCTATATTTCCACTTTAGCGAGGGGCTATTCACAATACTTTAGTATGGAGGAACAGACACAACTTAAAGAAATATAAATCACATGTCTACAAAGAACAAGAAAAAAAAAAAAAACAAGTAATATTTTTTTAAAAAACATTATTCAGCGAGGATGCATTATTTACAAATTAATCAAAAGTGACAGTAAAGACATTTATAATGTTACAAAATATTTTTATTTCAAACAATTAAAAAAATATTTCTAAACATTTTTTTTTTTACTTTTTATTTATCAAATAATTCTGAAGAAAATGTATCACAGTTTCCACAAAAAATTTTACATCACAACTGTTTTCAATATTGATAATAATAAGAAATGTTTCTTGAGCTCCAAATCAGCATATTAGAATGATTTCTGAAGGATAATTTGACAATGAAAAACCGGAGTAATGATGCTAAAAATTCAGCTTTGGCAATAATTACATTTTAAAATAAACTCACGTATTTAATTAACAATTAACAGTCATTTAAATAAATACAGCCTTGGTGAGCATAAGGGATATTTTTCAAAAATATTACCAACCCCAAACTTTTGAACAGTAGTGTGTTTACATTATTTTCTTTGCCAATTATTTCTACTGGTTTAAAGTTCACCTAAAGCACAGGCATTTAAATATACAAATCACTGACACAACTGTAGAATCAGTCTTTAAGAGGTCGGCTGACACACGAGAAGGACACTGTGCATGGCCTCTGCATAAGTTTACTTTGTTTTAGTTTTGGAAGGAAGCAGGATTGTTCACTGAGGCAGGGCATTTATCTTATATTCATCAAAGGCCGCCCACATAACAAACAGCCGTACTTGTTTGATTTTATAAATAATTGAAGTCTACAGGGAGTCACATTGTTTTAGGCCTAAATCTGTTGTTTACTGATAGTGTGTATGTAACAGCACCATTGCAGTGAGTGTGTTTGGATAGAGAGAGTGATTGAGAGAGAGAGATTTAAAAAAAAATGGGAAACTCACCCAGGGCGGAAGCGCTTGGCGCGGAAATGAAAGCGTCTCTGTTTGCAGGCTGAGAGAGAGCAGTGCACTCTCTTCATGGCCACGGGGCAAGCGCAAGTCCCCAACGAGCACTCAACACAACGTCTCCTCGTGACAGAGAGGCATCAAACAACCCATCTGAAATGAGAGAGTAAATATAAATGAAACCAGAATGTTTCTTTCTAAACATTCTGCATTTATAAATCTCTGTAAGATGGGTGAAACGTGATCTTAATTATTAGTTGGCAAGAAGCAAACTAATAATTTTAGCACTTTTTATTATGACAGCTGTGTGACTGAGTGACAGAGGCTTGAGAAGTTTCCTTCATTTGACATCCTCTCATTTTCATTCTGTCATCGTGTACACCTCAGTCACAATAAGAAATCGAGATATGACAATAAGTTGATTCTGTATTCTTTTTGTTCCTTCAAGTACAAGCTTTCATAAAGCGTCTGCTCAGAAATGGGGGACATCATATATTCATCTCTAAGAGCTCTGTGAGTTAATGTTCTTGGCCAGAACAACCTGTGCAGAAGTTTCAGTCTCCAAATCAATTATTAGCACTAAGGTTTTGACACGCTCAAGAGGAATCAACAACTAGCATTAAGAAAACTACAAAGCTGATATAAACAAAACCAAATGAACTCAAGGCATCCCATGTCTATAAATTATACATGCAATCTAGCAAAGGGCCGGTGTCACCAGAATAGGGTCCATGACAGAATCACAGCATCTATATGTAAAACAGCAGAGGCCAACACAATGTTCTGGCTGCACTGGTTTAAAGTGCTCATAATGAGATGCATCTTCCCCCCAGTCTGTCTGCTTTTATTTAAGCAATATTTAATAGATTCCATATAGGTATAAATGCATTCTGCCTTTTATTGTTTGCCTATGGGATTACACTTATTCATTTTTTTCTCTCTCAGATGAATAGGTCATTTTCACCGACCCCACCAGAAATGAATTATCTTTTCTTTTTTTGTTTCACGAAAAAGTTTTTTTTCTTTACAAAAAGAAAATTGGACAGTAATTGCTGGGTTTATGGTAAGAGTCAAGCTTTTCGAAACAATCAGTCCACTGAAGGCGAGTTGAAGGAACCCGTGTGCAGTTTATTTAAATCCAAAATCGATCCAAAACAAAATAGCATCTATTTTCACTCAATGTAAATAGAACCTAGTTGCTACTTACACTTACACAAATAGCCTCTGCATGAAAAACAACAGAGAAGAAAGCTGTCTTATGAATGGCAATGGCAGGCCTGGACCAAGGAGCAGTGTCGGGCCTGGACTGTGGAGAAGTGGTGGGCCTGGACTGTGGAGCAATGGCGAATGAGATGACCACCTCAGGATAGCAAATGGTGGACCAAGACCTGGACAATCCTCCTGGATGTGAAATACAGCACAATGAGTTAATATACGGCCTCCGTGGCCATAAAGTGGGGCACAGTGAGTTCAGAAAAAGACACAGCTGCCTCGGGATGAAACGCCACCTTAGGACAACTGTAGTGGTCGTCAAACACACAGAATGGCGGTTGCCATGACAGGACACTGGCACAGACACCAAAACGGACACCGGAATGGACACGGGCACAGGCACAGACACCGGAATGGAAATGGACACAGTCATGGACACAGACATGAGACATGGACACACCGGCACGAACACCTGAATATACACAGGCACAGACACCGGAACGGAAATACCGGCATGGACACCAGAACGTAAAAGAACACCGGCAGGGACACAGGCACGGACACCGGAATGGAAATGGACACCGGCATGGACATGGACACCGGCGCGGACAACCGACACCGGTGCGGACATGAATACTGGCACGGACACCGGCACAGACACCGGCATGGACACCAGCACGGACACCGTCAAGGACACCGCACTGGTACGGACACCAGCACACAGACATCGACAAAGAAATGAAACACGGGCACCGGAACAGACATTGGAACAGACACTGGCATGAACACGGACACCGGCAAGGACACCGGCGCGGACAATGGACAGACACCAGCATGGACACCAAAACGGACACAGGCACGGACACCGGAACAGAAACGGACACCGGCAGGGACACCAGCATGGACACCGCAACAGAAATGGACACCAGCACAGACACGGGAACAGAAACGGACACCAGCACAGACACCGGAACAGAAACGGACACCGGCAGGACACCAGAAAAGAAACGGACACCAGCAGGGACACCGGCACGGAAACGGACACCGGCAGGGACACCAGCACGGACACCGGAACAGAAATGGACACCGGCAGGACACCAGAAATGAAACGGACACCAGCAGGGACACCGGCACGGAAACGGACAACGGCAGGGACACCAGCACAGACACCGGAACAGAAACGGACACCGGCAGGACACCAGAAATGAAACTAACACCGGCAGGGACACATGGAACACAGACATGGATACAGACATGAAACACGGACACCAGCACAGTCAACAGTACGGACACTGGAATGGAAACGGACACCAGCAAGGGCACTGGCATGGACATCGACCCGACCCGACCCGACACAAAGTTAAAGTTGAAGTTGAAAACTTAAAGTTGACTTGGTTTTATATATATATATATATATATATATATACAGTATATACAGTATATATATATATATATATATATATATATATATATATATATTTGAATGGTGGTGTAGCTCTAATAGATTTTTTTGTAGTTGTGTGGTTACAGTGCCGGTTTTCCTAAGGCAGAGAGGGATGCCATTCACTGGCTGTCTTCACCCTAATTACTCAGCTGAATAATTGAAATTAAAATAGCCATCGCATCCAGCACCACAAGGATGGGATCGTTCACCTCCGATAGCACCCGCACATCAATAATCAGATTATCAGTGGGCCATGGATAAACAGAAATAGCTGGCCTTAGCATATTTAAGAGCTACTTTAACCGGCTGCTATTAACTCATCTCCCTGGTTATTTATGTCTTCTGCTTCTTAATAAGACTCTTGGCAATATTATTCTAATTATATAAGTCCAATCAGCAGTATTGCATGTCTGGCCTCATTTACATTTGCCAGCACTTTGTCTTTCACACTGTGATACTAATTCAATGAGACGTCTAATGTTTACGTTATGTGTGGCCTGCAGAGTTTGGCCTCCTCTACCCTTCCAGTCCATTAGAATCTCTGTGTAGGTGCAAATATGTTGTGCCTGTATGATTGGGTTTGTCTCTGAGCACATGACGGATTGATCAGGGTTGTTCTATGGCACAATTGAGTTTGCTTTGTAATACAAATATGTGTTTAGTTCTGTGAGGGTTGCGCTGGCGGGCTTTTCTAGACGCTTGCCCATAGCAATTATAGCCTGTAGCTGTTGCAAACAAGTTGAATTTCACCAAAAAAATGTATCCTATCTTGCCTGTGAAGATCTATCAAAATATATCAGATGAATGTGGTAAGAGATTTATTAAGTGTTTAGATGAAACTAAGCGTCTAGATCAAATCAACTCACTCTATCCATGTTTAAATCAATATTCTTACAACAGCTGATGCCATCACAAAATAGATCATATAGAAGCATATCGATTTTTTTCATAATAAAGTGTAACATTTTTGGAGCTTTTGGGAAATGAAAGGAGAGAGGGAAGGAGAGAGAAGCAATGACAACATCCTCATTGCTCTATCCTCTGTGCTTCTGAGGAATGACATTAATCTGGAAGATTAAAAACTGTCACGTCTGATGATGTACTGCCATCCACCTTCAGAAAACACACAGCAGTGCACACTCTATTATTCATGCTCTTTCAGACTGTGATCATAACAATATAGTTGACCTGGAGGACTCAATTACAATAACCGAGGGTCAGAATGTCGACAAGGTGTGTGGCAGTGGACTGTAGGTCTACACAAGCTCAACAATCCATTATCAAGATACCAAAACCGTATGTTCAATTGACAAATACATACATCACATTCTTCTCTGTCATTCCATCAGCATTCTTAGCTCCCCTGGTTCGAGCTTCTTTTTATTTACCTCAATTTGAGATCATTAATATTATGGGCCACCTTTAATGTCATTATATATTAGGCCTATATAATCTATGCGTGAACTTAAATATTGAAATATTGAAAATGTGCTTTTTAAAAAACGTAAACAGGCCAGGACAAAACAGTTCATTTTGTACATTTTAGACAATGCCTAAGCGATCCAATCTATGAATGTTAAAGTTTATTATGGCTTTGTTATAATTAAATCACCTGTTAAGTTTTAATAATATGAAAAAAAAAATTGAGTTTGTCTGCTAAAGCAGTTTGAAAGATCTGTTCCGCACTTTAGAGTTGAAAGGGGCAATTCAGTAGTTCAAGTTAATCTACTGCCCTCTTGTGGCAGAAACCTATACAGCCAGCAAAGTGCTACACAGCAAATATGCTTATTTAGCCTTTCTTGAAAATGGATAAAGGTTTAACTCGGGTTCCGTTAGGCAGGTCATTCCTTCAGCTTGGAACAGTCAAAGTAAAGGTCAGTGAAAGTGATTTTTTCCCTCATCTTGCTTTGCAACGCAAGCTTCTGGGGGACACATAGGTCTGAAGTACGTTAGGCTAGTGAGTTTAGGAATAGGGGTGCACAACCAGTTGTTATGCTCAGTTAAATTGTTAAATAACAATTTAACAAGTGATATAATAATGTATAATTACGGCTTATAAAGTAATCATTACAAAAATGTTTATCATTTAAAAAAATAGCCATTTACAGAGATGAAGGCTATTATACTAATGTTGTCCACTAGAGGGAGCCACATAATAGCAAATCCTTTTAAAGGAATGAAAATTCTGTCAGTATTTACCTTACAGTCTATGGTATTTACTCACCCTCATGTTGTTCCAACCCCGTAAGACCTTCGTTCATCTTCGTAACACGAATTAAGATATTTTTGATGAAATCTGAGAGCAGGATCACTCGTCCATAGGCTTCTTCAGGGATTGAAATTTGCCACCCCCGAAAAGTTATTAAAGACATTGTTAAAGTAGTCCAAGTGACTACAATGGCTCAATCTTAAGTTTATCAAATACTTTTTGTGCGCAAATACAAACAAAATAACGACTTTATTTCAACTATTCACTTCCTTCTCTGTGGGCCTCGAGTCAGTTCACTAGCGTAAACTTCTGTTGTTGTACGTCACACGCATTACTCACATGACCAGCGTCGGCCAATAGTGATGTGTGACGTAGCCCTACACTATCACCCTACGTTAACTGACTAGAGGCCCCCCTAGCATTTGAAATGTATTGTATTTCTATTGTTTGTCTTGTTATTTCTTCAATTAAAAAAAAAACTGACTAGAGGCCAAAAGAAAAGGAAATGAATAGTTGAAATAAAGTTGTTATTTTTGTTTGTTATTGCGCACATTAAGTATTCTCGTCGCTTGATAAACTGAAGTTTGAGCCACTGTAGTCACTCGGACTATTTTAACGATGTCCTTACTCCTTACTAACTTTTCGGGGCTGGCAAGTTTCAATCCCGGAAGAAGCCTTTGGACTAACTTAGTATGGATGAGTGATCCAGCTCTCAGATTTATTCGAAAATATCTTAATTCGTGTTCCGAAGATGACGAAGGTCTTACGGGGTTGGAACAACATGAGGGTGAGTAACTGAACTATCCCTTTAACATCTTACTTTAAAGTGTTCAATAAATTGCATTATTTCTGCAATATGAATTTTGTCATTTTAGACGATAATTTATTTAGGTAAACCATAGCATTTTAAGTGCAATAGGCCTATTCATGTTTGTCCTGAGTTTTTGTTGCATTTACATTGTTTTGACCAGCATATAGATGTACAGTATATATACATAAAATAAATGTCTGTCCACTGAATGTGACCCACAATCTTTGATTACCCTCCGTGGCCATGGGAAAGTAAACATTTTACACATTCAAAACCATGTGTAGTTATAAGTGTTTTTATTAATTTAAACAACAATTTAAATAAAATAAAAACTTTATTCTGTATTATTTTGTCTGAGTGAAATGTGATCAGTTTAACTAATAGTAAACATCAGTCATACTGGCACAAGAAAACACAAAGCATACTTATAATAATACTGCATTTTTGCTAATTGTTTCGAAAGATCACTGCTAGACATCTGCAGAACATTATAGATTATGTTTAGTCATCTCCTCCACAGAGATTAAGGAGAGCTCTTTGGTAGTCACCCTTAGTGTGCTCCTGAAGAGAAAAAGACAATGCAAATAGATTCAAGAGATTGATTAAAATGCTTCCTGAATGAAGGCAAACTAAGAGCAGAAAGAAAAGAAGAGGGAGATAATAATAAAAAAGAAAGCTGTAAACAATTGGATACTTACTAAAATTGTCTGGTGCAGAGATTTTCCAAAATTCCTCTTAAACTCTGTGCGAACCTTCATTAGATCGACTTCACAGCGGGAGACGATGATGCGCGTTACTAGCTTCTCTTTCACACTTTTACTCTGCAAACATCAAAATCGATAAAAGAAACTGACCCTCAAATTTAGCCAATGTCATCTCCTTACAAGTCAAATGACACATTTAGATATTCAAATGTGTACATTTTCAAATGTGAAATATATTCAGGAGATACTCACCTTCATGGAGTCGTTGAGTCTGCTGGCAAAATACAGATGTTTGTTCTCCAAACACTCAACTGCAGAAAGACAGAAATCAGTCGTAAAAGGGTTACAGGTTCTCTAACTTAAACTCTCTTCGGTTCTCTTCTGGCTTCTTGCCTAATGCATTACCACAGGAATTTCCATAAAATGTTCCTCACCAAACAGCTTGTGATCAATAAGAGATGATAAAGAGATTCCCAAGGCATGAGTGGCCTATATTGTGAAAGTGTAATTAAGCCAGCAGGCATAACCATCATCAAAGCTGCCAAGCACATCTGTTAAGTGTTCTGACAGTTTGACGACAGCTTATTTGAAGAACAGACAGCTGATAGATACCTAGTGTGAGGAAGGATTTTTCCAGATCTCCTTTCACCTCCTTTCGAATGCTCTCCTTAATGTCGTAAGGGCTGTATCTCTTGTACCTTTCAAACACTGCGAAAAAGAGGCTTTGATTAGCTAGTTGCACAAAGGATGATCATGAGAGTTGACTTTATCAATCAATCAATCATTTATTTATAGAGCACATTTAAAACACAACTGACGTTGACCAAAGTGCTTTACAAGGAATAAAAGAGACAGAGATATAAAACTACTATACATACTTAAAACCTAACGAGACAACTGACTTTAAATCCATCTCTTTTCATTTGTCAGGCCACCCTTAAAAATATTCTTGTTTGCCGTAACCCGACCGACCCTGTCAATTTAGGGCCGACCCAATTTTTTATTTTTTTTCCCTTTTAGTCCGACCGACTTGCCGGTTGTAACTTGCGTTCAGACCGACCGATTTTTTTTATTTTTTTTTACTCTTCAAACGACTAATTCAAATTCCATAAAATGATATTTTAGTTAGTATTGTGAAAGTTGCTTATGTCTACAAACGTAGGCTACGTTCTTTCTTTTAAATAAAAACCCGTGGCGTCATAGTCATCTGATTATGTTTACACGATTGGTTTACCCGTGTCACACTGTCTATAAGGCTTATACGTTCGCTTCGTTTCATTCAGTGTTCCCGCTTGGTAAACCCGGTATTAAATGGGCTGAATATCATCCATTTCTATATATAATAACAATATTAAACAATTTGTCTGATGCAATTTTGCTATTCCCAGTCCAGAAGAGAGAGAGCGATCTCTCACCCGGAGCCACAGCGCGAACAACATGACAGCCCTGCTTAATGAGTGACAATGAGGACAGAACGTGGTTACCTACACTTTAGATCTGGGATATTATTCTAATTGTATTTTAGATTTCCGCTTTCAAAGATTATAAAAAGATATTTGAGATGAAACCATTACAGACGCATTCTGTCTATAGCGCAACTTCCTTCCCTTCACAGCGTTGCGCTGTCATTTCTTCCTAAAACCCAAACGTACCGTCAGAATCAGCACGATCGGTAATTGTTGTAAAATGCAGTCTGTACTGTTGCTAAACTGCGTACGGGTTCAATCATTAAAAGAGCTATTAAAAGCACAAAAGTCTGCGCAAGAGACGCTGTTCACAAGGTGATGCGTGCTCCGAAATGCACTGCAACGGGACAAGAAAAGTAGGCTATAGCCTCATTTTGGGCTTCATGTGCGCAGCTAAACTATCAAATATACATAAAATCTAAAATGACCTGCTCTGAGATTCATTTAAACACAGTTTATGTCTTAAATGGATGTGAATAGTTGGGAGGATATGGTGGTGCATCAGTCATCTAGATCCGCACTCGGTCTTAAAGGGGCAGTAGTCTAATAAACATGTGACGATTGAGCCAGTAATGGGAATCAAACACAACAAAAGGCAGAGAAAAATCACTCGCAGCTCTTGAATTATTAACTTAAACTTTAATAAGCATTAATCTAACTATGATAAACCATGCAGTGTCATTTTACATTTGATTTACTAAATTAAATTTCTTTTCAGACAGCGCAACACACTTAACTGAAAAGTAGCTAATTTTAGACCTTTCTGAAATTAAAGCACTGTGTATATAGGCTCATTTGTATCTTTGTTTAATTGTATTCTTTGTTTCACCATGTGTTTGTACTTGTTTTTGCTTATATCTCATGTATTTGGGGAAAAAAAAGCCTGCACACTGCTGCATAACAAATACAGTAGATATTTATTCATTTTGTGACTGGCCTAAAAACGTAATCGGTTGTAGGTTGCAATAACACCTAGTGGTGGATGCACAGTTTGAAGACCCAGTCAGTGACGTCACAGTATGCAATTAAAAAAAAAAAAAAAAAAAAAAAAATTCATGATCACCATGACCAAAATTTTACTTTTTTTTTTACACTGAATCCTGGGAAAAAAAAATATAGACCTACCTACCGACCCTTTTTAAAAAAAAAATTGCTGTTACTGCAAACCAAAATATTTTTAAGGATGGCCTCACCTTTCTGCAAGTGTGGGACACTCCTTTCAGAGAAGATTGTAATCCAGGTGGTCACATCAGTTCCTTTTCGCTTCACTCCAGCATCATAAAGAGCCTAAAAATCACCATAATGGACACAGGATTACAAAAAGTTAACTGTTTGGTTATTCCAGTGGTCATCTGAATGTACAATGGTTTATCATAATATTATTTTAAGCATCTTGAATAAGAGTCAGTTGAATTTCTTAAGTTAAAAGGGCTCTTCTCACTCTTGCATCATTGTCAATCTTCTCATAGTCCACCACATTACTTGGCTCATCTCTCTTGGCCTGTGGACATGAATGAATACAGTTTGAGCATAGCAATACAGGATCTGCACTTTGCAGGCTATGTTGGCGGAAAATGGAATTACCAGTTACGTATTGGGAAATAAAGTGGAATTTGATGGTTTTGGAAATTATTGGTTAATAAATGTTGTTACCCTACCTGTACAAGGGCCAGGAGCAGCTTAGCAACATCACCAGATGTGTCTCCTGAAACATCTTTCTCCAAATCCTTCTTAAACACTGCAGGAGAAAAGGGGATATGAATACCAGTGTATTTGTGCTTTGCTTTTTATGCTTTTTAAAGGCACTCACTTTCTCTGTAAACCTTCTTGATTTCCATCAGCTCTTCATTATTGCGAGAACACACTATCTCATTAAGACTCTCCTCATCAGTGCCCAGACCCTGCAAAACACATGGCACTGTCACATGAATGCAATGAATGAATACAACTCTAAAGACATTTAGAATGTTATAAAATGTTTTCATTTTTTATAAAAGCTGTTCTTTTGAATTTTCAATTTTTAAAATAATACTGAAACAAATGGACCATGATTTCCTCAAAAATATAGTTTTTACTGTGATAATAATAAGAAATTATTCTTGAGCACCAAATCAGCATATTAGGATGATTTTTGAAGAATCTTGTGCTACTGAAGACTATAGAGTAATGAGGCAATTTTAAAATACACTAAAATAGAAAATGTGAATTTTGACCAAATAAATGCAGCCTTGGTGAATATAAGAGACTTTCAAAACCATTCAAAAATCTTGCAGACTCCTAACTTTTGAACGGTAGGCTAATTATGCTCTTAACAGGACAGGACATTTTTAAATATGGACCAGGAGCTGAATTTTAAAACAGGGGAGAGCAGAAAGCAAGCAGAGTTTTTATAAACGATTACAGATCAATGCAACATACTTTCATTGATGATTTCAGTTCAGAGGCATCATACTGTGCTGTGCTCTTCATCAACCCCAGAATCAGATGCTCCAACGATCCTGAGAGCGCCCCCTTCAGGGCACTTACCAAATCCTACAACAACAAACAGCGTCAGGTTTGAAACTTGTTTAGACAATATGCTACTAGACATTATACAGTATGTACATACATATATTAAAATATAGTTTTAATTAAGGTTAGATGATCCAGTTAAAACAGAAAATACACATTTTCAAAAGTAAATAATTGTGGTGTGTATAGGCTACCTTCTTTGCACGTTTTTCATACTCAAATGCAATCTCGCTCCTTTGTGAGCAACAGCGTTTTGTCAGAATGTCAATAATCGTCTGCTCATCAACACCTGAAGCAAGAATGAAAGGAGAAGACAATGATTCAAAAAGAAAGCCAGATAGCATTATTAAGATAAGGCCTTGAAGGACTAATTGCACCTTTTTATTTCCTATCAAATCATTATAAAGTCATTAGCTATTTTGACACTACTAGCATACATGGATGGCTATATGCTTGACTCAAATATGGTGAAGCAAATGAGAGAACTGTTATGTATTATGTATGTCTTACAAGGCAGTGCAACACAACCCAGTTTTTCTTTTTATTTCTACTAAATTGATATTATACATGTATTTCCGGAGGTATAGCCAAAACAGAAGGCCAAAGATGATTTTGATTTGATAAGCAAATATAAAAACAATGAAAGAGATCTTTCCCTGAAACAAATTATGAAATTACATTGAGGACTCCTTTTTGTGTTCAAAGTTCAAATGTTTGGCGAAAATGTGAAATATTTAGCACTATAACTTGTTTTACCTTTGGTTTTGATGGCTGTCTCTATTTTGGCTGCATCCTCTTCTGGGCTAAAATCATAAGCTGGTACCACCGTAGGGCATTTAGGTTCTCTCTCCTGAAAAAATACATAAAGAAATATAACTAGATAATATTCCGAACACAATCAAAATTAAGTTTTGGCCAAAACAAATGATGAATCTTAATAGCCACCTTAACTAACAAAGAAATGTGCTTTGTTGCATTTTTGATAATACTGCATTTTATATTAGATTTGTCATAGGCTACTTACCCCTCCATAATTCAATGTAAGTTTCGTCAAAAACTCAGACACTAAAGCCATTTTCCTGCAGAGGACAGAGAACACGCAATCATCCAAGGTGAACAATGAGTGGATGAAATAAGAGATACAATCTATGTTTTAAGCCACAGTAAAATACAACCTCACCCATGCATAGTTTCAAAGGTCTAAGTGATAGTTGTCATAGATACAGTGATTAGTGGGGCAACGTAGATAAAGGCTTCAGTGTCATCAAAGGCAATTATGTAAGTCAATAAGCCATTTTACTGGTCTGTGCCAATAAGAAAGTTGTATGTTATTATAAAGACTAAATAACAGCTGTTTGGTGTGTTATTGTTCCTTAGCAGCCAACAGCGGTTAAACTTAGCGCCCTACAGTGCTAATAATTTTCCTTCTGAAGCATTACGAGGTGGTTTGTGAAGGAGACAAGAAGGTTTGTTGGAACTTTGTTCTGGCGCACCTGAACACACACCCATGACACATTCCACAGACCAGTGAACTTCTGACCATCACACACACACACATACCCACACATAACTAGAGAATGAAAAGCAGTAAAATCAGACATAACATTTTGACAATGCTAAACTTTTGATAATATTCACAATACTGCTGTAGTCCTTGCCAAGAGATTTAGTTTATGTTTCTCAGTCTAATCAGGGGTGGTGATGGCGCAGTGGATAAGACACATGCCTTTGGTGTGAGAGACCCGGGTTCGAATCCACTGCGAGACACCAATTTGTCCCTGAACAAGACACTTAACCCCTTGCTCCAGAGGCGTGCAACCTCTGACATATATAGCAATTGTAAGTCGCTTTAGATAAAAGCGTCAGCTAAATGAATAAATGTAAATGTAATCAAGAGAGGACTAGACTAGAGTCTTACCTTAGATGCTGTGGAGTGTGAAGGTCTGGAGTTCCTGTTGTATCTCTCTCAATGAGATTACCTCTTAAATGCACCCAGCCAATGACTCACTGCCCCCTCCCATCAATCCACACCCACACCCACTCAAGATGCAGACCCAAAAGTCACTTAATGGTTATTCATTTACTGGGCTACACATTCCTTACTAAAATGGACCATGTCCATGGTATTCACACTTTGTGCCAAAACGTCAGTTATTACAGTTAAGGTTACTACTGTATAACTGTACATTTTCAAACAGAACTTGGTTTCACTGGCATCGTAAATAAATAAACTGTTTTCATTTTACATTATTTGAAATGTTACAGGCCTAATTAAATTATATTTCTGCCCACATTTTGGACGCGGTTTTAACATAAAATTAAAATGAATACAGATTAGAAAATGTGGAGAAATTTCCCAAATTGTTCACATCTAGATCTCTTGAACTTGAACACTTGAACTGAATAAAATTGTCATCAGCTGTTGAATTAAAAATGAATTGTGAATCACAAACCCGTACTCGTCTGACCAGTGTTGGGGAAAGTTACATTTAAAAGTAATGCATTACAATATTGCGTTACTCCCTAAAAAAGTAACTAATTGTGTTACCAAATTACTTTTTATGCTGACTTTTAAGTTACTGCTATGGAAAGTGATATTGCATTACTTTTTCTCACCTGGGGACAGCAAGTATACTATTGGCAAATGTAAAGGCCTTTTCACACCAAAAGTGACATGAATAAACCTCGGGCTAAAGGAAATGCAAATTCATATCTGTACTAATCATATCTAATAATTAATACAGATTCATAATGATTAGTATTCATTTCTAATTCCACACTCTTACTTCATTCATTCATTAATTCATAAATAAATGTGGTTTATCAAAGTTAGAAGGATTGAATTGGATTATCCAAGGTCAGCAGCAAAGGTGGTGGTTAATAATGTGAGATTAAATAAAGTATATTTGTGTAATAGGTTTGAGTAATATTCTGAGTTTGTATTTCACCATATTTATTCATTTTAAGGAATACTGAATCTGTTTTTGTGCAAGTGTGATGAGAAAGTTAATGTTCACATTCAGTCTAGAACTACAAATA
Source organism: Pimephales promelas (assembly GCF_016745375.1). The sequence goes on from NW_024121988.1 coordinate 2,470,814, forward strand.
ACCATCATATTTACGCAGCACACACGCCTCTGCACCTTTACTTCCGAATTCTCTCAACATGGGGACAAATTAACTTGTGTTACTTATTTGAGAAAGTAACTCAGATGTTTTTTGTAAATGTAAAAGTAATGTTACTTTAGTTACTTGACAAAAGTAATCAATTTATTTAACTCACATTACTTGTAATGTGTTACCCACTACACTGCATCTGACACAGACATGCATACATCTTTTTTTCTATTTTTCATCTCTGATGTCATGGTTGCAGTCCTGTGCATGAATTTCAGTTAGCATATCCATCATGAATGTACAGTATGTGTCTTCAAATACATGGAAAAACTCGTTTGGGTGAAATTTTGGTGAATTATGAGAAATAGAGCTGTGTGGCAACCCCATCACCCACTATGTTCTTGGCAGAGAGGCCATGAATTAAGACTCACTTGTATGTGGTGTGTGAAATAAAGGCACTATAGCACTACAGCGACTAATCCCAGTTAAACATTCCTAAATTAACATTCTGCAAACATTCACTCAGTAACTTACAATGACAATAAAACAGAAATGACAGTGTGCTAGTTCATACAATCATTGAGAATGAAAAAGTAAGACATTTGACTTGCTATCAAAAATATATAATGGATATTGGATAAACAACCATCAAGTCTTTTCCTAATGCATTTGTACTAATGCAAGTATTTTATGCATTACAGATTAATTGTTAAGAGTGAGTTAAACCATAATACATGTTTAACAGGATCAATATGTTAATTTGGATTGACTATGTTACATTAAACCACACCACACATGGTGTTTAAGGATTCAAAGGAAGTATGTTTGCTGAAGGTGGAGAAGTATTCCTCAATCAGCAGTTTCTGCCAATGCCTGACTGTACTCTCAATCATAGTCGAAGTGATAACAGAGGGCTGGGTTTTATAGTGAGAACAGACGGTACACTGACGTCTACACAAATACATTTCACACTAGCAGACCACAATCTATTCTGTTGATTTTCTCCTTTGTGCCTTTAAAAGCAAAAGCTAATAAACATAAATAAGGATGACTGTTATAGTAGCTCAGAATAGATGTTTAGTAAAGGGTTCATGTGTTTCCTAGCAATCATTGTTCTAGACTTGCATCCATGGCAACCCATGCAACAAGCACTGAGTAATGACTTGCCATAATGAGGTTATTCATTCTATAATCATAAATAAGGGTCAGTCCATCTGCACAGTGATAGTAAATACCATCAGCATCATCCCAATCTTTGCATTTTAATCTGAGCTTGAATTGAAAAATGAATCTATTGTTACAACACTTTAGATCAGAAGCAAACTATTTAACTGAACTCAAATTTAATTTAGACAGAACTGAAATTATTTTCTGTTGATATGTGAGGCCTGTTTAGTAATATGATAGTGACTATACACTCATATTTCTTTAAAGCTGCAGTCTGCAGTCTTTCTCTTTGTCGCCATCTCTGTTTCTGCAATTGCAGTCATTTGTGGAATTATCAGCTTTACGCGAGTTGTACTTCGACACGACACAGCGCGGATGAACACAATGTTGGAGGAGTCTGTGAGGCTGTCAGTCGCCGCGCCGGTGTGGATAGTGTCATTTAGAATCACAGATTATTCTTTTTGGAAGTATGACCAATATAAGAATTTTCACCAGAAAATGTCATCTGAAGTAACATCAAGTAACATCCACTTTTGTTCTGGTTCTGACATTGCAGTAAATCGCGCTGATTAAATCTAACAACCGCTTATAAGATATATCACGCAAAACCATGCAAGTTATACTTTGTTCTCAAATTGTTAACGTTAACAACGTCAGCATTGCGTGACTACATGTTTGTTTTCGCATGGGTCCGGTTGCAATCTCTTTTTTGTCTGTAAAGTCCGAATGAAGTCTTTTGCATTTTACAGCAGGTGAATCTGTTGTCACTGGTGATTGTCGTTTGTACCTTTCTGGATCTGCCATCAAATTAATAAGTTTAATTATATCAAGTGCTGTGAGAAAAGGCTATAAATCTTCACCTCCAACATCCTCACACACTCATAGCCTACTATGTGAGACTCCTTCTTTATGTGTATAGATGTGACGTAATGACGCAAAGACATGCTCGACATGAATACTGGCTGGTTATGTATTTTCTCAAAAAAATTATTTTGGATAATTTTTAACCCCAAAAAGCTAAGGACTGAAGCTTTAATATCGACGAAACGGCATGGAAATCAAGCATAGCATTAGTTCTGGCAGGTCATATCAGTCAAGCAATCAGCCACCCTCCATGTTTACCTAAAGAAATATTAATAGCAGCTTTATCCAATTACCCTCATTCATCCCCAGCTCCTCTTGTCCACAGTCAGGACTCTTCGAATCAGACTGTCATTTATCTTGATTTATTGCATTAAATTACTGTCATTAAAAACATTAATGATAAGAGGGTTATAACTGCGCTCCCTGCTCTTTTCAAAATAGGGTGCATGGAGTTCCTGCAGAACAGAACCATACAGCCAATAACTGTATGCTAATTGTCAATCTTTATACAACAGTGGTCCTGAAAGAAAAACTGATCTAATCAGTGAGCCTTTAGCTCCCTTTAACAGAAAAAAACCCCCACAGTAAATCACAAAGCAGAAATTCAGAGTATTGTTATTTTTGTCTGGTTATCAAACTTACTATTTAGGTTTTTTTAAGTTAAATGCAAATATTCAGAGTAAAAAAACAAAACAAAAAATAATTCCATAATTAATGCCCCAGGTTCATAGGTCCTCTATAGAAGTGGTTCGCAACTTTCAATGTTCCTCACTTATGTCCATGCTCTTTGCTGCTTCTTGATCCTGTTACTTTTAAGTTAATCTATTTTCCTGTCTTTGCATTCCTTTTTGGACATCGTTGGCAAATGAGAAATCACCCCCACTCAATGAACCTTTCCACCTTCCCTCCAAACATATGAAAATGGCTTTGTTTAGTAAGGGGACAACTTAAAACAAGAAATATGTATTTTTCTCCTCCTTAAATTAGCATTTAAAATTTTAGAAAAAGTTATATTATGTATTATAACGTTAATATAAATTATTTTAATTAGGGCTGTCAAATGATTAATCGCATCCAAAATAAAAGTTTGTTTACATAATATATGTGGGTGCACTGTGTATAATTATGTTATATATATAAATACACACACAAAAAATATTATTTATATATAAAATATGGATATTTATATATAATATAAATTATATATAAATCTAAAACGTATATACAAAAAATATTTCTTAAATATATACAAGCATGTGTGTGTATTATAACATAATTATACACAGTGCACCCACATATATTATGTAAACACAAACTTTTATTTTGGATGCGATTAATCGTTTGACAGCCCTAATTTTAATATAACAATTTTAAGTCATCAAATTTGCTGAAGCTGCCTAATGAACCAACATAAAAGAGAGCATGACAACTTCGATTTTCATCACAAGCTGTGGGATTTTTTTTTTATTGTCCTCAGCACGTTCAACACACTATTTGTCAATGTGTGACATGCGTCTTTAATAAAAGTAATTTAGGGGGTTAAACCTCTAAATACAAAAATCACAACATTAGATGAAAACTGTATTTCAAAGAAAACAATACTTTTGCATTTTTTGTACAGGTGTATATACAAAACAAAGGCAAAATACCTCAAAACGAACAAATAGGAAGAAACAGACCCTTTCTACAGGTGTACTAGTTGAAGAGTGCTTGTGGATTAAATCAAAAGACCATTGGTTAATCTGTTAAAAATTAAGAATGGAAATATGTACAGATGAAAAACCCCAGACTCCTAAACAATGAAGTTTTTCTTCAGTACAAACTGTGATCCACTCAAATGATACATTACTCTCACAAATTAGCATATTATGGTGTGTATATCATATAAAACATTTGGTCATTTGTCAGTGAAAATATGACAACCTTAAAAGGGACTGTGTTACTGTGATACTCTTGTTTTAACACATACATAGACAGAATAAGTACTCATGCCCCAAAACCAAAGCAAGAGAAAAATACAATACTGCCTTAGTGATGGACATTTAAAGGATAATTGGCAAATAAAGAAGAACATTCCAGGCCTCTGGACTAGCACACAGAGAATACCACACGTTACACGTCATAATAATAAACAGCTAGAATTCATACCAAACCTTGATAAGGTCAGAAATCAAAAAGCATTTAATTGATAGTAAAAAAATTAATTTGCTAACCATTTAAGTGCCATAATACTTCTTTAACAGCCAACCAAAAAGTTAGATATAACCAGCACAAACAGTGGGATTGAGGACTGCTAAAAAATATATTCACAGAGAATACATATAGGCCAAATCAAAATAGGAAAGGGGATAAAGACACTGGGGCATGGGAGAGGCCAAACCAAGCGAATTTCAAAGCAAACAAAAACACATGACAAAGTTCTGCATTTAAAGCATTTGCATGCAATTTTCATATTCAAAACATGATTATGCCGTTATTATTGCTTTCTGCTCAGTATTGTTTTGGATAATTCTTCATTTCCACACCAGACCCTGATGCTCGAAGAGGACGATTTCACTGTGCTTTTTACACATTTTTTTTTTTTTTTCAAACGACTGTACTATACCGCCGTCTCCTTGCAGTTTCTGACTCTCCTCCTCAACTATAAAACAATAGTTTCCCTGAGCAGTCCCAAAATACCCTTTAATGAGGTCAGATATCGAATGGATTGTCTTTCACGGAACAGATACAAACAAGAACACTACAGATAAAGCAGTGCCAGCCCTTACAAAAAACATTTAACAGAGATGTTAGATCAGAACATATTTACTAAGGTTATTGCTTGTCCTTGTATGTAGGCTGCGTGCTAAATGCATTCAATTTGGTTCAAATGAGTGTTGGTGAAGGGGCACAAAAGTGTTGACACAAAGTTACTGTGAAAAAAAAAACCCCCCCAAGCCTGCATGTGTACACAGCTGCAAATTAAAGAATGAAACGCAAAAGTGACTCTTTATTCTCTCCTCTTCCCTGATGAGCATTACTAGGTGCAAAACTAATCTCAACATATCTCAAAAAGGGTCAGTTAGGAACAACGTCAACCTCCTCCATCCCCACGACATTTAATACAAACAGCTAGATCCCCTGGAATGTCAACACATGCCCCTCGTCTGTCAATCATCTCTCTACTCAGCTCACTTTGACGGAAATCTAATTACAGAATCAATATGGCACAACAGGGCGTCACACCACTGTCTACTCTAGACAACGCGAGCTGGCTTTAAAAGACAGATTTGACAAAACACAGACAAGTATTTCAGATCTCACAGATCTAAAATAACAGCATGTTCCTTCAGATTTTTTCACAAAATGAATTGAAATCGTTTATTGCTGGGAAAAAACACAAAGTGCTACCTTTCGTTAAGTTCTAAACATCATACATTGCATGATTTAACTAACCATATAACAAGTATATATGCACGTATTTGAGCTCACTGCCTCAGAATATACCATTAGATCATGTAAGTTTCACTACGATAGTGATTCAGGTCTCATAGTTTGAGTCCCATGTCATGCCTTGTCCACTGGCTTCTCCTGCGGCTGGGGCAGTGGTTTTGCCGAATGATGTCCCTGCTGATGTCTGTGTAGTGGAAGAAGTCAGTAAAGGGCAGTGCTGTGATGTGATGCTAGCACCAACATGGGTGGTTCATTGTGCCAACGGAGAAGAAAGACAGGGATTTCAGCTCCAGACGTTCATTTCCTGTCCCTGTCTACCCCAGCCAGACACCTCATTACCCGTTATGGCCGGTAGAGGGCGCTGCTGGGGCAGTTAAACGCAGTGGGCGTGTCCACTACGATTCCCATACAGTCGGAACAGGAGGCTGAAAGATAAAGCTGTGGGATTGAGGAACGCTCTGAATCACATTACAAAATATCGGCCTGTTTTTTTTCCCCCCTCGCATCTATAGTCTCCTCTTCTTGTCAGCCTTCTGGTGCTCGGCCAATGGGGCGAGTTAAAAGTGTAGCTGGACACTGAGAAGTGCTTTGTGAGAATGCAGTGTGCATGAACTGAGGCTGAAGTGAGATTAGAGTTCTTGTCAGCATGTTAGTATTATCTCTCTCTCTCTCTGAGTCTTTTTGTCTCTGAATCTGTGCAGTATTAGGATAAGTCTCTATCAGGCCTCCTGAGGCAGAACCTGCTCAAATTCGGAGCCAAACAGCTCCTTATAGAGTGGAGGGAAGCGTGTTTGGACTGTTTCTGGGTAAAGAGCTCTGAATGCGCTCAGTTTCTCCATGTGGCGACGGCATAACATCCGAACGGTGGACACTTTACAGACCAGCTAAAGGAAGGACATCAAAAATAGAGATATTTGACTTGTGTAGACAACTTCATGTTCACCAAAGCTGCATTTATTTGTTTATTTTACAAACACACGCACACAGTGCATGTAGAATTGTTAGGCACGTTGATTTTCTGATCACATTTTTTCCCATGCACATTTGTACCAATTCCAAACCACATTAATCTTAATAAGTACTATTAATTTTGTATTTAATCATTTATAAGTGATGTGTAATTCTTCATGAAGGCTGCAAAGGAAAAACGCATTTTATTCAGGTGTGCATAGTTATTAGGCACGTTTTCTTTTACAGATGAAATAAGCCAAAAAGTAAATTATTAAATGCCCATGAGAGGGATGGAATATTAAAAATTGCAGTTAAGGGATAATAACCATTGGACAGTGAAATGCTCACTGGTTCAGCAGAGTCAGACAAAAACAGGTGGAGAAGGAAAGACACATGTTAACTGCTAAAGAATTAAGATGATGAGTGTGAAACCATCAGGAACCCATCTGAAGAATCCATCTTCCAGAATCTGGCAGTAAGTTTTGAGAGTTCATTTTAAGTCCATCTCCTCCTACCCTGAAGTCCTGAACTGTTTTGCTGAGATGGACTAAAAATGAACTCCCAAATGTTACTGCCAGATTCTGGAAGATGAATTCTTCAAACAGCGGTACGAGAGGATGTGATGCTGGTCCTTCAAGAGTCACTCTCAATCAGTCTGTCAATAAAACCAATTAAAAATGTATTTTACTACACTTCAGCTTATGATTCTTATTAAGTGAGGGTCATTTTCTAGGATTCTTTACCTAACCTCAGTCTTCGAGATCCTGACATCTTGCACTTCAGGGAGACTCTGGGCAGGTTGCAGTTCTGGAAAATGGTGGCGCTGGAGACTAAAGGGTTCCTGATGGTTTTAAACTTAATTCTTCACATTAATTATTTAGCAGTTAACATGTGTCTTTTCTTCTCCATCTGTTTTTGTCTCACTCTGATGAACCAACGAGCATTTCACTGTCCAATGGTCACGCCTTAACTGCAATTTCTAGTATTGCATTACTATTGCATTCTTCTCATGGGCATTTAATAATTTTTGACAATTCAGTCTGAGTTAAGTCTCTTTTTTGGCTTATTTCATCTGTAAAAGATTTTTTTTTTCATTTTTTTTTTTTTTTATTATTTATTTCAGGCAATGGCACAAAAGTACAAGGCAGACAAAATGTTTGTTAAGTCATACAGTGCAAAAAGAAACAAGAAACAAACAAAAAACAACAACAAAAAAAAAAAAAAAAAAAAAAACAACAACAAACAAAACAAATCGAATTCTACCTGAAAGGGAGAGGGAAGAAGAAAACTAATTTAATCCCACCCCAGTTCACCACTTGGTGATTAATACATTATGCTTCATGTTTACTTTGGTCACGGATTGTTTACATAGGTTGTATCATGGTGGCGTTACCACAGTCACAATAATTTATTATAACAACATTATCAAACAGTTTAAGAAGAATAAACAATACCAACTATGGTAATGAACAATATACCAATGATGGTAATGGACAATATACCAACGATGGTAATGGACAATATACCAACGATGGTAAGGAAACATTGAGCACATGTTAACATTATAAGACAGAGTACAACATCAATATAAATTAAAAATCCTCCTCTCTGTATTTTAACCAGACCCTATGTTTATATGACAATTTAAATTGATGGATAGTTTGACATTGCTTTTGTTGTAAGTCCAGCCTTTTGTTTGCAGCCTTAATGAACAATTATACACCACTTATAAATGATTTAATACAAAATTAATAGTAGTTAAGATTAAGATTAATGTGTTTGGAATTGGTAAAAAGTGCCTGGGGAAAAAAATTATCAGAAAATCATTGTGCCTAATAATTCTGCACGCACTGTATATGTAATATACAGTACATACAAATATAATAAAATATATACACATACACTATAAACAAAAACTTATGTTAGATCGCAATTAATCGATTTTGAAAGCACTAATATAAATACAGTGTGTATATATACACATACACCAACAGTGATCCGATGAGTAAAACTAACTAGTATAATATGAATGTAACCGTATTAATGCACGTATGTACCTTTGTGAGAATTCCCTCATCCCTCTGGTTCTTCTGTAGGAGGTTCTGCAAGGCGATCTTGATCTTCTGCTGGAGTTTCTCCACTCTGGTCTTCTCCTGCAGCCAGCAGCGATCTACACACACAAAAACAGTTCAGTCCCTGCACAGATTCACCAGGGTTGGGGAAAATTCTGATGAGTTGGAATTAGAACTGCATTGGTCACACCCCAGAGAAAGTTCAACTGGAATGACAGGAAGCGAAAATTTCCCAGAACACATTATATAATTTATTTGATTAAGTGTTCTTCCACAAAAAGTTTATTATTATTAAATATGATTAAATATACACTACCTTTCAAACGTTTGGGGCCGGTGTGATTTTTTAAAATGTTTTTGAAAGGAGTCTCTTTTGCTCATGAAGGCTGAACTTACTTGATAAAAAACAGAGTAAAACCGACAATATTATAAAATACTGTCTATTACAATTTTTAAAGAACTATTTTCTTTTGTAATAAATGTTAAAATGTAATTTATGCCAAATTTCACATGAATAAAAAGAAAAACAGATCTCATTTCTCATTAAGTAATATGGCTCCATGTAATAAACAAATCACACACCAAAGGCCTGAACTGGAAGTGATGCAGCCGGTTTTACAGAAAATGGAAGTTTGTTGCACTGGAATTTTACATTTTATTATAGAAGGTGCACAACCCTGATATTCAGAGACTGCAGAATCAAAGCCTCTGCATAACTGATGCAATCCCAACTCCCATTAATGAATCTCTCTGATATTGCCTTTACTTTTCTTCCCTCACCTGCAGACATCAGCACGTATGATGAAAACAGGCCAATCTCATCCTCACTTAGCTGTAGAGAGTTCAGGCTCTTAGCAAACTCGAACACAGAGCTGATAAGATCATCACAGCCTAGAAAAGCATAAAAACAGTGGTTAATGCTTTGCATTTCCATTTGCAATTTCCTTTTCCTTTAAAAAAAGAAATCCAGTTCTTAATGCGCACCCAGAGCTTTGAAGACCTCCGGCCCAGCATATTTGCTGTCAAAATAGACAGTGTTGTTCTGGGAGTTATATGCCCGACACATCCTCACAAACACAACTTCTAAAGAACCTGAGAAGCAGAAAAACACAGGAAAAAAAAATAGTTTTCAGTGGTTCTGCCACAGTTTGTCACTTCATTGATGTACTTTTGCTGGTTATGCGAACTAGGATATGTTTAGAACTTTATCTGAAGTGTACCTGCTTTGAGCAGCACGATCTGATCATTCTGACAGAGCTCCATGAATCCATCAATGCGCTTGGCAAACTCAACCACATACTGCACTGCTTCGGTGACTTTAACCGCACACAGCTGCCACATGTCCTCCTGAGACTAGATGGTGCAGAGAGACGGTCTGTTAGTACACACACCTGATTATTCCTCATAAAGTGCACTCATCCATTTGTCTGTCCATCCATTGATACATACATACAAAACAAAGAAGAAATGTAGGTAAAACAAGAAATAAACTAATTATTACAAATGTTTCCTTTTTATAAACTTTTATCAACATGCACTACTCATAAAACACACCATATGAAGCATGCAGTCGCTCCTATAGTCGACCAAACGTTAGTCGATGAATAAAGGCTTAGTCAAACAAGGCTTTGTCGACCAAATTCCACAGGAATTGGCAAAGTCACGTCAGTTCGAGACAGACTCATCGTTAAACGGTCCATATGGTAATTATATCAGGCAGGAAATCCAAACGTTCGCCTATCATTCATCAACATCAAACATGGCTTATCATTTAAGAACATTTAAATTGTAGCCATATGTTAGCCACTTTACATGGCCGCTCGCTCTACCGTTAAACTATATCTAAGTGTTTGTGCGAAGTGCGGAAGCTAAATTAGTCCCACACTTAACTGAATAATTATTCAATTCATAAATGTGCGACTACTCGACTAATGGCTTTAATTAACGACTACAAGTTGACTAGAAAAATTTTTGGAAGCTCTATAAAATCCAGTGGTGGTCATTAAATAAATTCGAGACATTAAAGCGATTCGTCTCGGCTGACCATATGTGATAAGATCATCTGAGATGTTAATACCAGGTGTGCACAGAGCCAAAAAGACATAACCAAACACCTTCTTTTGGTACGTGTCCAGGTCGGTCTGTAAGACTGTCTGCCAATTGCTGGGCTGTAGTTCCTCTCGAAGATACTGGCACGTCTCCAGGTGAGACTTGCAGATGTTCTCTGACAGATGTTCTTTGTTAGAAACACACAAATAGAGTCAAACAGCTGGAGGTGACACACATTCCTGGGCTTGTAAAATGCACATCAGATATTCTGAATATTATTGCCGCATTACATTTTCTAAAACAAATTCATTAAGACTAATTTCAGTAAAAAGGTGGGAAAAGTGCTCTGGTACTCTTTGACTGGCGTGTGTTAATGAGGTACTTCCTACTAATGACATGTTAAATGGGCCATGGAGGTGAGTTCAGAGACCCCTGCTGTTTCAAACCCCACAGCTGTCAATCATGCCCGTAATGGCAACATCCTTTATAATTATTTAGGGCGGCACAATGTAATTTAATTTGATATTTCCTTTCTTTGCAATTACATGGCAATTGATGCCAACATAACTAATAGTTAATCTATGATACAAAAATATTCTGTCTTTGTACTTCTATGATGTATTCAATTCAAGCATCCAAAATAAGATTTTTTTTTTTCATGTGAAATATGTATTTTTGCAAGTGATTAGTATTACCTAGATCACTGTCAGGAGGTGAAGATTCTCCATTGCTATAGCAACAATATTGATCCAGGCCAGAGTCTGAGCTAAGGTCGCATACAGCTTCAAGTTTAATGCCATCCATGTCTAGACCTGACTGGTCTGGAGAGGGCTGAATGTCCAGGTAAAATCCTCCAATTGCTGGATCTGCCTTTCCCTCTTCTGGGGTCTGACCATTCACGTATCCACTGAGGTCATCTGGGAGCTCTGTGACGCCATTGGTGGACAGGGCGTAAGAGGGTGTGAGTGGCTCTGCCTCTCCTGGAGGTTGAGGTTCCCGCCCCTTCTCGGTCTCATCACCCATTTTCTCATCCTGCTGCTGTTGGCGGTGTTTCTGAACTTCTGCGAAAAGACTGTCCCTCTGCTTCTTAGACATGCGGCCGAACTTCACAGCTGCAAGTGAACACACAAAAGCAAGATAAAAGCAGTCGGTTAATCATTAATGACCTTATTATCATACTATACGTTTTAAAGCATTGATAACGCTTTACAATAATGTCCCTTTTGATTTTAATAATGTATTAGTAAATGTTGGGACTAACATCCACTAGGATTAATAAATGCTTTGATATACTCAAGGCAAAGTTCTTTCCCATTCTTTGATTAGGGGTAAAACAAAGTGCGAAATACGTGAACAGCGATATACTGTTAGCGAACATCCAACACTGCCCACACTGCTGAGTGGCGTGCTTTCCTCTCATTAACATAATTAACACACAACAAAATTAAGAAAACGAAGGAAGCCCTGAACCACAATGTAAAAAAAAAAAAATAATAAAAATCTAGCATTTCGAGATTAAAGTTGAAATATTTCAAGATTAAAGTCGAAACATCCAGAGATTAAAGTTGAAACCTTTTGAGATTAAAGTCGAAACATTTTATGTTTCGAGATTAAAGTTGAAATGTTTCGACTTTAATCTTGAAATTTTTCGACTTTAATCTCGTAATGCTACATTTTTTGTTGTGGTTCAGGGCTTCTGTAGAAAACAACAAGTATTTAAAAAAAAAAGAAAATATACATAGAAATGGATATGTTTGCATGAGCTCTGCAATTCGGCACTCTAGTAAAGTCACGTCATGTTTATTTATATATCACTTTATACAATAAATTGCTTAAAATCAAGCAGCTGTGCTGTATTAAACATGAAAAACAGTGTCAGTGTCTGGTTTCATCCAAAGGACTACTTCAATTTCTACAATAAAGCACTGCAAAAATTGCAACTGAAATGATAACTGAATTACAAAATATTTGAAAAAATGCAAATGTTTTAGCATATGCCATTGCTTAAAAACATCAAAGCTCATGTAAGTTTCTCTATGGCGAACACGAATGGGATTTTTACATTATAAACTCTACTGTCACACTCTAAATAACTGGAGAGAATTAGATACACCAGCAGCCACATGCACATCACTCAGACTACTGTGAGAGTTGAGAGCATACCATCTCTTGACATGCCCACTGCTAAGCATTTCTGCAGGCGACAGTGCTGGCAGCGGTTTCTGCTGGTCCGGTCGATCAGACAGCTCTTCTGCCGAGGACATGAATATGACACAGTGCCCTGCTGACTCCTCCGGAAGAAACCCTGAGAGAGAGAAACAACAATAAGTCCTCTAGATTAAATTTTTGACATTTGCAGCACAATTCAGATTGATTTATAAACTCTTTAATCAGTCCAGTAACTAAATAATACATGTGTATATCCCAATTACTGTGGCCATAACATTCCAGTCACATATTTCCATCCAAATAAGTGAGTTTTTTGCACATTTTTTTGCCTCTCTTTCCAGTGCAGTGGCGCGTTATGTGAGCTCCAAATGAACTTGGATGCATGAAGAATGCATGAAGTGTAAATGCCTCTAGAGCACTAAGGTGTTCGCATGCACCTTCTGTGGTGGTTCATGCCACACTCACATGAAAGTATAAACAAGGCTTTGGCATAGCATTCTGGTTTCACTTTAATCTTTTCGTCTGTGTGTGTTAATGGGAATGATGAGTAATAAAGTAAAATAGTATTACAATTTAAAATATTTGTATTATATTAAAAAAAATTATTTATTCCTCTAATGGCAAAGCTGAATTTTAATTATCATTATTCCAGTCTTCAGTGTCACGTGACCCTACAGAAATCATTCTAATATGCTGATTTGATGCTCAGGAAACATTTCTTATTACCAAAGTTAAAATTAGTTGCACTGCTTAATATAACCATGGATTCTTCTATGAATGGAAAGTGCAAAAAACAGCATTTATTTGTAATTTATTTAGACATTTTTTTGCAGCATTATAAATGTATTCACTGTAACTTTTATAAACTAAATGAGTCCTTGCCAAGTAAAAGTATTTTTCCATATATACTCTCACACTATATTTGCTTCTATTTTAGAACACTTGATGATTATCTAATCAAAATAATAAAATATGCCTTTTAGAGACGATAAAAATAACTGAAATCGAATGCATTTCTGATTCTTAATATGTTTCTGCAAGTTGCATGATATGGTTTACTCTATCACTAGCTTTAAATATGCAACTTTGCTGCATACCAAATGCATAAAAGTGACCAGCTGGATATAACCTAACGTAAATAGATGGTATCAAAACTATTAATCATGACAATAAACATTCGGGTCAGGCTCGCGAGAGTTTTTTGCCATTGTTTTAACCGCTTAAAGTGCTACTAATGTTAGCGTCCACTCTGCCTTGATGCCAAACATACTGCTCTTCTCCACTAATAAAGCATCTAGTCAACAAATGAATTACTTTAGAATGATATGACAACATGTACGGTAGTCTACTCTATACATTGATAAACCGATATACATATACATTGTCTATACATTATCTATACATTGTACTCTATACATACAGTCTATGTTTTAAAGGGATACTCCACTTTTTTGGAAATAGGCTCATTTTACAACTCCCCCAGAGTTAAACAGTTGAGTTTTACCGTTTTCAAATCCATTCAGCTGATTTTCCGATATTTAGAATATTTCATTGACTCATTGACTACCATAGTATATATTTTTTCCAACTATGGTAGTCAATGAGACCAGAAAGTTCTGTCTGGTTACTGATATTCTTCTAAATGGGGGAGTTGTGAAATGAGCCTATTTCCAAAAAAAAAAAAAAAGTGGAGTATCTCTTTAAATCTGTATATGTGCAGGGAGCAGCTTCATGTGTCAAAACAAACACCACAAGGTGTCAGTGATTTCACTTCTACAGGCCGCTCTTATACCGTAAATTGACAGCGGGCCCTTCCCAGACGCTCCAGCAACGGACGCAACCCAGAAAAATAATAGGTATGAGAAAACTGACTAGAAATCCACCAATCTCTATTTTAAATGATAGTATATAGTATAAAAAAAGAGTATGATTTTAAAGAAAATGATCGACTGAGATGTTTCTTTTTCTTTTTCTTACCTTGCATCCCTCACAGGTGATAACACCATAATGGATCCCTGATGATTTATCTCCACAGATTTTACAGGGAATACTCTCAATCTGAGCTAAAAAAATAAAAATAAAAAGACAGAAAGACACTTTTAGGAAATTGAGAAAAAACAAAACAGTTGTCATTTTCTTTTTCTATGCAAAAATACTTTTTGTTAGTAAGTTTCCCATGAAATACTGTGAGGATTTTAACATTGCGCTGTTTGAGCGGCCCCCACCATCCATAGCAACACTGGTTCAAACAATTGGCATGAGTTTAGGCTTTACGTTCCATACAACTAAAAACGTGCGTTTTGTAAACTTGTTTGGAGGAACAATTCTATTTAGTGCTGCAGAAATTACAAAGTTCTGTTTGGATTACAGTTCTGTTACAGATCTGTTTTTGTCTCTGGAAAAAAAAAAAGTTTTTATTCATTTAAACTAATCAGCAGACACCATAATCACATCAAGACTAATTCCACAGCTCCTGACCTCCTGAATTAGCTAACACAGAGAGAACAAGGCCTGAGGTCTGTTGTGCAGAGTGTAACCTCAGGCTTTAGCTACAACGGTAAAACATACATTATATATATATATATATATATATATATAAGGCATGGGCGAAAAATCGATTAAATGAATTAATTCAAATTTTTGTTGCGGGCGATTTTAAAAATAAGTAAATCGAATTTTTGGTCGTAAATAAATCGTAAATCGAATTTAAAAAATAAAATAAAATCTGAGATTTTATTTTTAGGCCATATCGCCCAGCCCTAATATATATATATATATATATATATATATACACACACACACACACACACAAATTCATATTTTTTTAAATGAATCCAGGCAGCACCACATAAACCACTCAATTTATTCAAGCAGAAAAAAATGGCTCTGACTATTGAGATCACCCAAGGGACTGACTTCATCTGTAAGTACAATCTGCTCTCCAAACATCCAACATTCATTTGGTTAACAACAGTATGACAATGCCATTCTCCCTCAAGCGATGAGCTTGCTTCATGATAACGCTGTGGTGCATTTCAGTAAATATCAAAGTCAAAATGCACTCCTAGTTGGAGATGGCGTCTGCATGCTCATGGATTGTATGCAGTAGTCGTGCATGAATCCCTCAGCGGCACGGCTGCGGTTGGTTGTGAAAGAGAACGCAGAGACGGTGTGCAAGGCTTTTGAAAGGGATGCTGGGGGAATAGAGCAGGAGGAGAAATCCATTTAGAGAAGAGCAATGCAGTCGTTCCGGCAGCCCTGAGGCGCATACAGTACAGGATGAAAAAGTAAAATGCATCTCATCACCAGAGTGCTCTCTCTTTTCTCTCTCTCAGTCATAGACTCATACTCATACGGTTTTTTTTTCATCTGCGGACTCTATTTGCAAAGGCATCAGAGTTTGAGAATGACTATTTTCTCATGATTCCAGAAAGGGCTAATCCCCTTTGGTTCTGCATGCCGTATTCATTAAGGGCATCCTCACTCTCTCTCATTAGATATGTAAAACCAATCGGCAGTAATTAGTTACTCCAAAGCACAAAACGCTAATCTGGTCTGAATTATGGATTAATACATCAAAGGCACATTCTCCCAGGGCAGCCGCTAAAGTCTTGCAGCAGTAGGTACCGCTGTTCGGCTCTGATGCAAGGGCACGGCTTACAGAGCTGCTATTTCAGACTACAGAAAAGGAACGTTCTTGAAGGCCATATACAGATGAGGATTGTAAACGCATGAAGACTGCACAACAATAGAAGTGTGTGTGTGTGTAAAGAGATTTGATTGCTGTTCTTAGTAGCACTGATATATTAGCCAGGCCATTCGGTGAAACCGTTGTTGTCGGTCAGTCATTTATTGTAGGTTTAGCGGGTCCACCCTGGGTTCACCTCAAAGAGCATGCACAGAGAAGTCAAAACTAAACATGATTGAATGACTCGTAAACGCAAGTACACATGCGATCAGTTCCGGCGGAACTTTGAACATGATTCAGTTCGGTTCAGTTGGACATTGCACAACTGATTCAGATCACTTGGACGTCACTGTGATTACACGAGGTAAAAACAATATAAATACTGTTCGTTTTCTCACAAAAACCGCTCGTTTCGTGTCTTAGGCCATCAATGTGTACTTACATTTACGAGTCATTAAATCATGTATAATTTTGACTTCTCTCATGCTCTTTGACGTGGACCCCCTATACCTGCATTATATGACTGATAGACAACAACGGTTGGACCGAAAAATGTCAAAATTGAAAATACTGTGGAAACAAAGACACCTACATCTTGGATGCCCTTGAGGTAAGTTAAAACATATCAAAAATTAGTTTCAAAGTGAACTATCCCTTTAACTGTTTTATTAATCATTAATATATAGACATTAAGAGAATTGTTATGCAAGTACTTTTAATACTTAAGTACATGTAAAATCAGGTACTTTTTAATTAAGTAGGGTTGTCATTGTGGTACTTCTACTTTTACTTAAGTAAATATGTCTGTGGTTATTTGTACGTTTACTTAAGTACTGAGATTCAGTACTTCCTCCACCACTGTATATATATACATGCATCGATATCAATAGACTGAAAAAACCATACCAGCCCACCACTGCATGTTTATTCTTGTCTGAAACATTTTATAGCCAAGCATCTACAAACCAACCAATATTTTACAAACATGTACCATTATCCGCAAATGCAGACTTTCGAACACACAAGAGACTCTCTTTTCTGTTTGCAAGTGTCGCTTCCTCCCCATGAGAGGTTGTGGTTTAACATGTTTGGTTTCTCTCCCGGTGTGAAAGTGCTGATGTGCTGTCTAAGTAGGAAACATAAAACACAACACCCAACCAATGTCAAAGCCTGCAGATACACACGCACAGACACACACATGCGTTCCCTCCCCCTTTGGGCCTTCTGTAATCTGTTGACAACACTGACTCACAGCGGCTTGAGATAAACACTTCATCATAACAAAGGAAGAAGGAACATTCTGGCACATAAAATAGTCTTAAACTGAACCATCCTCAAACTTGAAAGGTCTTTGCAAACGCATAGACATTATGTCGTTATTTTCTTATTACCCTAATAATCATTCATTATTGTCATTATGTGTAATTAGGTTGAAAATAAAGACTTAAAAATGATCTTCTCCAAGAACAAACTTAATGATGACCAAGCCCTTTAAATTCAACTAATTAACAGTCATGCCTAACCTTAATTGACACTAAATGAAGCCATGGTGTTCTTTGTAAGCGAGTTTCGGTTCTGGCAAGTCAGTCCCAGGATGAAACTCTTTAATCTTATTAACCTCTGGTTAGGATATCAGCAGGTCACGCAAGAAAAAGAGATGCTTTCACAACTAGCTTTTTCGTAGACAAAAAGATCTTTGATAATCAATCATTTTAGTTTGATCTGAAAACAGTAAAGGAGGACACATTTTTTGAAGTGCTGAAATAATCTCTAATCTCTTTGAGAAAGAAACGGCGGAGGCTCACACAGATGTTCCACTGCCCTATACCTTATCACTAATAGATAATGACAGCTGCCAGCAAGACTTTGCATTGCCTGTGTATGTGTGTGTGAGTACATGCGCACAGTGATTCAGAGTGGGGGTGGGGGGGATTAAGTAAAACACAGCCGTTGGTGGAATAAAAATCCATGCGCTCCAATGGCAGTCCACCACTGCCTACCATAAATAGGTCAGTAGAACAACATTCCCCAATCATCCAGCATGGCAACATTCCCATGCCGTGCCAAACAGCCAACATGGCCGCCCATGTATGAGCTGTCAGAAAGACGCCATCGTATCACATCCCATCCAACACACACTTACTGATTTATTAACTTATGCTCACTGCAGTTTCAGATGGACTGAGACGTTCCCTCAAACGCACACATTGCACATTACTACAAATCAAAAAAAAAAAAAAGATCTAATAGTCACTTTGCAATTCAAAATAGAAAACATGTAAATGAACATCCAAAACAGCACACAGGACAGTCCATGATGTTTTGGAAGCAAAACAGCCACATTATACATGCAAGAGCTCAAAACATTAAAGAAACATTAAGACAACAGCTCTCAAGCACTCAAATCTCTCAAGTGCACCCAGGCACGCATTTGCATGGATTTAGCCAACTTGTAAGTCCCTCTCCTACCTTTCATGGCTGTGATCATTAAGTACATCCTGAGGCTCTGTGACCATGCAGAGGACCGTCAATAGCCTTGCCTCAAGAGCATGTGCAGGTCTGGACACAAGCGTTGTGCTGCCGACTGACTGTAGCGCTGCTGTGCCTCCCCCTGCCTGTCGTCTCTACCGCATGAGAATCCATGTGACCGTGACATAAGGACTAAAACCCTTTCTTCCCGCCCCCTCAACCCCCGGAGTGACAGCTGTGCCACCCAATAGGTGATTAGTGAGCAAGTGTTTAGATGACTCTGTGGTTTAAAGGGTTAGTGTTGGCTCACCTTGCACTGCTCTGCAACGTGTTCTGCTGATACTATAATGTATGCAGGAAGTGATCTGCAGTCTCACATTATGAGAGCAAACCTAAACATTTTCCCTACCTCCGAGAGGCATCGGCTACCTGTAGCCTGTAGTCTTTTTGATGACATGTCATCATTATTATTACTTAGCACATTATACATTACCAAGGATCTAATCTACATACGAACTAAAGGCAAATATACAATGTGCTGAATAAATGTTTTGAGTGGACTTTTCACCCTGGAGGTGCTTTGTGGCACTTTTTAAAATGACAAGTTATCAATTTACCCAGACTTGACTAGATTTCACTAACTTACTGCAAGTACAGTAACTTAAAAATGCATGTATGTTTAATGTAAAAAATACACGTTGAATGTAAGAATATATATTACTGTTAAAAAAATTGGGGTCAGTAAGAGTTTATTTTTTATAAATCAAGTTTATTCAGCAATGATGAATTAAACAGATCAAAGGTCAAGGCATTTATAATCTTACACAAGATTTATATTTCAAATAAATGCTGTTCTTTTGAACTTTCTATTCATCAAATAATCCTAAAAAAATGTAATCATGGTTTCCACAAAATATTAAGCAGCACAACTGTCGTCAAACATTGATAATAAGTAATATAAGCACCAATTCAGCATTTTACAATGATTTTTCTGAAAGATCATGTGACTAAAGATGATAATGAAAATTCAGCTTTGCGTCAAAGAAATAAATTACAATTTAAAATATATTAAAATAGAAAATAAGATATCATGATAGTACTGTTGTTTTTACTGTATTTTTGATCAAATAAATTTTTATTTGGTGAGCATAAGATACTTCTTTCAAAAAAAAAAAATCATGAAAGAATGTTACTGACCACCGAACAGTAATGTATATAGAAATGTTTGATAACATTTTGTTCCAAATAAAAAAAGGTTAATTTAGTAATAAAATGTACATAATTATTAAGAATGTATTTTATGGAGAAAAAAAAAGTTTTTTTTTTAAATTTGCCTTTTATATGTCATGTATTATCTGTTCTGTACATTTATTAAAATAATAGCTACTAGAGAATTTTGATGAGATAGTTAATTATTTTTTTTTAAATGGTTATTAATAAACAATAAATTATGACTACATTTATTTGTATTTTATTTGAATATTCCGTAAAGCCACCAGCACCACAGCAGTGATTTGAAATGGCATGCGTTTGCCAACAGGATAACTGGCTTATTTGAAATTCTACCCATATGTGTGTGGGGGGTACAAACACATGCGCATGTAGCCTTATACAGGTCTGGCTGAATCTGAGGGGAACGTAGCCATCTGAATGCTAATGATCTGGCCTGGACCCAACACAACACCCTCTTCAATCCACTTTCGCCAAAAGGTCTGCTCAAAGAAGAAACCACACAGCAAACTGAACCAAGTATCATGAAAAAACATCTCTCCGGTTGTGAAAACTATTACGCAACACAGTAGCTGTAAGAACCTGCTGGCTAACCTTATCAGGTAAACGTTTCAGAGACGCCGGCTATGTGACCTTAAAGCAACAGTTCAGCCAAAATGAAAATTCTGTCAACATTTACTCACACTTCAAATATGGATTTCTTCTGCGGAACACAAAACATGAATTGATGTTTGGTTTGTTTAATTATTTATAAATTAATTTAAGTTCAACCTAGTTCAATCACCTCATGGACCACAGTTTGAGAATCACTTTAAACACGAGCCTCTAAATGCTGTTCCTTCTAGAAACATCTTCCACATGCTGTCCAACTGAGGACTGAATAGTTTGAAATAGAGATGCTGGAGCTGTTTCTGCAGGTCTCATGTTTCACGGGCATGACAGCAGTGTGAGGATGGGGTTCTGTTGTGAGAGACACTCTCACAGAGAAATGCATCCCTCTGCAATCCTGAACACAAGCCCTCACTGGGCTAGGTTTAACTTCAGCAGACATGCTAATACATGCTCCCAGCTGCTGCTTGTTTGCTTGGTGTCTCCAACACAAAAATCAAGACATGCACACATACAAATACAAATGTGAAAATGCCTACAGTGACACTCTCACACCAAAATCTCTTATTTAAAGCTGCAGGCAGTCCGTAGCTTTTTTGGGGTTAAAATGATCCGAAATAGATATTTACACAAATACATAACCAGCCAGTGTTCAAAACTGCTTGCCGTAGCTCGATTCAAAGCGGGAAGCCTGGAATAATGTTTTTAATTTCAAGTGGTACTGGTGGATTTCCGCGGGAGATTCGAGCATGTCTTTGCATCATTACGTCACATCTGTACACATAAAGAAGAAGTCTCGGCTAGTATTAGCTATATTGCGTGCGAGGATGTTGAAGGTGGAGATTTATAGCTTGTTCTCACAGCACTTGATATAATTTGATGGTGGATCCAGAAAGGTTCAAATGACAATCACCAGTGACAACAGATTCACCCGCTGCAAACAACTTCGGAGTGGCTAACGTTTAACAGGAAAAAAAAGAGATTGCAACCGGATCCATGCGAAAACAAGGATATATATCGGAAGGACATTACATTTTACATTTGAGAACAAAGTATAATTTGTACGGTTTTGCGTGATATGATAACTTATAAGCGTTTTTTAGATTTAATCAGCGCGATTTACTGCAATGTCAGAACCAGAACAAAAGTGGATGTTTCTTAATAGTTCAGATGACATTTTCCGGTGAAAATTCTTATGTTGGTCATACTTCCAAAAACAATAATCTGTGATTCT
This sequence comes from Pimephales promelas, assembly GCF_016745375.1. Next base: position 2,492,757 of record NW_024121988.1, read on the forward strand.
GAATGCCAGTATCCTCACAGACTCCTCAAACATTGTGTTCATCCACGCTGTGCCGTGTCGAGGGTGTTGAAGTACAACTCACATAAACTTGATAACTCCGTGAATGACTGCAATTGCAGATTACAAACAGAGATGGCGACAAAGAGGGGAAAACGCCAGACTGCAGCTTTAAGAACCACCAAATACATCTGAATGCAATATGCAAATAAGCTTGGGCATAGTACAGCGCATAAATTCGTTCTAACGTTTCACTTTTTTTTTTTAAGTATAACTTTGCTTTCGGTATTTTCAAAGTACACAAGGGACATCTCAGCCAGAAAAGGGGATTTCAAATCATTCAGTACATAAACAGGAAATCTCTGCTGGTAAACCACAGAAGCATCCCACTAGAGTGCAATTATTTTTTTGAGCACCTCCTCTCACCTTGACCAACATTGTCATGTAGGCAAAACCTTTCAGCATGAAACCAATATATAAGAAATGACTCTCTCCTGTTTCCTTTAACACCTACATTAGTTTACAAAGGGCATGTAGAGCACATCAATTAATAAAAGAACAGAATTTACATTTATAATGTAATTTTTAAAATATTTTTTTACATAAAATATTTGATATTTATTATAATAGAAATAATACAATAAATTATAATTTATGAAAAATAACAAACTGTATTATATATATATATATATATATATACAAACCCAATTCCATAAAAGTTGGGACACTGTACAAATTGTGAATAAAAACAGAATGCAATGATGTGGAAGTTTCAAATTTCAATATTATATTTAGAATACAACATAGATGACATATTCCCTCATATCAAATAAATTTCATGGCATCAACACATCTTAAAAAAGTTGGGACAAGGCCATTTTTACCACTGTGTGGCATCCCCTCTTCTTTTAATAACAGTCTGCAAACGTCTGGGGACTGAGGAGACAAGTTGCTCAAGTTTAGGAATAGGAATGTTGTCCCATTCTTGTCTAATAAAGGCTTCTAGCTGCTCAACTGTCTTAGGTCTTCTTTGTTGCATCTTCCTCTTAATGATGAGCCAAATGTTTTCTATGGGTGAAAGATCTGGACTGCAGGCTGGCCATTTCAGTACCCGGATCCTTCTTCTACGCAGCCATGATGATGTAATTGATGCAGTATGTGGTTTGGCATTGTCTTGTTGGAAAATACAAGGTCTTCCCTGAAAGAGACGATGTCTGGATGGGAGCATATGTTGTTCTAGAACTTGGATATACCTTTCAGCATTGATGGTGCCTTTCCAGATGTGGAAGCTGCCCATGCCACACGCACTCATGCAACCCCATACCATCAGAGATGCAGGCTTCTGAACTGAGCGCTGATAACAACTTGGGTTGTCCTTGTCCTCTTTAGTCCGGATGACATGGCGTCCCAGTTTTCCAAAAAGAACTTCAAATTTTGATTCGTCTGACCACAGAACAGTTTTCCACTTTGCTAGAGTCCACTTTAAATGAGCCTTGGCCCAGAGAAAACGCCTGCGATTCTGGTTCCCGTTTAGATATGGTTTCTTTTTTGACCTATAGAGCTTTAGCCGGCAACGGTGAATGGCACGGTGGATTGTGTTCACTGACAATGTTTTCTAGAAGTATTCTTGAGCCCATGTTGCGATTTCCATTACAGTAGCATTCCTGTGTGTGATGCAGTGCCGTCTAAGGGCCCGAAGATCACGGGCATTCAGTATGGTTTTCCGGCCTTGACCCTTATGCACAGAGACTGTTCCAGATTCTCTGAATCTTTGGATGATATTATGCACTGTTGATGATGATAACTTCAAACTCTTTGCAATTTTTCTCTGAGAAACTCCTTTCTGATATTGCTCCACTATTTTTTGCCTCAGCATTGGGGGAATTGGTGATCCTCTGCCCATCTTGACTTCTGAGAGACACTGCCACTCTGAGAGGCTCTTTTTATACCCAATCATGTTGCCAATTGACCTAATAAGTTGCAAATTGGTCCTCCAGCTGTTCCTTATATGTACATTTAAATTTTCTGGCCTCTTATTGCTACCTGTCCCAACTTTTTTGGAATTTGTAGCTCTCATGAAATCCAAAAGGAGCCAATATTTGGCATGGCAATTCAAAATGTCTCACTTTCAACATTTGATATGTCATCTATGTTGTATTCTAAATATAATATTGAAATTTGAAACTTCCACATCATTGCATTCTGTTTTTATTCACAATTTGTACAGTGTCCCAACTTTTATGGAATTGGGTTTGTATATATATTAGAGGTGGGCATAGATTTTTTTTTTTTTTTAAATCTAGATTCATTTTGAAATTAATCTAGATTAAAATGGCTCATTTGAATTCTACCAAAGGCGTATGCTATACCCAAATAAATAACCTCGCAGGTAATTTGTAATTAGACCTAAATATGTTTTATACAAGATTTAACACTGGAATGTTCATATTATTATAAATAATGAGAGTAATCATAATTATTTTATTCTATTGTCAACCCTAGTTTTAAACAGCACGCAATAATAACTAAATCAGTTTTTTTGTTGTTGTTGTTGATGTTTTTTTCATAAAGTTTTCTTGTGTAATTCTAAACTCATTTGATCTACTTTTCTTCTATGTAACACGAAATGAATTATTTTGTAGAGTCCGGGAAGCTCTTTTTCTTACAATACAAATAAATACAGAGGGATAAAATATCTGATGAATGCATAATGCATAGCCTAATACAGAAATCAGCTGCTTGAATGACAATTGCTGATGTTATTGGATTTTCAGGTGAGATTCTCAATTAATTCAGTTAACGGATGCTCTGAAATCACTTCATACGTTTTCTGTATCCGATCTTGAAAAGACCAGGTGTACTGTAAATGCCCTCCGAAACTCCGATCACTAAAACCACATCAGAAGGTAGTCTTGGCCACATTCCAGACGAAACTGGACATGTGTAAATGCATCTGGTTGTTGAAACCACATATGTAAATGTTACTACTCCCAAAAATGCTAAAAAATAAGAGTGTGAGAGCGTGTTATAGGCCATATGTCATGTTATTTTAGTCAGATATGACGGCGCTACTGCGACACGCATCACCTCAGATGAGCAGCTGAGCGCCTATCAAGCCAGCGCCGCAATCTACGACAAATCAAAATGAAAGTAAGTCGCAGACACTTAACACTACCATCTTCATTAAAAGTAAAGAAACTAATGATCTTACCAGGTCCACTATGATCTTACTCTCTCTTATTGCTGTCTTTGCTGATTTTGAAATTAGCCGATGATCGAAATGCAGCTCATATCTGTTGTTTTCGGTGACGTGCACTTCATTAAATCAGCATATACTAGCGTGGGGGAATTGAAGATCGGATTTATATCCGATCTGAGAAAACGCATGAAGTGGCCAGGTGTAAACAGCCCCCTAGATGTGGCACGGCGCTGCGCTTCTCGTTCGGTGTGCGACCTCGTTTATGGATGTGTATTTCCCTCATATTAAATATAAAATGCATCTCTGATATTTTCCTAATGTCTGGATATACAGACATTTCAATATATTGGTTTTAAATGGCCCTTACAGTGCAATTCGACTACATCTGCGCTAAAATATCAAAGTGAAAGTCATCATAGCTTGTGTGGTATAGTCAGCTCCCAACTCAACTGTGAGAATAGATTAATGGCGATATTTTTTTTTATCGCCCGACAAGAGTCTTACGTTAACGCCGATAACGGCCCACCCCTAATATATATACACATAAACATGTTTGTGTTTGAGTGTATGTTGCATAAAAGAGAGAGATTGTACATGTAACCATGGTGTGGGGTAAGAGGAGGTGAGAAAAATCAGTTACACCACTGACAAACTGGTAAACACAACTTTAAGAAACGGCTACACATATATCTCACAAATGATCTTATAGGATGTGCAACAATTACTAAATAAAACCTTACTGAAAAGCGATGGGCGTTGGTGGTAGAACAATTTTTTAAACCAGCATTTATTATCACGTCATCTGATCGGTCTATTCTTGAAGATCAAAGCATGCATTTTCACTTTCTCACATTAACCCAAAAAATCTGATTTAACCGAAGTGAGATGGATGTCAAAGTGGGTGTCAACGTTCTCCATTTCTTGAATGCTCAAGAAGTTTGTCTTCTCCTCACTTCAAATTTTCCCAGAGCATTTGGCCTTGCATGCAAATAGAAAATGTCACAGAAGCATCTGAGGCCACAGGAATTTGCACTTACATGAAAACTATACTTACACGTGTGCGTTTTCTTTGCTGAGGACACATCTGAAAAAGACAAGAAATAAAATGCATATTAAACTGGGCATATAGTTTGGGCATATAATAATATATATATATATATATATATATATATATTTATACATAGTTATAGTTATATATAAAGTGATTTTTGTGATTTTTTGGAAGAGACCTGAAGTCAGTCTGTAATCCCAAGTCATCACAGGCCCTGGCTTACGCTTTTACATTCAGGGCAACTCAGGCCAGCGCAGTCAATCACTATTAATCCATCCACTCCCTTTAATCAGGGCTATTGTACTACAGCCAGCTCTATTGAGATGTAAAGTGTCCATCTGAGAGAAATACAATCTGTCATGACTAGTAATACTGTTGAAACAAGATACAAGTGGTAAATGGCAACTGCCAATCAACAAAGCATTAACCAGTTATTTGTGCCAAATTAATTTCCATCTGCTTGTAAATTATACTCAGTAATAAGAGTTCATGTCCAACTCACAGCATGAGGAAAATGAGATAACCAATAAATTGCATGTTAAATATTGCAGTTTAGATGCTCTCACTGTGATTACACTGGCTGGGTTAACAAAAGTTTTTAAACTTAGGGCATTTAGAAACAAAGCTTGCTTCTTGCCAACTGTAATCAATCTTATATGTGATGGTTATTGAAATAAAATAGATAAAAAAAACATACTCGCTTCAGACACTCCAAAGCTGAGGTGGACATACACCATAAAGTGTGCACTGAACAAAAGAGGATTTTGAAAAATACCTCATCTACAGCGAATGTGCCATTTATTACAGACAGTTTGCAGCCGTCTACACTAGATTTGACGAAGCGACCATTTTCGTGTCAGAAGTAGTGCGAGTGCCGGAAGAACGTCAAAAATAGAATGGGACATCAGTTGGTACTGAACATACCCAGTACTCTCTTACCGGTAATGCAAAAATGCAGCTATTATCACACTTTAAAATTTCAGTACAGACTTGGTGCCGAAGTACTGGAAATCTAGACAACCATAGAAGACATATTAAGGTGGTAAATTATGTGCACTTTCATATGTTAGACTTAAGCTTATTTTTTAAGAACGTATTTTATCACAGATGTGAAAGTGATAATGTTGAAAACCTCAAGTAGAAGTATTAAAATGTGTATTGTTTGTAAAATGACTGTAGGATCTTAAGAGGGAGATTATCATGACTTGATGCTGAAACCAGTAAATTCATTAAAATGATGAGAAGAGCTTTCTCTTTTCTTAGCTCTTTTTCATGTGTTATTTTCAGCTGGACTAGAACAAACGATGTGGCTTACGGCTTTTGAGCAGGCGCATTCATTATTCCTCTCTAGCTGAAAATCAGAATGACGAAAAGAGTGAATCTGACAGCAAAACTTTATTCATCAATCTATTTATGAAATTAAACTGAAGAGACATGAAAAAAACAAGCCCACTTTGTATCCTTTTATTCACAAAGCCAAGTAATAAGGGGCTTCAGATCTGATGATACTCAGCAGGGAAATGACAGTGAATCTCCAGTCGTTGTTTTTTTCCATCCATTTCTAATTGGTTTAACTCCTTGGTCTCAGTCTCAAAAAGCCTACCCCCAAGTGTCTTTGTGTCTGTCTGTTCATACAGTGTGGCTTCTACGAACAGAGAGCATGTTTTTGTGGATGTGGATGAAAAACAAATGGCTGAAGAGGATTAGACCGCAATAACACTGAAACAGTATGAAAAGCAAAGATCAGATGGATGACTCTTAGTCATATCCTGTAAAATTTACTTTGTAAATTAAAGTTTTTTGTGCAGTGAGTTTTTATTTTTGCTGTTTAGCTTGATAAAAACCTGTGGTTTGTTATGTCAGTCTCTCCAACTATATTGTATATTGTCAATCTTATAAGTCAGTTGGTGTGTTTGTGGTCAATTAGTGTGTATAGGATATATATATATATATATACACACACACACACACACAAACACACATTTCACCATAGACCATAGTACTCACTGCATAATTAATTATACTAAAATATAACACCTGCACACCAGCTGGGAGAACATAACCCCCTGCGTTTAAAATGTGTGTCAGTTGGCAGGATGCAGGCCATATTGGGTTATTAAATTTAAAATGTCTTTTAGGAAAGAAAGTGTGCTTTCAATATTTTTGAGAGATTCGTCAGACCTGAGTGACACAGAAACTGCTCACTTGGTGATTTTCTCAATCCCTTTAAACCGGACACTGAGAGGATGGACAACATCCAATAATGTGTGCAATAAAGCTTGTTTACACAGTCGTTTAACAATGTAAAAAGATCATCAGTTATACCCTTACACAATTAATAAAGTGTTAGCATTGATGATGACTGCTTTACTGATGTTGTACTGAAACAAACATATGTCCTCTTCAGGTCAAACCCTTGGGTCTGATTGTTAATTCACTTATTTTATCAAAGCCAAATTTGGTACTAATGTGATTTTGAGTTATGCAGAGTTGAATGGGTTCATGAAAGGATGGAGTTGCACTTTAAATGGAAACAGATATCAATCTTCAGGTGAGCTGACCATATTGGGAGTTGGTTAGGGATGCGAGTACACCCCATCCCATCCCATCCCCCCCCCAAACTGATGAAGTATTTATAGCACTCAAAGCACAAAATCCACGATAAGAAGGTTCTTCAATCAAAAACATGATCCACAAAGATTCATTCCCTGAACAAACACAAATCCCAAAATCCCAAAACCTTCTCCCTCATTCGCTGAAATTATACAGCTCTACAACCTAAGCTGCTTACCAATGTATGAATGGACAAACTGACAAAATATTTGTATAAAATTAAAGGTGCATTGCGCAACATTTCATGTTAAAAATGCCCGTTTTTCTAACCCATACACATGCTTAAACAATTGCCTGATGGGCTGAATGAGCCCCTCTCTGATCACTGCGATCACTGACTCTATAATCATGTATAGTAAAATAAATAAGGGGGATTCAAGACGGAATTTAAGACTGCGCGTGACGTCATGCGCGTTCACGCTCACCTGGCAATGTCTGGCAGGTTTGTGTATTCACCGCCATTCTCCGTATCAGCGAAGACAACTCGAGCGACACAACTTTAGCCAACTTTCCACAAAAGTAAAAGATGGATTCAAAGAGACTGGCATGTAGTTCATTTCAAAACCCGACGGAAACTCATAAGTCAAACACGTAAGACAAAGAAAATAAATCTTTCGTCTAGTGCCAGGCGTCGGTCAACATCGGGAAGGCTTTCAACAAATGGAGAGATCACCGGTCTGCTCTAGGGCTCAAATGGGATCCTATACAAATTAATAACTTATATTGTTCATGAACGTGTTTTCATAATAATACAATCATAAGTGAATACAGTAACCACATAAAACAGTTCAACATGTAGATAGATGGAAACAAAAAACGTTTTCTACCACCCCAGTTTTCCCCTCACACATAAGTTTGTAATTTACTTAGATGCCTTTCCTTTCATATATTTAAAATGACTTGTTGTAGATTTATAACTTTATTACCTCTGAAGACATTATGACTGTAACAAAAGATTTGCTGATGCTCCTTTGGCTATGAACAGCTCGTGCAAGCGTGCGTGTGGTCCATGAGCGTGCACACCTCTGGTTGCAGTTTTGCTTGTCGCCAGAGGGGGTGTAGTTCTGCAAAAACTCAGAGACTTGCGCAACGCACCTTTAATACTTACAAATATAATTTATAAAGTATATATATATATATATATATATATATATATATACATATATATACACACACACACACTTATAGTATATATATATATATAAACTACTGTTCAAAAGTATGGTGTCGGTTCATGTATTACTGAATTTTCAGTATTATTACTCCAGTCGTCAGTGTCGAATGATCCAACACAAATACTTCTGATATGCTGATTTGGTGCCAAAGAATTATTTCTTATTTTCATCAGTGTTAAAAACAGTAGTTCTACTTAATATTTCTTTAAAGTTCAAAAGAACAATGTGGCGAGCAAGACGAGGTCCTTGTTACAGTGTTGTTATTAATTAACTATGCTTACTATATAGTTAGGGCAGGATTAGGTTTGGTTTAGTTGCATGTAATTAGGCAAAAGTTATAGTTATAACTATAGTAACAAGGACACATGTCAAATAAAGTTTTACCCAACATTCTTCTATTTTTTATATAATTATTAGGCATATAGTATTCATGACATTTGTTATTTATTGAGAGAGCATTTCTTCAAATTAACACATTAAGACTTCCCATAGTAGTCTATTTTTCAGAATAGCAGAATATAAAGAAAACCATGAGAAGAAAACATTGTCACTATCAAATTCTGTTTGTTTGCGGGACAACTTTAAACTTTTATTTTTTTGTAATGATACTAAAGGTATTGCAAGGGTCAAAGGGTTCAAATGGACGCTAATGCTTACAGGACTTGTTTTTCTTACACGTGGTCTTTTAGACAATGAGGTAAGGAATGCAGGCCATAAAGTTGTTACAACTCACTCATTCCTCTCCTCTTCATACACTTTTGAACTCTGTTTGACCATTTCAGTCCTTCATAATGGGATAGTTCACCGGATGAAAGGAAAAGAAGATATTTTGAAGAGTGTCTCTATTGATTTTCCATACTATGAAAGTCAGTGGGGCCCATCAACTGTTTGGATACACATTCTTCAAAATATTTGGAACTTGAGAGTGAGTAAATGATGACAGAACTTTCATTTTTGGGTGAACTATGCTTTTAAACCCTTAACCGTGTTGTGAATGTCAGTTACACTGGTGACAGGTATTCTCTCTTCAAAATTCTCAGGTTTAAAGATCACACTGATATCCATGACAAGCTTAACACTCACACAGCTCTAGCTCTGCACACTCTTTGGGGCACTATAAACACCTGAATCAATCAACGTCAAACAAAATTGATGCAGCATCAAATAAATGTTATTAAACTAATATTACAGACTCTGGAATCTGATTGGAGACATGTTGAAGTCGTTGTTAAATGCAGATAAACATATATTTGTAACTGCATATATATATATTAATGTTCCAAGTTTCTAATTTGTTTGGAAAGTGTAAACAAAAGCTAGGCTAATGAACTATATTACTTTGCGGAAGAATTATTTACTCAGATAACTGATATCAATAAATGTAATTTACTATTATAGCCTACAAGATGAATTCATTATGAATTATTTAAATGATTTAATTATTTAATAAAATAAGAAACTGATTCGTACTGCACAAGCACACTTCCAATTTATAGGGCAACTAAATGGGCACAAATGTGACAAAACAGACAATTTAAAATCTAATTTGTTTATGTTTTGTCAAATATCATCGCGTTACAGTGTGCAGTCCATGTTTGTGTCTTTCATTTAACAAATGAATGAAAGACTGAAACAACCATGTATGGAGCTCTGTGGACGGATTTCTACGGAAGCACTGAACCACAACGAAAAAAAAAAAAAAAAAAAAAAAAAGCAAACATTTTGAGATTAAAATCGAAACATTTTGAGAATAAAGTCAAAACATTTTGAGAATAAAGTCAAAACATTACATATAATGTAATACAGATAATACAGTCTTCCATAGAAGACATTTTAAACCCTTTCACATCATTCTGTATCCAATCATTTGGCCGGATCCCTCAGATTTAATAACGACTAGTGGTTGAGAAGAGATTCTCTGATATGATTTTAAAGTGCTTTGAGTGTAGGCCTAGTAGACTTATACGTGCCTGCCTGCCTGCCTGCCTGCCTGATTCATTCATTCATTCATTCATTCATTCATTCATTCATTCATTCATCTGGATATCTCCATCCAGTCTGAAAAGTGTTTTCCTATAGGCTAAAGTGTATTCCAGCACAGTATATTTTATAATGTCTTACATGGAAGCCTAATGCTGGTAGATTGGTAACTGTTTAATTTCCTTTTGTTGAAACAAAAGACACAAACACACACAAAACACACACACACACACACACACAGTGTGAAACATTCGCTATACACCATTATGAATGACTGTGTGTGCGGCAATGTAAAACAATGGCAGTCACACACACGGAAGCTTCTACGGAAAACTGTTTTCTCGTACTCTCTACATTTTTCGACTTTAATCTCCAACTGCAGTTTATATTTAAAAAAAAAAAACTTAAGACAAAATTGTTCATCTTTTACTGCTAATTATTTATTTTATTTATATCATATTAATTAAAATTAATAATATATTCATATTTTTAAATTCATATAATTATTATATAGTACACTATATATATATATATATATATATATATATAATTCTTTTAAACAGCATCAGATGTAGTCAGATATTTTCTTTTAGCTGCCTTCTTAAATGTTCGATGAAGCAGCAGTTTATTCCAGGCTTATAAATGCTTTTAATTTCATGATAATTTTCAAAATGATCTCTTAACTCTTCAGAAGAGAAGTAAATTGTGCTGTCTCTCTTGCGAGAAGTGAATCAAACTGATGCTCTCCATGTTTCGTGTGATTGGCTGTCACAATTTTAGGTGCACACACTTCAAAGTTAAACTCTGGATCAAACCTGAACTAACAGAGAACATTTATACCAAACTTTTTGAGACCGCTGAACCTGATCTAAACCAAGTTGGATTCATCTGGATAAGTCAACTCTAAACCTACTCTGAAGCTCAACTAGCTTCGTGCAACAGGCCACTTAACTATCATTCAAGTAACTAAAGCAAAATGTGGAGTTTATATAACAACAAAGTAACCTCTGTTGCTTGATGTTGTTGTCAAAGCAAATGTTGTGGTCTTTTTATGGAATATTGCAGTGTTTATAATACATGATTTATCTGACTGTGCACATCATTTTTTTAAAATTCAAATAATCTTGTAATCTTTAATTAAAGTAACTTCCCCTCCCTCTTGCAGCATTATCTGTTCTCCTCTCGGATGCCGTGTTTATTCGCACAAGGGCGGGACAACCTGTCCCTCACATGACATCACAGCAATAGCAAACCACAACGATCTGACAATCCAATTAATTCCCCATCATGTCCCGTCCAACATTTTTTCCAGGATATTCGTCACAATAGGGAAGACCACAACTTCCGTTATAAGCTGACTTTAGAATATTAAGCATCAGTCAGGTTCAAGAAGTTTCACATTATGTTTAATCGCATTTCCAGTCCATTTTCTCTTTCTCTCTTTCACATCCTTCACACCACTATTTCTTTTGTATTTTTCCATCAGTCTATTTCTGGCTGACAGGCTTACAAGAGATGATGATCGCATTTACGTAATAGATACACACAAGAGCACAGACACACACCCACAGAGATCCAGACAGCACTTACACAAACACTCCCACTGTGCATTACAGCACAGCACTAAGATTATGCCAAATTGGGTTAGTAGAGCAGTACTGTGTTACACAGAACAACAAATGCACACTGAGGAGGTACGAGAAGACAAGAAAGAAGATAAAGGGAGGGGAATGAGTGGTCATGTAGTGGACTGCCAACACCAGCTCAGTTGATTGCTTATGACCAGCTCTGCATGATAATCTCTGCAAGGAAAAAGCATGTTGATGTTCCCCTGCCGTGCGTAATGAGGGGGCTATCAGCTCCTACTGCGGAGAGGAAAATAACGGTTATGCACCAAAGGGAGGGAGAGAGTGAGAGATCACATGAAGAGATCATGGAGAGTGTATGTTAGCAGCAGGATAACAGAGCTTAAACCTCCAAAGGGATTAATAAAATCTGGTTTCCAGGGACTCTGGGATATTTGAATTTAAAGGTTTAACCGTGCACAACAGACAGACAACTTGAAAATATTTTTCAGTATTTTTTTTCACATGTTTGTCCAAAAATTTTGTCCCAAAAAAAAAAAAAAAAAACACTAGAGGAAGTGCTACCATTTTGCATTTTTCAAATTTATATTAATCTATAGAAACTGTAGTTTCTCAAACTGTCAGACAGGTTGCTCATGTCACATCTACGTCGTCAAGCTCAGTTGGCTTTATGCCCAGCTGCACTACTTCCTGAACTTCAGCCAGCTTCTTGTGTCCTGTCTGCCATTATTGGCCAAATTGATTAATTCAGGTGTGTCTGATTATTGTTGCCATGACAACTCAGTTCAGGCACACCTGGATTAATCAATTTGGCCAATAATTGCAGACAGGAAACAAGGAGCTGGCTGAAGTTCAGGAAGTAGTGCAGCTGGGCATAAAGCCCGTTTGAGCCTGCGCAGTGGGCTTGGCAATCAGGAAGTGAGTGCTTCTAATTGACTTCACTTTCCTCCGTTGAAGTCTATGAGGTCGCTGTGTCCATTGCGTTCAACACAACTGTAGCTTTCATCACCACAACGGAAGGCTTGCCTCTCCATTTATTCGATTGGACAGTGTAAAAAAATGCTATGACGTCTGCTGCTTTTTCCGCTCGGGGTAACTTTTTTTCAACTGCAAAAACGCGAGGCGCAGCAGGCGGTAAAACACATGGCACCTGGGGCGCATAAACAGCGCGCAGAACTCTCACTGCCATAGGAAAACAATTTAAAAAAGGCGCCTCTCACTGCAAAAAAAAACGTGTTTGGTGTGATCAAGGCCATGCTCATGTAATAACTACATCATTTGATATACAGTAAATATAAGAAAAAAACTCATTTGGGGACATACCTAAAACTGCATACATCAAGCAGTGAAAGCATGAGTGACACTTGCGATGTCAGCTAGCAGTGCCCCGTACACTGTTAAAACAATGATTACAATATCATCATAGACAATACATGTCACACACCCCTATGCACAAAGAATGAATGGCTTCTCTCGAGACTCCCGTGCTAGTTTGCGGTTAATGATATGATAAAGCTCGCCGGCACGTTGACGTGATTGGTTAAAAGGTAGTTTGTGACGTCAGAAACACCAGTGATTTCAAAACACGTTTTTGAGACTGTCTTTGGTTCACTGCAGTTTTAAAGGTGACATATGCCCGTTTTACAAGATGTGAATCTATGGTGTCCCCAGAATGTGTCTGTGAAATTTAGCTCAAAATTAACCAACAGATCATTAATTATAGCTTGTCAAATGTGCCCCATTGTGGGTGTGAGCAAAAACACTTCGATTTTGTGTGGGTCCCTTAAAATGCAAATAAGCTGCTGATCCCCGCCTCCATTCAGAAAGTCGGCCGATCAGATACAATAATAAAACACTCAAATAATCTCACTCATACGAAATCTCAGAAATAACCAGTACTGGTTATTGAGATTTTTGGAGATTATTGGAGTGCAGCCACAGAGAGACTCAAAAAGTTGCAACAAGAGGTTGCAACTTTTAGACGCACCTGGATGGTTCGGAATGGTTAGTAGATACATTTATGTAGTTCTTGTGTAGTTACATTGAGTTATCGGTTTCTTGGGTTTGCATGCTTTGCTCGACCTTTTGCCCTTGCATTAGAACTGGTTACACCGCTTTCGCTTGCGAAACCAAATAGCGGCGCCGTGTGTGGAAACAAGCAGGTTAAGGGTGATAATATCCCCTATACTTCATAGTATATAGTAAGATCCCCTATACGTCAGAAGGAGAGTAAAATCTGATCGGCTTATTTTTTGACAAGCTTGCAGAGAAATGCTTACCAAAACACGGTTTCACGTTTTCAAATCAGATTTTCATGTTACCTTTAAAGAGAAAATACTCAGCAATGGTGTTGACTTATGAATTTGCACATGGTTTGTCTTAATACCATATTAAATAAATAAATAAAATTAAAAAGTTGATTTTCACCACAGGGGGACATTAATAAAGACAAAGCTGATTGTAAATGTTCTGTATTATTCTCTGTTAACTAGCCTTGGGCCTTTAATTATTGACCGACAAAGTGTAGAATAAGAAATATGTATTCTTCATTTTATGTCTCTTAATTATAAATGTTTCAAAATACTCTAACATCCTGTTTATTTCCAGACTTAATTAATTTTGAAATCCCATATTTTCACAATGATTTCAGACTTTTGGCCCCCAATGTGTATATGCTGAAACTAGGAGCAATTGCTGTTCTTTCAATAATCTGTTCATAAAACCATCTGCTACTGTACAGATGCATAGTGGGTAGATGCCAGTATAGATTCTTATGTAATATGGTGCTTTTATGAATCACCCACGAGATGTCACTCTCAACGGCACTAAAAGACTTGATCACATTTCACAGCATGAGAAAAAGGTCATGTCATTAGCTTTATGAAGACTATCGCCCCCTCATGGCACATAAAATGAATGCATGTGATGATCAAGTAATCTCAAATCAATCTCAGAATCCACCAACCATTGAACAGTATTATGATTCAACAGGCGAATCAAAATGGGGAAAACATCAGCATTTATATGTAAAACCTGTTGTATTCTTTCTTATTAAGAATATCCTCTATCGATAATGTATTTCTATCCAAGTAATAAAAAAAGAGTGCAGGAGGAGAGGCGGTGAGAGAAATAGCAGATGCGACTACAAAAGAGAGAGAGAGAGAGAGTAAAATACACTTTGAATATAGACTTTATATAATCCCAATCACTAAGGATTAGCTTCATCTTACATAAACCCATGGCTCGGCTCTCTCCTCCCTCCCATCCAGATGCTGCATCTGTCAAATTACTCATTTCCGCCACTGCCAGGTTTCCACTAACATCTCCTCTCCCGACAACAAGTCAGTAAAAAAAACCCCTCATGTTTTTATTTGATATTCTGGACTAAATTAAACATTAAATGTCATAAAATGTAACTGTAAGAATCCATTTTAATTAATTCCTGACATTTGCTAGTTTGCCATAAAAAAAAAAAAAATAAAAAAAAACAATGTACACTGACGCATATTATTATATTATTAATAGCACCCACCAGTGGCACTAAATTGCTTTAGAGTGAGATACCATATAAATAATCAGAGTTTCCCCCACAAAAGGGAAGTGGTGTGACAGAGTAGCTATGCATTTGAGTCACCAAATCACATACACACTTACGACAGCCAGCCATAACATTACAATTCAAGTAGACACCTAACAGTGACAGACATGATGATGAAGCATCTTTAAGAGCTGTTCTGCTTAAACGCACTTGAATGATGTTTATTTGACAAACTAGTTGGTGAAGGTGGAAGCATACGTGTTTATAACTGCAGCGAGACAGAGCCGGTAGATTCAGTCCTATTGGCTGCATGTGTTTAACAGGATGGAGAATGAGATTAATGGAAAAAAGTAATGGCCTTATTGACCTAATCGCCGTTTTAAAATTCCACATTGGTCGCACTCTGGATGCAGATTTCCCTGGGCCACAGTCATGTGTCTGCTTCCAACAGCACCGCTCTCTCTCACAAACTCAAAATTAATCAAAGATCGCTCATCAGCACAAAACCCTTTTGATTTAGATGTTATCTCATAGTAAGCTCACGCTTTTCATTCAAAGATAAATACAATCGCCTGATGAAATTACAGATTTGCATGTTTAAACTGATGCGCTGGTTGGGACAACTGGTTTGCCCTGTTTGGATGTTACTAAAGTCATGCCTAAAACACTATTTTCACTCGCATTTTCTGTGTTAGTGTAAGCGCAGAGAGAAAGAGAATGAGAGCGAGAAGTGAAAGAGAAGGGGAAATGGGTGACATACATGAGATAGACATACATTTACTAACTGGATATTTGTGTTACAAGGGCAAGAGGTGAGGTACATGGGGAAGTTGTTGGTAAGGTTTTTCATTTAAACAAATTGTCCACTTAAAGATTATTTAAGATACTTATTTTTAGCAAGTATGCATTAAATTGATAAAAAGTGACAAAGACTTTTACATTGTTTTTTGTATGATTTGTTTTTATAAAATTATGAAGTAATTCATAATTCTGAACTTTCTATTCATCAAATAAATCTGCGATATACTGCAAGTTTGACAGTTTGCACAAAAATATAACTCAGCACAATTCTTTTCAACATTATTAATAATACTGTAAATGTTTCTTGAGCACCAAAACTGCATATTAGAATGATTTCTGAAGGATCATGTGACACAGAAGACTGGATTAATATTCACAGGGAAAAAAATTACTTCACCATTACAAATTTAAAAAAAAGAAAAGGGGCGGGGCTACATAAGATCTGCATTGTTCAATAAACTGTTTATTTTTTCTTGGGCAAGGACAAACCAAGAACACGAGAACAGAACATACAGAACATTTATCCAAAAATGAACAAGTACTTCTCTACGGTTACTGTGGTTAAAGTACAACTGCAACAAGAAGGTTTGTGGTAACAACCCAGACGATGGTATAAATAACCAGTTCTGCTACTGCATAAGTCATTGAGTTACATAACTGGTTAAGGGTGCTTTCAAACCTGGCTCATTTAGGGTGTATTAACACCAGGAAAGTCCGATAGTTCACTTGCTTTGGTCCGGACCAAATAAAATTATTATTATTATTATTATTATTTTGGTGCGGTTCGCTTTCACACTGCTCTTTTTGCAAGTGAACCAACATTTGTAAACAAAACCACACGTGTGCTAAGGTCGTCCATTCATTGGACAAGGATTATCAAGTAGGGAAATCAGGAAGTGCAAAAAAGGCTCAGCATAGAGATATTTCGTACTGCAATATTTGAAGAGTTCAGATGCAAAAGCCTCTAAATGCCATTTGAAATTTTCTTCTTTAATGATGATTTTTATCAAACTTGTATATTTAAGTTCAGTAATTTCACTTAAATGGCAAGTGAAATTACTGAACTTAAATATACAAGTTTGATAAAAATCATCATTAAAGAAGAAAATTTCAAATGGCATTTAGAGGCTTTTGCATCTGAACTCTTCATTTGTTCTTTTACTAATTTTTGGTTATTCTGTTCAAACGCAATATGAAGAAACTAATGAGTATCATATGATACAATGTCATCTATACAATGTTGTAATTCGGATTTTGAGAAGACGACGATGTGCTGCAAGACGGTTCCGATGGAGATAACATGCTCTCATGTGCGCCTACCATGGCATGCTGACAGTGGCACGGCGCAGAAGACGGATAAGGTATAAAGTTTTCATTCATAGAGAATGTAGTAGGCTACAACAGATCACTTTCCCATAACGCAACTCCGACTACGGATGCCTTTTAACTTGTAGGCTTTTCAGCTGGGTCTCGGTTCGTTTGTTTGGTCCGCACCCGAGTTCGATTGCTGTATTCACACCTGCCCAAAAGGTCCGCACCAAGGGGGTAAACAAACTAGAGTTCGATTCAATCGAACCAAACAAGGCAGGTGTGAATACACCCTTAGTTCGGTTAAATCACACTACAGTCCGTTTTCCCCCTTGATGCAGTTTGAATACAGCAAATCGCACTCGGATGGGCACCAAAAACGGATCAAACAAGCGTACCGAGACCTCCTCAAAGGGGTGGTCTCGGTACGCTTTCAAACGAACTCTGGAGCGGTTTCGTTTCTGGTGAGAACGTGATCCGACCTCGAACAGACCCAACTGCAAAAGAACTGCACATTTTTGGACTAAACCAGCTGCCGTAGTCAAACAAAATTAATATTTAGATTGTCAGTAGCCCTCCCTTAATATTAAGCCATGACTGACTTTCCGCATTCTGCACTCTCACTCTCATCATAAAAACTGAAGTTGTCCGCACTGCACAGTGAATCTCTCATTTATTTATGAGGGGATTTGCGAAAGGATAAAACTTGTGCGGATTCTGAACATACATTGTGAGCGAATTCTCCGCATGTCTGCCAGATTTTCCTCCTCTTTGTTTACTTCAAGGAGTTGTTGGAATTTTCCCACACCTTAATTCTGACCAAAGTGCAGTTGTGGAAATATGTTCAAGAGACATCTGGCCAACGAGTGATGTGGATGTTGTCACGTGACTACATTTTAGTTTGTTTCATCAACCCATCAACTGATTCGGACCAGAGCAATCAGTGTAGTGTGAAAAGGAACCAAAACCCCTGAAAATGATAAAGTATAATTTTTCGCCCTTAGTCCGGACCAAATGAACCGAACTACAGATGTGAAAGCACCCTAAATATTCATGCCTTTAAGAGCCCTTTCTACCTTGTTTGGTGACAGATGAAATTTGGTCGGGCGAAAAGAGGTATAGTCTCTGTCCGGATCAAACTGAACAAAGGTTTGGTTCATTTTTTAGTGTGAAAGCATTTCTGTATGGTTCGGAGTTTCAGACCTTTTACAGGAAGTTCCGGTGGTTCCATCATAGCCAAAAAAACAGAAGGTGGCAGAAAAATGAGCCTGCCAGCGACGATAAAATGTTTGCACAATGAGGACGTTCATTTTTGCGAATTTTAACTATAGCCTTGTGTATAGTTGGTGCTGCAGGTAATTATGGCATAAAATAACTATATAGTTGCAGTGATATGAGTCTGTTCATTCTTGTTGTCAAAATTACCCGCCAAATTAACAAACACGATGACGTCATGCACATCCATTTACAAAACTAATCAAAGTCAAGATGCAGCCCACATACTGTAGATGATGACGACAGGACGCAAGTATGTCACGTAAAGTTCTTTAGTGCGCTCGCATAGTTGCATTGTGAAACCAACCCAAAACGTTCTGAAAGTAAAATGTTTCAAAATGTGAACTTTGGTTTGGACCTTGGTGCGGACTTTCAGGTGTGAAAACGACTGAAGTTAATCAAGATAAGACAATAAGGTCTAATTTTAAAAGGTCATACAAAGTCCTTTAAAGGGTTAGTTCACCCAAAAATGAAAATTAAGTCATTAATTACTCACCCCCATGCTGTTCCAACCCCGTAAGACCTTCGTTCATCTTCGGAACACAAATAAAGATATTTTTGATTGAATCTGAGAGCTGGATCAGTCCTACATAGACTGCCTAAGGGACTGCCTCTTGACGGCCCATAAAGTCATTAAAGAAAAGGTTGAAATATTCCATGTGCCTACAGCGGCTCAATTATAAGTTTATCAAGCGACGAGACTACTTTTTTTGCGAAAAAAACATAAATAACGACTTTATTCCACTATTCCATTACTTCCTTATGGGCGCATGCACGAGAACTGAGACGAGGACGTTCTCATTCGTCTACTTCTTGTTACCGGCTGCTCACCGCTTAGGAGTTTTACCGCCACCTACCTTACAAAAAAATGATGATCCAATGATGATGGAATAGTGGAATAAAGTCGTTATTTATGTTTTTTTCGCACAAAAAGTAGTCTCGTCGCTTGATAAACTTATAATTGAGCCGCTGTAGGCACATGGGATATTTAAACCTTTTCTTTAATGACTTTATGGGCCGTCAAGAGCCAGTCCCTTAGGCAGTCTATGTAGTGATCTAGCTCTCAGATTCAATCAAAAATATCTTTATTTGTGTTCCGAAGATGAACGAAGGTCTTACGGGGTTGGTACAGCATGGGGGTGAGTAATTAATGACTTAATTTTCATTTTTGGGTGAACTAACCCTTTAACAAGTTAAAACAGAGTATGTTACACCACTGGTCACAAGAAAAAACAAAAAAAGCTTTATGGAAAAACAGATGTTCTCTCACTGTACTGTATCCACTGCTATCACATACTATCTCACTTGCAGATGTGCTGTGTAAGGGTAGCTGAACCCCCCGCCTTAACCAGTGGGAAAATTGTCACAGAAGACAAATAGCCTGGCCTCAGTCCAGTAGCTTAATGAATGAGATGTTTACTCTTACCTGGCAGAGGCCAAACATAATGGCCAAATGACCTACAGTATCCACTATCCATACCCAACAGATTTTATGCATATGGAATTATAAATAATATTTAATAGGCCTGCACATTTTTTAAAAGGGTCAAATTAAGTAAGAAAGGATAACTGGACAATCTCACTGACAACTAAACATGAAATATTATGGGGTTATGAGGTCATAATGTAGCATACTGTGTGAAACATTTATGGTTGCATGATGAGTTTTCATTTACCTTTTTTATTTTATGTTTTTATCGTTGTACTGTATACTGTACAGCAGGGCTATTTAACAACTAAAGGACCAAATGAAAAAAAAAAAACCTTTAAGACGTGAATGGGTTGAGAGGATTTTTTTTGTATATAATAGAAAAACTACTACAAATGAGATTGCAGTGCTACCATTAAGTTTAATATTTGATCACTATATAAAATGTCAGTATTTATAGCTTTAAAGGTTAAATCAAAGACAAAAACAGAAGTCACCTGTGAAGGATAGTAAACTACCTTTTAAAACCAACCATGATTCTAACATCTAAACTTCACTTCCCTTTTTAGGCCTAACATTCTAACACTTTGAAACTAAATTTACTAAAACTTTCTGTTCTTTGAATATTGTGTAAAAATTCTGAAGTGCTGACCATGACAATATTAAAAAATACACAAAAAAATATTCTTGTCTGCATTGTGTCATGACATATCGAGTAATCAACGGAACTCTTAACCTTTTCTTTGTTTTTTCTGATGATTCGAGATCATTTTGCTTATGCCAGTAACAGAGGGTAAAAGGCTTGCTTTTACAAATTGAACCAATCATATTGATAGAAGGTGACATGTTAATTCATGAGTTAGTCACAATGATCCTACTGTTGTGTCTGTCTTTATCCTATAAAACCTGATGTATTCCTCTTTTTGAGTGACATTCTCTGAGAAATGCTTGAGAACTCCCCTGGACATGATTAAAGCATTTAAAAGACATTTGCTGAAGTCTGTCTGTTTATTTTTGCTGCGCAGCAAGTTAGAGTTAGAGGAGGCTCAGCCAACGTCGACAGGGAGACGGGCTAGAGTATAGGATTAGAAGACTCAGCAAGAGCATAAATATCATAGGGAACAACAATGTCGACTGTAGGGTTAGGGTTAAAATATTCTACAACACACCTTAAAAAGATCAACCGTTACTGTATTTAGTAGAACTATGACTTCTCTGGCGAAAATATACATCCATCAAAATGATGGACAGTCTTGGTTTTCAAACGGAATGGATTTGGCCTGTACCCTGAATAGGCCTGCTATATTTAGTTCATGTTCATTTTATTTATACTGCACATTATTCTATTTATTACAATTTATCACATTATTTAGCACTAAGCTAGTATTGTATATTCTGAGCAATGAGCATAGCCTAAACATTCTGATGTCTTTAGATGCACTGCAGTATTCTTTTATCTCAAACAGCAGAGCATGGCACTTGCAACACCAAGGCCATGGGTTCAATTCCCAGTTTAAACTTGATGCGAACCTTGTTTAAACTTGACGCGTCCGTATGAGCCCAAAGGTGTGCGCGGCAAAAATGACATGATTGTAACAACGCATGCACCTCTGCATCCCACAGACACCATTTACTATGTTACACACAATAGGCTTTTTTTCTCCGATTTTGAAAACTCTTCGCGATCGATTTAAAATGCTTCCAAGATCAACTTGTCGACCGTGATCAGCTGTCTCACGAACGTAACCAGGACATTTATCCCCACATAGCAAATCCATAAGACAGCAAGCAGGGTTCTCAAGTCTCACGCATTGGCCGTGAGACACACGCATTTTGACCGGTTCACACGCGCACACGCCACACTGTGTATTTCTCACGCTGAAAAGGCAATGCCAACCAAGTTGTCCTGGCTGAAAGCTTTCTAACGTTGTATACGAGGCGCAGGCAAACAAAGTGAAGTTTCCTGCCGCCAGCGCGTATCTCCGCCAGATTGCGTTCGTTACTAGGCAACATATATATGCGCGCTGCGTGCACCACTGATCTATACATGACATGTCATTCAGTAGCGCGAACACACGGAAATGGACGGAACATCCTCGGCCACCGAACGTTCGTTACTAGGTAACCAACAACATCGCGCGAACACGTGTCGTGATGGAGAAGAAGGTAAGTTGGAAGAAGCTCGTCTAACCTTTTTGGGCTAGAACATTTAATATGTAGCCCATCGTACATTATTATTGATGCAGTCAAAAACTCTACAACTACTTTGCAACCAGGCTCAGTTTGGCTATCTTACGTTATCTGAACTAAGAGAAATGTTAGTGGGTATGGAAAGGAATGAAGATTTACTGATTTTATTTTAAATTATATTATACTGTAATATTAATAGTCTTTCTAGTTACATTAAGGATGTATTACAGCAGATTGCTCTGGGTAATATTTAATCATTGTCATAATGTTGCATTTGTATTTTTCAAAGATGTCAGGAAAAAAGCAGAAAGATATTTTGTCATTTTGGGCACCAAAGGGTAAGCCCCCTAAAAAGGTTGCCAGATTAGAGGAGGAGACAGTGGAAGAGGTGGTGCACTCTAATCTGTCCATTTGTTCTCAATGTCCCACCACACAATAAATCATTCGTCTAGATAGAAGACGCATTCAAAAATCAAAATGCAATTTTTAAAGATTTGTTTGAAACTGTTTGGAGCAATTTGTTATATTTTTGGTTAGCTATATTTGTAATACTGCATTAAAGAGTATATTTGATGTGATGAATTGCTCTGTCATTTATCAGATTTACTAATTGTTATAATTTTAATTTGTTCCGGTTAATTATGAACAATGGGTAAAATTTGGGGCGGGGATGGGTGGGGCGGGGCTTCATTATGGCTCCTCCCCTAACCGCATGTGATCTCACTCCAAGCTTTTGCTCAAACTTGAGAACCCTGCAGCAAGGGAGAAAAACTATATAGTAGGGCTGGGTAATAAATATCGATTTCTCGATATTAATCGATTCTCATTATTACGAACCGATATCGATTCTTAAATCGCAATAACCGATTAGTCATCCTGTTTCATTTGAATGCATGAATGGAACGTTGTATCGCGGCTGCACGCATCCAAAGGAAGGAAGAAAAAATAATAATAAAAAAAAAAATCGCAATAATCTTTGTCCTTTGTTACTATTGATATGAAACAAAGTCTCAAATTTCAAATTACGTCAATTTTCTTTAGAAATTCAAAAACATAAATAGCGTTTTGGCGCTCTGCAGCTCAAGAGAAGCAGCAGCGCTGATCTCTCTTCCGGCTTATTAATACCAGTCACAGCGCGAAATAAACATGAATGAGCATCTGAAAGTGTGTTAAAGATAGAGTAGCCTACAACTTATCTAAATCCGTATCATGTCACAATGATTCGCTCAATCAGTGTTTCAACCGTGGAAAGACGTCAGTTAAACAGCTTGTAATCAATGTCATGTATCGTCATATTTACCTCAGAAAACCCACATAAACTCGTTAGTCAGATAGAAAAAAATAACTCTAGAGAGGAGCATTTTGCTAAATATGTACACCATATTACATATGCATTATGATCTTAATGTTCTTAAATATTTAATGCATATTTGAATAAATCTGTTTTTAGTTTAGTATGTTTTTAGTATGTTATATGTTTTAGTTTATTACGTTTTTATGACAGACACCATTTAAATGTTTATATTTCACATAATATTCTTATTATAAAAAGTGTTTGTATAGCTACAAAACAGTTAATTATTAACTTCATATTAGGTTAATGAAGCCTAGGCTACAACTAGACTCCCATAGTTTACAGCATTAGTTAAGATATTTAATTTCCTTGAGAAAATTTGCCATTTATTGTAACTGATATCCAAAATAATCAATATTGAATTGAATCGAATTGTGAAATTTGTGTCAATACCCAGCCCTACTATAGCCCTAAGCTGGAGGAATACAAACACACACTGTCTCTCTCACACATTCCTGGATAGATGCTTGCTTTGTGGCATTGGCAGAAAGCAACACTTTTGTTGAATGATGTCAGAGCAGCTGGCAGAAAAACTATAATCTCAAACAGCTCACTATTAATTCAACATAGAGAAGTGAGTCAATTAAAGCTTTTTTTTGCTCCTATTATGCTTCTCGAATATTGCATTTCACGCAGTGTGTAATATAGCTGTCTGTGAATGTAAACGGTCTGCAAAGTAAAAGTGCACAATAAATAGTTTTTGTCTCTCTGAACTGCCTCAGGAATTCCAATCTCGCTTCTCTGACCTGCATACGTAACGCGGTATAATGCACGTCTATGGTCTTCATTGGCTGCCCGCAAACAATGTCTACTTTGACCTGCTCTCAAACACTGTAGCTGGTTCGTGTTGTGTACATGTCGAGAAGTCACTGTTTTCTGCTCTGCAAAAGCAAATTGTCTTTGTAAACACTTCCAAAAGAAGAGGATGTGAAGAGTCAGTGGTTAAAATTACCAGTGATACAACAGCAGTAGATCCTTTTTATGACTGGTTCTCAAATCTCCATGAGGCCTTATTTCTAAATGGGATTTTCAAAACGTTTATCCATTAAAGGTGCGACAGTACCCACTTTATTTGGACCAACTTGCTTCTTAGAATCAGAACCTGTAAGTATGATTAATTACTCATGTAAATATTCTCTACCGTGTGTTCAAAATACGTAGTTTTGTTTTTTATATCGTGTAGGTCTCCGGCTAACTGGATAACTCACATTATTACTGTCTTACTGAAATGGTTCTGCTATTTAGCTGTGGGCCACTATTACCTAAAACGTTGACAATTAATGCAGATTGTCTTTTGTTCTTACTACTTTGAGTAAATATAAAGAATTGAGCAAGATTTGTTTTACTAACTCTGTTACATCAGTCATTCATGGTAGTGCTCTGCTAACGTAGGCACCTTTACTGTTTTTAGCTTTTTCTATAACCACGCATAAACAATATTCTCTCAAAAAACAAAAATACAAACATGTACATACATGTTGCTCACATATTATGGTAGCCCTGTTTGTGCTAAATAGAGTGTAATTTCACCTTTGCCATTAATATGTTTATAGGCAACTGAAAAAAGGAGCCCAAATCTCAAGTCAAATCACATCTCAAGGACCCCAAAACGTGATGATTCGTTAAATAATGCAATATTTGATATGCAATCTGTTAATGCTTTAAATGTGCAAAAATATTATATTTAAATATATTTTAAAAATGGTGTGTCTAAATATTGATTTTGCTGTTTAAAACAAATGATCAACAAAATTCCAACACATGAATGGCGATATTTTTTTCCAAAGGGACATCAATATTACATTTTTACACCTCTAAACATGACGCAGAACCAAACAAACTGTGACTGGTTGCTTTGCATGTCAGTTAGACGGTCTCTGGGTGGTCCTTGGCCAATAAAAGCTGACGTCCCCACCATTTTTGCCAGAGCCGATATTGTCCCTGCCACTGAATACAAATGAAACATTTCCAGTTGACTAGCAGAATATTAATTTCATTTGTTTGTTAAATAAGAGGCGATCTGGCGCTGGAATGGGTTGTTTTTGAAATCATGCTAAGTGTTTGTTGCCACTGTTATCAGGCTTATGCACAGTCCTCACAGACAAGCACTTCAATCTA
Source organism: Pimephales promelas (assembly GCF_016745375.1). The sequence continues at coordinate 2,518,371 of NW_024121988.1, forward strand.
TCGCTTAACTCCTTTGCAGAGACTTCTCTCTTCGTTCCGGTTAAATCACAAAGCAAAATGCAAACGAATGTGTCCCTGCTCTGTATACAATCACTGATGAACATCTTTGGTTATGATGAGGGGGAAAAAACACTATACGAAGGTGGATTAGAACCCAGAACCTCTGACACTCTTAACAAACGTTCTACCACCAGACAATAAGGCCACAAGAACAGTTAAAGGGGTGGTTGATTACGATTTCACTTTTTTAACTTTAGTTAGCATGTAATGTTGCAGTTTAAACATAAACAACATCTGTAAAGTTACGAAGCTCAAAGTTCAAAGCAAAGGAATATATTTGCTTTTAAAGAAATCGTTTTTTTAAAGACCACAACAAACAGCTGGTATAGGGACTACATGAAATTCCTCCCGGGTTAGTGCCATTACATACCCTAAAATGTACATAAACCCCGCCCCTGGGAACACGATTTATAGATTATCATGACAGAACATGCTAATCAATGACTATAAGATAACTACATATAAGCTACCTAAATTCATCAACTAACCATTCAGAAATGTCCTGTTGCATTCTACATGTTTTCACTTCCTCTTAAGTCTCTCCATTTTTGTCTGACTACGGTTTGAACATAAACATTGAAGTTTTCAGTGCAAGTCTGTGTGAGGTAAAAGGACACAAACTGTTGTAACTCCGCCCTCTGTGCCAGGAACAGCATCTCATTTGCATTTAAAGGGACAGACATAAAACAATGCGTTTTTGCTCACTCTTAAAAAGTGACAATTTTAAAATGCTATATAAAAATACCTGTGGGGTATTTTGAGCTAAAACTCACATACACACTCTGGGGACATTAGCACCCCCCCATACACACACACTATCCCACCCACTTTTTAAAACAAGGTTACGCCACTGATGCCACCCGTATGTGTCCAGTCTATTCAGTTCACACAAGTCATTGTGATATGCATTTTGCGGTACATTTGCAAATTGCAATATTTATTCTGATAATTCCAAAATATCATGCAGCCCTGCTCCAGCTGGATAAGAGAAAGGAGGATGTTTTGTCCAGGCTACTTGACATGACACTCTGACAAATGATACTGGGATTATCACACTGTTTAGACTGGAATTCGGTGCAATGGAAAATAGGATTCAACACAAACATCTTCTCTTGGAAGGTCAGTGTGTGTGCGCATACTGACAATTTATCAAATTAAAGAGAGATTAGATGATTCATCTGAACTCAAATCTTCTGTCAAAAGAATGTTGGGAACATCATCAGTGGCGATGAAATAGTCACTGAATGACACAATCCTGTAAAGAAAGGAACTTGCTGCCAAAAACAGCAGGGATGAGCAAAACGACATATTTTCAAAGCTGACTGGTCAAACTGACTGCACAACTAGCCGCCTTGTCTGTCTTGAGGTATAAATGGGCAAAACAACATGTAAATGGTAGATTTTTGACCAAGAAGACTTGAGGAAATCCTATAGTTAGGCTGGTTTCTAGATTCTTTTAAGAAAATTCAGTTCACTTTGCAGTCATATTTGCAATACCTTTTGGCAAGTCAAAAACTGCTTGCCAAACCCACATTAAAATTACATAAATTGGCAAAACAATCTGATGTACCCTCACCTTGTAAATGTAAAGTTATAATGTGCATATGCCAAAAGAGCATCTCAGCACCCTCAACATTTCTATGGCAGTTGCATTGATGTGATGACTTTAAAAATTGCTGATTGGCTCTTTAATTTATAAGGCACGACTTTTTCTGTGATATTGCACATTGCAATTTTTTTCTATATGAGTGAACCATCTTGGTATATTACATATTTGGTTTGACAGCAAGCAGTGTTTAATTTTTAATACACATTATTAGAGCATTATTAAGGCTGTCAACAGAATAAAATAATTGCAGTTAATTTTATTGTTTTCGACTTTCAAGCTAGTCAACCCTACAAACCAATTAGCTCCATTCCTATGGACTGCAAACTTTAAGACCTACTAATCAAAACACCCTAATTCACAATGTACCACAATGATTCATAGGGAGCCTGTGAGGTGGAGAGGCTCTAAATGTAAACAATCTAGCTCTGGTACATGCTGCAGGGGAAACATGAGGCATGCAACAGGACCCAATCCACAGTTACAGCCCAGCGGGGAGTACACAGAGTACAGTGCAGCATATTCAGATGAACTCGGCATGAACGCTTGCCCCTTTCCTTCTGGAATGTCACTGAGCAAGAAGGTAAAGAGAGCACCAAAAACAACAACTATCCTGTGAACGTCATCTTAAGGGCCCAATTTTGTTTTTTGTCCAACAAGTCCCAACTATCTTGTTGGTTGGTTCTACGGATCAGATTTTCCTGTCGTTTGAGGTGCATTAAGTGATTGAATCTGCTCTTGAGAATGTCAACAGACCTCAAATCGTAAATATCCAACATAAAATCCAGTAGTGTTGGGGAAGCCCGAGGACAAACATGCACGCACTCTGTAGACTGTCATCAGGAACAAAACAATAGCCAATCAGAAAGCAAGCTGTATTTTGTGACTAATTTTACTTACCTCCCGCTTTCGCTGTAACGTGTAAAGGTCCATGTTCATGCAATCTCCATGACTTCATCCATTTTTCGTAAAAAGCAGTCCAAACACTATTACCGCTATTATATTGCCTGTCGGCGCTATGCTTGTTTACTCTAAAAGTCACGTTTGACTGCGAGAGATTTTGCGAGATTTCCCGTGTTCGCAGTCGGGACTCTGAATGTTTCGAATGGAACCTGATGTGTCTTGGTCACATTTTGTATTTGGCATTGCCAAAATGCTAAATATTATTAGATGGAAATAAATGGAAGTGTTAAATGGACAATTTCCATCGACCTATGGACCTATAGCCCCGTCCCTTTTCAGCGTTGCGCTCGTTGTCTTTTGATTTCCGGTCTGTATTTTCACAGCGATCTTGCATAGGTATGAATGAACTGCTCGTAAAAAAGTTTCCGGTCGACATTTGTTAAGACATCTGCTTTACAATGCTTATAATAAACATTACAATGCCCATGATATCTTTTGTTAACTCTACAATAAGTAAATCCACTTCACCAGCTAATTACTCCTCGACAGTGATGCCATAGAAATATACAGAGCGACCACGAAAACGGAAGTTCAAAGACAATATTCTAAAGATGACGGCGCCCTCGTTTCTCTGGTGCATAAGGTCTATTGACTTTGAGTGTAAAATGAGATTCAAAACATCAGAGTGTATCATGTAATCAAATATTCCAACAGATGGACAACGCATTTCTTCTCTACCTAAAAGAGCAGTTAATGATTCGTATCTACTCAAGAGATCGCCTTCATTTCAGCAGCTCCTCAACAACCCCATTTACAATCAGTTCAATGTTCTGTACTTCTGAACCATCTAAATCCACAGCAATTCTCAGGTTACAGTGAGGCCCGGTATCAAAAGCCAATTAGCCCAGAGTGAGTAGATCATTTGGAAGCTCATCTTGCCAAACGTCATGCTATGGCCATTTTGCAAGTGCTTTAAATGGTGTGTAGAGTAGGCCTACTTAACCTGGCAGCATCAGATGGGGTGCACCTGTAGCCAATTCCGATTGTCACCACTGCAATAACACGATCGCTAGGGTGTTTTCTCTCTCGGTGCGAGTATGTTCATTTTTCCAGACAAGACTTTGTCAAAGCCAACTCTAAAACACCAGTTGCATAACTTCCCTTGTTCCCCCCACTTGTGTTGAAGGCAACATGCCTATATTTATTTCATTCCACTGGAAACCCACACATACCAAGACAGTATTTTCCTCATTCACTCCTATATTCATGTTAACAACACAAGCCTTTTAATAGCAAAGGCCTGATCAATACCCAAAGACTGGTTCACACGGCAAGATATTCCTGCCGTGTGTGGTGTGTTAAGACTGCTCTCGTCTGCTAGGAAGGATGTCGCGACCGCTCAGATTTCAAATCAGGGGATTTCGTGAGATTTTCCCTCTGACCTGGAAATGCTCGGGAGTCAAATCGGTTTGTGTGTGATGTGTTGATTTTGCCGTGAGGCAGCGCACCACACACTGTACGACCAAAACTGTTAGACCCGTGATTTTTTTTTAATCGCTGTGTATGGGGTCTCTCAGATTTTCAAAATCGGCTGAGAATTTTTAAATCGTCCCATGTGAACCAGGCTTAAGTTGGTGGCCAATATATGAATATGTGCACAAAACTGTTAATGCTTATTTTACACAATATTTACAGAATAAATTACAATTTACAGGCCAGTAGATGTTGGAATTAAAGCTGCATTCACAAAATTCTAGATTTACCATAATTACTGACAAACCCAGGACGTCCTACTTGGAGCTGTTCATGTTCTATGGCAACACTATGAAAGTCAAAATGAATCTGTGCCATTTGAGTAATTAATGGATCAAACTATAATACGAAAATTAACAGTTGTTATGAAAATACCTTATTAATAAACATTATGAATATAAATAGTTTATTTAGGGCATTAGAAAATTATTCAGCTCTGTACCAGCTACATTTAACTGTATGTGTTCATGGATTAATAATACATTGCCAATAGTCAATTATAGGAATTATTAGAAATATTATTAAATAACTGTTTCACTACATTTTACTGCTGAAGCCGCAGCCGTTTCGAGTGTTTCCGCATGGCATTGCAATTTGCAGAGGTCAGGTGGTACAAGTCAGGGCTCTCCAAAAATTCAGAATATACTAGGGTGTAACGATACCCTCATGTTATAATTCGATGCATATCACGATACTGAACTCACAATACAATATTATGGTGATATTCCAAGACATATGGTAAAAGGTGCTGGTAACCCAATGCACAGGACAATGGTGCCACCAGAATAACAATATTCATGATTCTGAAGCTAAAAATACAGAATTATTTTAGATGAAAATTCCACTCTGTCACTGACTCAATATATTTAAAATTATGTAGGCCACTTTTTACAGGTAATATAAGACATTTGGCATTATGAGGAGGACCCACAAATATTATCACATTGCATTATTATACATTATATTCAACATTATATATAGTAGTTTAATGTAGTATCGACACCAAATCTCAAAATCTCAGCATTTTTATATCTCAGATATTGTATTGTAACACAATATCTTGTTACACCCCTGGAATATACAGGTTGTAGTTATAACTTTTATGAGGATTGGAAATTCCAACATGGCTGGTGTGAACACACCTTAACACATTATACAGAATGACTGCTGTATTCAAGTAGACACTGTTATCGTTCCTAGCCAACGCATCATTCTCCTTCAAATGAAGTCCATAGCTTGGACATGTAATACAGCTCCCCTTCTCGTTTATTTGTTGCATTTGAGCACAATCTTGCGCCTCACTACACAACAGACTCAAGTAGACAGAAGATGCTCAGCAATGGCCTTGCACATTTTTGTGCTAGAGTGTAGTCACTTGTCCACCCTGAGGCCCACCAACTCCACTGGGGTGAAGAATTTGAGGCAGCACAAGAGGTTATGTAATATCATCTCGGGTAGGTAGTCCCTGTGCGGTGTAAAACATGGAGCTTTTAGAGTGACTGTTGAGTGGAAGAGTCTCAGCTGCTGCCTGGGACTGAAGAAAACTCCTTAAAGGTATAGTTCACCCAAAAATGACAAATGTAGATATTTTGAAGAATTTGGAAAAAAATGTCAATAAGGTTTGAAATAACATGAGTGCGAGTAAATAATGACAAAATTCCCATGGTTTGGCCCTGGGTATGAGGAATAAAATCTGAATAATCTTAGTCACAATTTTTTTCTTCTGTACTGTGGTGTAGGGCACAATGGGGCCAAAGGCGCACCGGGGAAAAGGCGCCTTTGATTTTAATAACCACTAGATGACAAAAAATTGTCACAGCACTTTCCAAAGCATCCGCTTTTCAAGATGGACATGGATCATTGATATGATCGCAGGCAGCAGCACAAGTTCTCAATTTTATTCAAGGCAAATAAAGCAACAGTTTTCAATAATGGAAGCATGTGTTAAAATATGGTATTTGGGGTAAAAGGCGTCCCTGCTGTTGGGGCGAAAATCACAATAATTAACATGATAATAAATAACTGGCTGACTTTTCCATTTGTTGACCAGACATGGATAGATTCAGATGGTAAATATCATATTTACCTTTTAAATTGGGTGTCCACCTTAGAGATAATCACCATATTTATAATGAAACAATTATATTTAAAAATTTGATATTAATCATCTCATTTTTACTACTGTAAACCTATATTCAATTATTGACGGATCTCCTTCAATGCTTGCAGAATCTTTACTTTTCAAAATAATTTTATTTTTATATTAACATATTTTAATGACAGTATATTGAAAAAATATACTGTCATACTGTAAAATATTTGTTTTTATTTGTCAAAAACAAAATTGTACAAACTTTGCTAAAGTGATTGTTTTGGGTATTAAGGAAGTATTAGACGTATTAAATGTGAAAAGCACATTTTTCTTAAGGTTTGCCTTTAGCCCCATAGTACTTGATACCAGAGAGAAAATTATGGAGAAGAAAAAAAATGTAGGGTGGGGTTTTGTTTTTATCCATCAGTTGTTAAATGGATGAAGCATCTGAATGCTAGCTTGCAGTTAATTGTAAGAAGTGGGTAAGGAGGTTTAAGCAGACTAAATGATTGGAGAAGTCCAGTATATGTCACTAAAGAGAAGTCTGTTGTTTCACAGTAATTTATGACATTTTGATTAAAAATTTAGCACAAAAAAAATTCTTAAAAATGAAACATATGGATCGATGAACCATTCACAATAAGACGAAGATGAATTTACAAAATATATACGGTGAATTTTCATTTCATGCTAAATGTTTTGCTCAACTTTCATAATGTTTGAAAGTAACATAAAATTCACATGGGTCAATGCCAGTGAACTATTTTCATGAATTGACTATGGAAAGACAGCCAGAGGGATTACAGTGGCTGATAATTATGTTGACCATCCAGGGATTTAATGTGGATTTTTATTTTATAATTGTATCCTAAATCATTTCTATCTGCTTTTTAAACCTCGCCCAGTGTAAAACCATATTTGTTCTCCACGCACGCACCGGTAAATTATTCTTCAATAGGCCTACTGGGAAAATCATTTGGCCAAATGTCAGAGAAAGTTATTTTAACCAAGCAGGAGCATTTGAAAATATAGGTTAGCGGGTTAGGAGTGTCAGACCCTTTTTTCTCAGTCCAACTGAAACTCCTCGAGCGGCCGGATACATAAGCGTACCTGCCTCCTTTCTTCAGTTACGTAACCGGACAGCGCGACAGTGTATCCGCGAAGAGAAAACGATCAATCGTGTCAACAAACAGGAAAAATAACAGCGAGCTACACATTTAAAACCCGAAGTAGTCAGGCATGAAACCCCATTTGTTTACACGAGCAGTAAAAATGTGAAAATATCCCTTCATATCCTCTCCTTCAGTGTGTGACTTAACCTGTTACATAACAGCGCTCCACACACACGCAAACACAGCGCAATGCCTGCCAGACACACGGACGGCGTCTCAATACCGAATAAACTGCCTATTTAGACAGCATTTGAAGGGTACATAGTAGCATGTGATGCTCAAAAATGCTACTAAGGTTGGAAGCTACACTAGGTTTTAAAGCACAGCCACGACTGCCAAAGCCAAGAGGACCTGAAATCTGCTCCGACTATGTAAACTATGAGAATCTACCGTACCGAATGACACATTAACCGATCTTTCTTTGACTTGTATCCCCAGAAACATACAAAAGGGGTGTGGCAGTCCCATGTAAAAAAACGGCACTATGCTTATTTACACACTAGAAATCACCACTTCTCTATGCAAATATTCTCTCGTCTGTGCTTAGTGAATGATAAAACATTTAGTGGAAGAGACGTTGCATTGTCATTGTCAATGTGTATTATTAGAAGCCAACTGAAACATATGGACACGTACGTTGGCCACACTGCTGTCTATCGAACATGCACAATGATAGCAGGAGTAGATAAAGAAGAGACACTCGTGAAAAATGACAACAGTTCGATTAAACAGCATGTGGGTAGGCTAATAGATCAGATATGACAGGTTAGCCAGTGGCCAGTAATGTTTGGGCTCGCTAACAAAATGTGTGTATTATCCCATTAGTTAATTTGCACTAAGCGTGCATGAGCTAGCTAGACAACCACCAGGCCTCCATATATGAAAAATAACACATTTAATGCGTTTAATCCATTGTTAATTCAGAGCTAATGTGAAACAGGTCACATGCAAGGACTGGAGTTTATTAAACTCAAAATTTGATCTCCGTGAACTTGAATAAGATTGAAAATAATCCACAAGCAGGCTTTGGTTCTGTTCTTCAAGCTTACCCCTGTTGGTACTTGAGCAACTCTGCCGCCGAACTGGAGCTGGTTTGTCGGTTTCAGCCTTGCTGTCCAGTTTCACCGGGCTGTCCTCCACCGAAGCGCCCGCTTCAGCGCTCTTGCACGGCACCGTGACGGACTCTGGCGGAGACTCCATCTTCATCTGCGGCTTTCAGTTACGTTTACAATTGGATCGCTTTGTAGTACAATTCGGATTCGTTTTACATCGTCTTTTGGTTCGGATTGCACTTGAGCGTGTGACAGATCAGTGTTCATGGGAGCGGGTGTGGCTATTCTGTCCACAGACAGCGCTGTTGAGCGCGAGACATGGTCACGCCAAACACACTATTGACATGCTCTCTAAAACATTCCAGTAAAGCCATATGTGGCACATTTGTTTAAGTTTTATTAACATAGCAGTTTATAGCCATTTCTTACGACCAAATTCAGTTTGCAGCCACGACTCAGCTTACAAAAATAGGCTAATTTAGATACAATTTTCATTTAATAAACTACAATTTTGAATAAGTAAAAATCCTAAAGCTCATTAAAATAAATAAACTTTATTTCCCTGTACTTTACTATTGTAAAATTGAATTAAACTCATTTCGAAACGAGTTCAAAAGGTAAAAAGATCCGACTCAACAGAACGATTTCGTTCACTAATAAGACAAGTAAAATCTTTGATAGATCTACTCACATCGACAATTGAATGGAAAATGTGGGTGATTTTTCTTTATGACAATTTAACAATTCATCTTTGTCAAAATTTGAAGTCGCTTGTCCCAAAATGCAGGTTATTATTGGTGAATAAGCATTTAATCAGTAAATAAAAGATTGTCTCGTCTAGACTTGCATGCCCATCTTAAATTTCCCCTACACACAAACCGACACAACAGACAGGCAGCATGCTTGACATGTGATGAACGAACATGCTGCTGACGTACTTCCGCTGAACGCAGCTCCAGGCGAGGCGCAGTGCGTGAGCTTCACGTTGTCGTCATGTTGTGTTGAAGGATTATGTGGGCTTTCTAGAAAGACTATATATAAGACAAACAAACAACAGATTTATTTTAAAGCCCAAAACTTGTATTAGGTATCCTGCTGCTGACAGTCTTTTCGAGTTTCTAAAAGTGTGTTTTTACTGAGAATTGCAACCTTTAGACCCAATTTGTTTTCATTAGCATTAACAGCTAATTTGCTAGATTACAATAATAACTTTAATCATGAAAAGTATGTACCCTATGTAATGCACAATAGACCATTAGTTTAAAAACGTTTAGCCTAGATTAAAAAAAAAATCTCAATATTGGTTCAGTTGGCTCTTACATAAGAACTCTATTCTATAAATGCCCTTAAACCAAAAATTTCCATTACTTAACTATGTGATTATCTAAAGTTCTAAACGCACTAAAGTTGTATCCAGGTGCAATACTTTAGTTTACACAGTGACTATGTTGACATGGTCTGTTGCAAAACACAATATGCTTCTAAAACAATTGCTTTTATCCAGAGAAACTGATGAGATCAGGAAATTCTTATGTAAAGCCTGACATTCCTTGTGTTTGCATTGGATTAGTTTAGATTATTCATCATGTTTTTGGCATCTTTAGCTGTTACAGCTGTAACTGTAACACTGTGGCATTGACCTGTGGGCGTATGTCTGGCATACTGATGCATAGGAAATAGGAGGACATGGAAAGACCCACCGCAGAGGGCATGGGATAACCAACCTCTCCTTTCCTGCCCACACCAGGCCAATAGGAGTCACTTGCACCCACATCCAGGAAGCCGAGTCACTTAGCAACTTGGAGAGGAGCCATTGCCAGGTGCTTTGACACTATATCACTGTAGCCTACATCATTGTGGGAAAACTGTGGAATACAGTACAATACATTTCCTTGCCATATAGACACGCACCCTTTAATCATGTCATGGTTACGTACAAAACAAACAAGTAATGTTTCAAGTGCAGTGCAAGGGACAAAAGAGGCATATGTGTTCTTTTAAAACAATACAAAAGAAAACAAAACATTTGAATGTTATAATTTTTTAAGTGCAGAGCAATTTTATGCATCTTTGTTGAGTAAATTTAAGCAACACCTGTGGAAGGATGATCTAGAAAAGATATATATGTACAGTATGTCAGCTTTTTGTCTTCTTTTTTGACAGGATTCATAATCAAGGTAAGTGAGCCAAACTGGACAAGCTTCACATTGCACATTAAAGTTGTATATAGACAACAAAATTATCTCTTTTAGCATATTTGTTTTCAAGACATCAAACAAAACAAGATAACACAAGTCAAAGTGCTTAGATTTAGAAAGTCTTCTAACTCCAAAATACATTTAAAACTTCAGTAAATTTCACTAATACATTTGCCAAACAACCAAAACAAATACACAGTAACTGATTCTTTGAATGCAAGGCAGTATAATAATCTTAGGAGATGTGACCACAAGTTTACGTAGTTCGACTGGTTTAAGTTTTGCCCATTTTGATGAAGCGCTGAGATTTCTGTCTTGCCATCTGATATTGCTTGCGTGAAAACTTGGCATTGTCGATTCCTTCTCGTAGTCTCTGTGGAGTGTGAAGCAAAAGAGGTCAAACAGGCCAGTTTGTTCTTGACAGAAAATGAAATGCAGTCATTTTGATAGCTATGTACTTTTTTAAAGCAAATGTGAGCCTGCAACCCATGTGACCACCTTGATCACAGCTTAAAATCTATGAAATAGCATGCTAAATATAAAAAGCCCAGTGCCATATTCTACACTGGGCATTGAAATTGTGCCTGTCATTTTCACTTGAATGGAATTACATTAACGAAACAAAACATTTTGCCTGTGATGTTTACCTCAGCCATGTCAGCATGTTGCATGTGTATCACCTTCACTAGCACCTGTCCATCCTTCCTAATGAGGTTCAATTTGTTCTGTTCCTGCACCAACATCAAGATTGTTGTCAAGCAATGATCTTTTATTCACCATACATCAGTTAGAAAGCCTGTATAATTCTCAATCTGCTAATACTAAAAGTAGCATTTATGTACCCGGTAATATATCTTCAAATCTCCTCCCTCTGCACTTGGAGGCCTTAGGAAATTCTCAAACTGACACTCCCATTCTTTATTGAAATGTCCAATCACATCGATCTCCTTCACACACATCACTCTCCTAAATGAAAAAGAAACCAACACAGCACATGGAAAAGGGAGAAAATGAGGAAAGTGTCACCGTTTCATCATTTTCCTGTTGTTGGAATACCTGTTGGTGATAATGATGTTTGTTTTTCTGTGCCCTGGGTACTCATAGTGTTCTCTGAAGATCTCTCCATCCAACTGTTTAATTTCAGACCTCTGAAAAACATACACACTCATGCGGCACTATACACAAAGTATGTCACATGCTTCTTTATGGCTCAGCATGTATTCTCTTTCAGCAATAACAATCAGAATCATTGTCAAATTAACAAATCATAAATCATCTGAAATGCATAAAATGATCATCATTTCATGTCAAAGAGGAGTATTGATTTATTCCAGGTTAATCACAGGAGTCAAGCAAGCTCTTCACTTAACACCATTACAACACAGAAAAGCCACATTAAAACAAATGATTACATGACAATTATGAACAATGTGTTATGTATATAAGATAAATATACTATAAAGTATATAGGAAAATACATCAGACATTAATTCCAACATGCACTGTAAAATGCCTATTTATTTATTGCATATAAATGAGGTTGCATATACCAATATGCACATTTGATTGATGTATTCACAATGAGTAAGAATAAACATTATGTCATATTTTATATAGATGTAATTTTATGTTGTCAGAGTTCAGATGCATGGAAATGCATTTACAGACATTAGTTTAAAGAAATTAAAATGACGTTTAGAAAAATAGACAAACTTTGCCAGCTCCATATCCTATTCAAAACAAATCCAATAGTTATTTAAATATTAAAACGGAAAATCTATTATTGTTTGCCATCATATGGTTTTGAAGTCTTAATTCCTACATTGTTTTCTTAAATTTAGGAAATTAAATTTAAATAAAGGATACAGTGATATAAAACTAATATAATAAAAATGTTTGAGGTATAACGCTGAAATTATTTTTGGCAAAATGAATAGAGACAAATAAAATACAAAATTTCTAGATAAGAAAAGTAGCAAAGCTGTAAAGGTGCACAAGACAGACAACTTCAGATGCAGACTTAGGATATTATGTAATTTCCTAAACTCAATAATGAGACATTCCATTGTAGGTGGACCAGGCTAGACTGGATGTAGCACTGAATATCCAGTTTGGTTAAGTGCAACAATATCTTAAAAGTTTTTAGTAACAGAGATATTTAAAATAATAATCCCAATCCCATCTCCCACTCCCATTTTACATTTCCTCAGGCTGCATTTGGGAAAGGACAGAAAAGAGAGAAAATACGAAATGTTAAAACAGAAATTCATTTCTTCACAGCAGGGAGTCAGTTCAACTTTTGAGTTTAAGATCAGTTTCGATTAAGAACACATAATTTTGATTACATAATTTAGGATTTGGAATTTGTTTGAGTTTAAGGCAAAACACCACAGTTAAAAATCATTAAAAAAATACATTTGGGGTAAAAAAAAAAAATCTGAACATTGTTGACACAATCAGAGTTGACACATTAGAGTTAAATGTTTTTATAGAGTGGATTTTGGATATCTCCTTTTATCAATATAATGTTTAATGTCAACCATCAGAAGACAAAAACTATCATGTTTTTAAGGATAAAATGTGTAAAAAACTGAATAGAGAATACTGGAAATACTGGTTTTGTATACGTAAGTGGAAATTTCTGGCACAATGACTGAGAAATATTTTTTGAGAAAACAGACTTTAGGGTTTGTACAGGCATGTACTGTAATCAAAATCCATAGACACAAAAAGATAAAATAAACACTTAAATATGGATTTTTCTCCCAACTAGTCTGAAAGAAGACATAGCCCCAAATCCTCAAAATTGAGCAGTCCATGAAAAAAAACAAAACCCATTGGTTTAGCCTGTAGTGTGTTGCCTTAATCTGTCAAACTGACTCCAGTCCTTCAAAACAATTTGTCTGTTAGTAGTTGTTAAATTAAAACAGAGGGTCATGCTGAATTTAATCCTTCTCATCGGGGTTTAGTAGCCTGGTCACTAGGGTTGACAGGTGACCTCACCTGAAAGAGGTCATAGCCCCCCGACTCATGGTGGTCGTAGGGCCGTATGATGCCGTCCTCTTGTACGAGACGCACTGGCCTTAATTTGGTCACCTCCTCAGTTGATTCTGCTACCCTGAAAATCAAGTCAGAAACAGCATCTTAGATAACTCGGACAAAGACAGCATCCAGTGATCTAGCGATTTTATATCCATGTAATAATACGGGCAACGGGTGAGTCATTCTTAATGAACAGAATCTACTCAAAGTTCATCTGAGCATGCCCGGACAGCCTTGAACTAACGCAATGCATCTCAAGAGTCGTTTAAAAAGCGTTAACCTACAAAGTTTCTTTGTGCTATTGCGTGCAGTGTCTGATTCCTTAAGCCCTTTCTCACCTTTGGTTACTTCTACAGTGCGAGCATGGAAAAGCAACATGATTAGTTCATACAGTTAGCGTTGATCAGTTCGGATTACGTTATGGAGAGCGTAACGAATGGAAGGATGATTGAACGTATAAGCGTCAAAGAGAATCACTGAAGGGGTGGGGGGCATCGCTGTTCCAGCTTGTCGGGAAAGGCTTGGCATGAAAAAGCCAGGGGTGGGAACACCGTAAAACACAACAGATTTGCCAACTCATCTTTTCAGGGCAGAATTAATGGAATGGGTCGAAAATGTGATTGGTTAGCCTGGTCATAAACTCCCTTTTGAAATCATAATGCTTCTTTTGCAATTGCGCGTGGTTACACCATAGAGTCCAGTGCATCAGCAGTGCAGTGAGCTCGTGCAGTGGACTTGGTCTGACAAGCAGAGCAGTCGGAGAGTGAGAGGGACGTCACCCAAAGTTCACCCCAAAAATGGAACTCATTTCCTCACCCTCATGTCGTTCCAAACTTGCATTACTGTTATCTTCCATAGAATACAAAAAATGTTTGTCCATATAATGAAAGTCAATGGGGTCCAAAACAGCACTGGACTGACAAATAGCACTAAAAAATTCAAAATAACTTTCTTTGAGTTCAGCAGGAGAAAGTGGGTAAATAATGACATTAGGGTGGTTAAATGATGACAGAATCTTTATGTCTGGGTGAACTACCCCTTTAACTGTTTGATTATTGAGACAATAAACAAACGTGTCCATTTTTTTTCATCTAAAGGACCACTTCCCTTAAATATAGTTACAAGTGAGAATACTTTTTTATATGTACTTCCGCTCCTCTATATACCATCTCTGCTCCTGTCTGTGCTGTTCTGCTCATCAGACTTTCCACTGGCCCCAAAATGCACCAGTGAAAGGGGTGTGGAGATCAGAAGCAAATGTTACAATGATGGGAATATAGGCACATGTTGATGAATCCAGTTATAAGGGGAATCTTGAACTGTAGATTATGGCAGAATGCTCTGCGCTACAGCTCACATCCTTTGCTTCCCAAGATGCAATACTTACCTTTCAACAATTCACACCCTGTAAGATTAAAAATTCATTCATGCTGCCAAATTTGTTTGGACTCGGGAAACAAGCAAACCCGACTGAGTGAATGCAGAGGAATCATTCACTGTCATCTCTCTGGGTAACATGGGCATAAATACACATACATTCACGCTTCAGTCATCCAGACCTTCATACGCACATCTGTTCACATACACTCATGAGTGTCCAAATACTCACTGAACTAAAAAGAACAAACACATCCAGGAATTAACTTATGAAAAACATGAAAGAAAGAGTCACAAAATTAGTTGACACTCAGGAAAACAAAAAAAGGAAAAAAATAAATAACAAGACAACAAAATGCAAAACAGACACAAATTAAGACACTGACACAATTACAAACATTTATAAACAATTATAAACATGTTTCTTGTCCTTTCAGAATGGATTTTATCATCAATATCTTCCTCCCTTCCAAAAGATTGATTAGATAAATGTAAATATTTTTTTAATTTAGAGTGCAATGACATCTCTGCTTACATAAATATGATACATCAAAACATTCTCTCTGTCCTATAGCAGGAAGTAGACAAGATTTCCAAGCTATAGTTAGATTGGTGGGAAGAGGCCTCATGACTTCCACTCTGCAATGAGTAAATGTGGGTCCCTTCAAACCGCTTGTGGTCCTATTTTGACTACATATCAGTTTTTGGGTTCAAAATATTGCTTAATAAACATCTTCACTTGAAAATAAGAACTATTTTATTTGTTTGGGGTCCATAAGATTTTCTTTTGTATTAATAAAAATGATCTGATTGAATAGAAATTCGAAAGAATTTGAAATAGAAATCTTTTGTGACATTATAAATATCTTTACTGTGACTTTAGATCAATTTAATGCATGCTTGTATAAGTTAATTTCTTAAAAAAAAATCTTACTAACTAACATGGTGTGTATATAGATCAAAAAGATGAGTGTCTCACCTCTGAATGCCCTGAAAAGTACTGCTTGCCATGTCTATGATGCCCCCTGTAGGTCTGGCCACCACTCCAACCAGGCCTTTCCCAATGCCCTTGAAGAAGCCTGCCGCCCCCTCTTTCTTTGCACCTAAACCCATGACAGATTATTAAATGACATATTATACATTCTTGTCCCAGGTTCTGCTATTGGTTGCCATTATATACTGTATGTACTTGTGTATTTTCAATAAATTATTACTGTTTACCTATTTTATATATATATATATATATATATATATTTTTTTTTTTTTTTTTTGCCTAAACTGAACACAAAAGCAGATAGAATCCATTTAAGTGATGCATCTGCCATACCTTCCACCGGTTTTGTCACAATTCCTGTTACTCCACCAACCACTCCCTGAAGGAGAACATACCAAAAGTCAATTCATGCAATACACAATGGAACTTTGTTATATAATGGAAAAATAGAAAGGATAATGCTTGGATGTTTTCTTGGACATATTTTTATAGAAGTCAGAAAGTGCACTACCTTAAGGAAACCCTTTCCTCCTTTAGCCAGACTTTCTCCAAAGTCCTTAGTGGGTCTGTTCATTTCCTCCCTCCGTTTCTGCTGATACTCTTTGTCCATAGTGATGGCAGCCAGGCCTTTACCTACAGAGCCTGTTATACGGGACACCATGCCAGCTGCGCCCCCTAGGAAGATAATGTAGAAACAAAACAAGAATGTGCAGTTAGGATCCTCAGTGAGTATATATATAGGCTTTAGAGAGAAAAGCAAAGTACCTTACCCACTGTGTGGCCAAGCAAACTTCGAACACCGATAACAAAACCTTCTGCAAATTCCTCAGGTCCTTGAACAGCCCCCTAGACACACAAACAAATAGCACAAATGTAACCAATCTCAGACCACACAAATCATAACTTGATAACCTTGTAATCCTGACACTGCAATGGTGATTTAAATAAATATACCTCAAATCTGTACTTATATCTGTCATTTAAAAGAGAACACACTCACATTTGTACTGAATTTAATGATGAGGCCTGAATGAACATGTAAATGAACAGCATTTGTCAGACCTGAATGGGCTCATAGAAGAAAGCCTCCACTCCTTCTGATAAGCCTCGGATCAAGCCAAATGGGTTTCCAAGAACATCCAGACCCAAAACCAACACGTACATCTGCGTCAAGAACTATGAGGAGAGAAAAAGACTTAGATACAATGATGCGTGTTATGCTCACGTAACAACATCTGACATTGTATGAGTGTATTTAGATCACCCACTTGTTCAGTGTAGTGTCTGATCACCGCCCACATCAGTTTCTCTCGGCGGTAGAACTGATATTTCACCTCAAAGTAAGCCAGTCTGAAAAAAAAAGAGCGAGACAAAAAGAAGTCAATCAATGCCTAAGTGAATCGTATTTTCAAAGAGGCAAATGAGTCACTATTAGAGTGCATGCACATCTGAAAACCTTACTTGAAAATCAGATCATCTACATCAGTGAGTGTGGCACCAATGCTTTTGAGAAGGAGGTTGACGGACTGGATGGCCACCATATCACTCTGCTCAGAATCATCTCCACTGGAGCCCAGAGACAAACTCAGATGCAGCTACACACACACACACACACATTAAACACAAACAACAAACAATTACATGACTTGTTTGATGCAGCTGCCCATCAAGGAAATTTATCAATCATTTCTCATTATAAAATCAATCATATGCTGGTATACAACAAGTATACCAACTGATTCAGTTGATTTAGTTTAGTCTTTCATATGAAAGTACAGACAAGCACATCATTAACTTGGGTAAACATTGGGGGATCTTGTTTTGCTCAATAAAATGTATATGAAACTCCACTACTGATCAAAAGATTGGGGTCAGTAAATTCCTTTTAAATTCAGAAAGAATGCATTAAAAGTGAAGGTTAAGGTATTTAAGAAGTCTATTTCAAGTAAATCCTGTTCTTTTGAACTTTCTAGTTATTAAGGAATCCTGAAAAAATGAATCTCAATTTCCAAAAAATACTAAGAACAACTATTTTCAACATTGACAATAATACGAAATGTTTCTAGAGCACTAAATTTGGCATATTAGAATGATTTCTGAAGGATCATGTGACACTGGAGACTGGAGTAATGATGCAGAAATCTGAAAATTTCAGCTTTGCAATTACAGAAATTAATTACATTCAAAAATACATTAAAATAATAGTAATAATATTTCAAAATTGCTGTTTTACTGTATATTTGATTAAAAAAAATGCAACCTTGGTGAGCATAAGAGTCTTCTTTCAAAAATATTAAAAACTGTATCGACCCCAAACTATTGACCTATGTGCTCTATGTAACTATTGAACTATGTGTCACTTTCCAATCATGCTGTAACATGTGGAAGACTGAAACTAGGGAGGTGGTCTTATTTAAAATGTTGTTGACAAGTGACCTTGAGGAGATCATGTGCTGTGTTTTGACTGTGGTGCTGATTCATTACTTTAATAGGGGAGATGTGGAAATGCTCAAAGAAGCTCAGGCCCGAGGTGTCTGTCATGGAGCTCTCCATCAGCTGAGCCTGCAGCGCCTCCAGATCCCTCTCTATCAGCTTATTCTGAAGCACAGAGAAACACATACTGACAACTCCAGCCCCCTCTTCATTCACATTTCATAAAGCCACACATGAGTGAAACAAACACAGAAGAATGTCATAATGGAGGAAATGTTTTCCACTGCGATCATTGTGGATTCATTTTACTAGTAAAATTATGTGATAGAATATGAACACCTGCAGGAAGGTGCAGTAGTTACCTTCTCTTTACTATCCTGAGACTCGATGGCTGGGGTAAACAGGTTGATTATTGCCCCCAAGAAACCCTGATCGATCTTCACTGCCATCTCCTGTACTAATGCCATAAAGTACCTACAGAAAAACAAACACTGCCAGTCAAAGGTTTGGATCTACTCATTCTTTCTACATAAAAATAACAATAACGTCAGACTATGAAATAATAACACATGGGATTAAGGTAATTATGTAGTGTCAATTTTTTTTATTTATTTTTATGTTTTTGAAAGAAGTCTCTTATGCTCACCAAGGCTGCATGCATTTATTTTAAAATACAGTAAAACACTAATATTGTGAAATATTATTATAATTTCAAGAAAAATCAGGATTCTTTAATAATAATAATGATACAAATTATAATAATTAGCTACATTTATATATCGCTTCATGCATACATCTCCCCAATACCATGGTAAAATGTAACTATATAGTTTCTATGGTATATGTATAAAAACAGTAGCCTAAATACATTTAATATAAATGAACAAACGCTATTGCTTAATCACAAAAAGTTATTATATTCCATTAATCCTTTAAAATATTTAATATATGTCTACATTAATAAAATACAATTTGATATGAATATCCCACATTTCCACAACAACACAATAGTGCAGTTAGTGTTACTAAAGTAAATCCATGGTAAATGATGGCGATTTGTAGATTGAAAAGCCATCTGACTGAATCGCTGCACAGTTTTTCTCCTGCTTGTGAGTGCCGTTTCATCTTCATCTGGCTTTAAATTAGTTTAAATCACAGACATTTGTGTTCTCCACTGATTTCAAACACTTCACATAGGATCACACAATGATGTTTAGTTATTGTGTGATCGAGACCGATTGAGCAGAGCAGATAAATGGTCAGTGTGGCGCGTTTCTAAAGTTTTTGTTACGCTTTAGGGATGCACCGATATGAAAATTTTGGCTGATACCGATAACCGATAATTCTTTATATTTGAAAGCCGATAACCGATATATTGGCTGATAAAATTAAATCACAATTTTTATCTAATTTTTAGAGCCTGATAACAAAAACAAAAGTCTCACAATTAAATCCACGTCCCAAGCACACAACTATAATGTTCTCATTATAGTGTTGTATAGTCGATATGACAGATTTGCGTTACTCATGTTGTCCCGAACCAGATTTTCATTTTTTGAAGAGATTTCAATCATATTTCATGAAATTCAAAAACATAAACAGTTCTCAACAAGTATCTCAGCTGAAGAGAATAATAGATTATTTATCGGTTTTAATATATCGGCCACATTTTCTTACCAGGCCGATAACGATTACATTAAAAATGAACATATATCGGCCGATACCGATATGCTGGCCGATATATCGTGCATCCCTACTTTTGGTGCATACATTTTATAGTAAACATTTATCGCTTTTTATCATTATATCGAGAAAAAATATATAGCGAAAATTATCGTTAGGATTTTATCGCCCAGCCCTAATTTCACACAAGACAGAAGAAAGCAATGTGGTTAACTGATTTGAATTACTACATGTGTGACTGTGACACAATAAGGGTAAAAAACGTAAATCAATATCCCATCACTTACTTAAACTGCATGACTTGGCTGTGCTCATTAAACCTTGTGATGACGCTCACATCAATGAATGGCTTCGGCTCTAAAGAGAGAGGGGATATGTGTTCATGTCCACTCACTCCAAATGTACACTCAGAACTCTATTAGCTTAGATGCAGCCTTTATATGTTAGCTGGTGTTTGTACCTGAGTCTTGAACAATAGATTTTGGAAGAGGAACCGGATGAAAAACAGTAGGAAATATAGCTCCCGGCAGCTGATTATCCACCTGGAACAAATATATGGTGAACATAACTGAACCACTGCCAAAACCGACGGAAGCATGATATTCAACAAGTACATTGTGTGTGGGTGTTACCTGTAGCCAATAGAGCTGTGCACGTAGACTCCTCTGGTGAGGCGACTGTTTCAACTCAACATGAATTCCAGGCAGGAAGTTTCTCCTGATATGGCAGGAAAATGGCTGTCTCATCAACATGGGCAATCTCCCAAAGTTGACCTGTTTTAATAAAGAATACTATAAAGTCTGACAACATAAACAATCTTATTAATCAAAGTTTTCCTGGTAAAGTCCTTTATTACCTCTAGGCCAGTTTCTAGTTTAGTCCAGACTGGTTCACTCTTGCTGCTGATGTGTTTCTGATAGGCTTTCTCCAACAGTTCGATGTTCTTGTTGTTAAAGGACTTCCAGCGGTTCTTTGGTCTCATCTCCCAAACCACACCAGAACTTAAAAACACAATTCAATCATTATCAAAAAAAACCACATTGACAGTAAAGTGCCATTTATGTTCCCCTTTTAAAAGCATTTGAAATGATTAGTGTTACAACACTGAATGCAGGGTGTGGGTTTATTTACCTGGTGATGCCAACGTATGCAATCTCCTGCCTGATGTCATTGTTGATGAGTGACAGGCCCAGGTTCTGTAATGAGATGTTGACTTCCTGCTGGAACTGCTCCAGCTCCTCTGCCTGCCGTGCTTTTGTGACTATGCCGACATCCTCGGTGAAGATCAGCACCCGTTGGCGGCCGTCCAGGAAAGACACCCAGTGAGTCTGAACTAAGCTGCTGTAAGAAAACTGGCCACACTCGTCCTAAAGACAATGAAATGGGAATGACATGAGCAGCAAATTAAGATGATCAGCAGATTCTCTGACCCAGATTCCTTCTCTAACCTTGACAAGGTCCAGTTCTCCACTGTGGTCTTGACAGCTCCAGCAAAGCTTCCTCTCCCCTGCTGGATCGTCCCATGCAAAATGCTGAGCTTCACCTGGTCTCAGTGCCCAAGACTCCTCACATCCTCTGCACAAGTACAGAGCCACAGACACAGATTTGAGATAGGAAACATGTTTAAACACTCCAAAACGCTCAATAAGAGAATACAAAATGTAAAAAAGTACCAGTTTTTTTGGTGCCACAGTCAAAAAAGGAGCACTTGTATACAGCTCACATGTGAAAGGCACTTCTTAATCAAATTTTTGGTCTTGGCGATTGGTTTGTTTTAAGTTTATTATTATTTATCACTGTATATACACACACAATACAAACTATTTTTGATCAGAAATACAGTAAAAACTGTAATGTTGTAAAATATTATTACAATATAACAACTGTTTTTTATTTGAATAATATTTTAAAACACACAAGCTGCTTCTTAAGGATTTTTCGATAAATAGAAAGAACATTGTTTTGTAACAATATAAATATCTTCACTCTTGATCAATTTAATAGATCCTTGCTTTATAAAACTATAACCACAAACTATAAATGTATTTTTTGCTCTTAATATATTTATTTTATAGTTAATATTTATATTATAATATTTATAATATTTAATATATTTATAGTTAATATTTATATCAACATTTAAATAAAACCGCATTTTCAATTTCAATTCATGAGATTTGTGAAATTATAGTATTGGTCTTATTGACTACTGAAACATGGGTATTGTGACAACCCTAATTTCCACAGAAGACTAATACGTAGATCTTCATGGTCTTTCTCATCAGACATATTCAGACTTCTCATTAATCAGTCATATGAAGTAAAATATTAAAGCGGTTATACCTCTGTCTGAAGTTGACAGTGGCTGTGGGCGTGTGGTTCACAACCAAAGCAGGTGCAGCTCCATCATAGTAATCAGTGAAGCTGACGACAGTGGAGTGGTCTGAGATATTTACATCCACTATCACGCCACCATACTGATGGAAAAGAAGATTATAATTTAGATGCTCAATACGGTTTAATAAAGTATATTTAGCATCGTGTTTACATCCAGAGCATGTTCACCTGATCCATGCGCAGCAGAGTCCCGTTGTCCTGCTTGTTGAAGAAGAACGATTTGGAGATAGATTCAGATCCCACAACTCGTACACACAGCTTCCCTGTGCTGGACTCAGGCCAAAAAGGCAAACACTGTAACACACAATTGTACGGTCAACACAAATACAACGAGTGCATACTGCTGCCTTTGATAAAAGATGAATTCATCTCTGACCTCAGTGGAGGAGATGTAGTGCCACTTGTTGCTGAAACCGTTGTTATTTTGCACCTCTCCAACCTCAAGCTCAAACGAAGACTTATTAACCAGCGTGAAGAAGGGACTCATGATAACAATTCGTGTCAGATTAAAGCTGCTCATCTGGATGCTGACCCCAACCTGGTACATCAAATACATTATAATGTTGTTGAGTCTTAATTCACATGTACAGTAGCACTTAAAAAGATTTTAGTTATAGAAAATAGTATAGATTTTTAATATCAGGCATCTCTAACCAGCCATAACATGAAAATAATGAGCAATATTAAAATTCTTTGATGATAGTAAGTCACCATGAAATCAAAATGGACAATTCTTATTTTTCCTGTAATATTTCAGTGTTTATTATAAATGATTTATTATATATATTTTTTCCATATTTTTTCGTATCATTTTACCATTTTACCATTTGTAATCTTTAATAAAAATAACTGCCCCTCTCTGGCGTGAGGGCGGGACAACCTGTTACTCACATAACATCACAGCAAAAGCAAACTACAATGATCCAAAAAACAACAACAATCCAATCAATTCCATATGGACAAAATCAAGTCCCGCTCTACATTGTTTCTTGTTCGAGAAGCCGTTTTACTTGGATATATGTCACAAGAGAATAAGAGAATAAAAGATGATTGCAACTACGGTTTCACGCTTATTTACCAAGTAGTCCCCGCCTTTGTCTGGACAGCGCACACATCCATAGCTGCCGACGGTGTCCAGCGAGAAGCCATCAGACCAGGAGCTGGTAGACACACAGAGTTGCACCTAAAAGGAAGAGCAGCATGTACATTTAGAAAGGAATATCTGAATATTTTGTATTAAAATCTACCGGTAAATCATGGTTTTCCAAACATGACAGCCCAAACACATTTTTATACATGATTAGGCTAATAGCTGTACAGATTTATCGTTCAAACCCTGCAAAAGAGTCCAATCCAACCTTATTCTTGCTGAAGATATTCTTCTTCTTAAAGGAGAAAAGAATGACGTCTCTGAAGTCGGATGGGTGTTTCACACAGGTATCCTCGGCACGATACTGTAGCACGCGGGACGTCTTATTGATGATCCAGTATGGACTATAAACAGAGAGGATCATTTTGCTGTTCACGCGAGACACATGCACACCCACATCCAAGGTCAGTTTCTCTGTGGTGTCGCTGGTGAAGCAGATGGAGAAGAACTCAGGCATGTCTCGGCTAACCCTCATACGCCCATTCCAGTTGCGACCTTGGTACTTGAGCAAAACAAGTTCCATTATTTCACCGCCAACATTCGAATTCAGTACATCCGCCGCACTGCCCTCCTGAAGCTCATAGAAGTCAGCAGAGCCCTATGAGAGACGTGATGAGGTTTTAATAAATGTCTGTTGGCCAATATTAAATAGATGTTAAATCATACAGTTTTTTTAATATGAACATGTCATACACAAATGTTTGGGGTCAGTACGATTTTCTAATTATATTTTTATTCAGCAAGGACAAATTAAATTAATCAAGAGTGGCAAAATAGACATTTATAATTCAAACGAAGGCTGTTCTTTTGAGCTTTCTATTCTATTTAAAAAAAAGCATTATGGTTTTCAAAAAAAAAATGTTAAGCAGCACAACCTTTTTCAACATTGATAATAATAGCAAATGTTTCATGAACACCAAATGATTTCTGAAGAATCATGTGACTGACGACTGGAGTAATAACTGCTGAAAATTCAGCTTTGCAATCACATGAATAAATTAAATTTGAAAATATATTAAATTAGGAAAAAGGTATTTTGAATTGTAATAATATTTCACAATATTACTGTTGTAAGACTATTTTTCATCAAATAAATGCAGTCTTGGTGAGCATAAGAGACTTTTTAACATTAAAAAAAAAATCTTACTGACCACAAACTTTTAAATGGTAGTGTATGTCAAATGGATTTTAGCATTTGTGTATTGAATCTGCAATATTCCGCACCTCCAGTAGGTAGCGTATTGAGTAAGGTAACAGGTTTTTGACAGTAACAGCTGGGTGCAGGTGGATGACATAAGCAGGGTCCCAGTCCCCTTCCCCTTGGCTGGCGATGTGGCTGAGGTCATCAGGCACGGCCAGTGTGTTCACCACCAGTGGCAGGAAGCTGCTGTCTATGGCAGGGCACTGCAGCACAGCTTGAACCTCTGAGCTCACGTGCACCTGTTCCTTCCATGAGATGCATGTGGACGATGCGCGATACTGATCTTCTAAAGGACCAACAGGCAGCAAGAACAGCTGACTCCTGATGGAGAACATATAGAAAAGTTACATTACAAAGTACAAACGTACACTGGTATTTTATTTGACAGTATATTGCAGGGGTGTCAAGCAAGATTTAAAAAATACAAAAATATAAAGAATTAAATGTTTGTGATCATATATAATTTTCTATATATGTAATATAATCTATTTTTAACTTTTTGATAGTGTCGCAGAACTGTTTAATTTGTTGTTTTGTACCCTTTTTAGGTCTTTTTATTTGCTTAATTGTAAATATGCATGATATGTAGTCATAGATCTTCTTTACAGTTGGCACTCATGATATTTAACTCATGTGAATTCAAAATGCACTGAAACATAGTAGGCTCTTACACTTAGCCCATACCTGTAAGCTTCTAGGGGAACATGACACTCCTTCTCAGGCTCAGCAACCCCTACATTCACCATCACTCCAAGTTCAGAAGAGTACTTCAGAATGGCAAAAGGCACTGAGAAATGGTTCTTTATCTGTTAACACATAATTAACACACAGTTAACGTACACTAAAATATTAATGTCACTCTGATTTTAACAAGGTCTTTTTCATGAATAATTATTTCTTTCTCGAGACAGGAGGACAGACGCTCTCTGCAGGTAAAGTGAGCAGACGAACCTGTAGGGGGGACCGTACTGTGATGACCTTGTTGCCCTCGCTGGCATCGATCTGAAGCAGCACAGACACAGCTTCCATTTGCATGGGTCCTCTGACATTATACAGTCTGCGGCCAGGCTTACCCAACGGGATATTTGAAATCTCACTATAACCTGAGGGAACTGCACAGAGGACGTTTATGATTAGGATTCAGGTATTCATGATCTAAAAAATATTACACTGCAGTTCAAATATTAAAGGAGAGAGTGACCTACCAAGACAGCATTTTTCATAGACATGCTTGAACTTCTTAAGTGCATATTATACCCCAAAATACTATCTAGGTAAGCAGCTTAATAGGTTTTAAGGCGCAACCCTAGGCATTTGAATAGTTTACGTTTACGATGTGTATATTATCCATGTTACTGACCTACGCTGAGATTGAATAAGCAGCTTTCCTGCCGCTGTAGCGCGGACAGTCGTGCTGAACGCTCAAAGGATGAATGGTCCAAATCCACACTTTTATCCACAGCCAATTCGTGCAGTTTTCCCAGTGAGGATGAGCCAACCAAACGCAGGTTAGCGCTGTGCTGAACAATGAGAGGAATGCCCAATGAATTGCGAATGGTGAACGAGGATTTCTCCTTGAGAGAATGGTCAAAAGTCGAGGCTGTACTCTCTGAGAATGCCTGACAAGAGAGAAATAAATGAACAAGTTTAATTTTTATCTTTCTCACCAAGGCTGCATTTATTTAACAAACAAACTGTAATATTGTGAAATATGAATACATTTTAAAATAACTATTTTCTATTTTAATATAAAATAAAAATTTCCTGCTGAATTTTCAGCATCATTGGTTCAGTCTTCAGTGCCACATAATCCTTCAGAAATCATTCTAATGTGCCGATTTGGTGTTCATGAAACATTTCTGATTATTATCAATGTTGAAAACAGTTGTGCTACTTAATATTTTTGCTGAAACCAATGATAGGATTGTTGGATGAATGAAAAGTAAAAAAAAAAAAAAAAAGATTTCTTTGAAATGAATATCTTGTGATATCTTTTGAAACATTATAAAGGAATTTAATGTCACTTTTTGTTTACCTTAGCCAGGTTGTTGAAGACATTGAGGCAGCACTTGGACACCGTGATGTTCATGGTGTCTTTGGAACATATGGTGATGGCTGTGCGAGGGTCTGGCAACATAATAAAATCCTCCCCAGGACATGGACTTTTATCTCGAACAGGGTTATTCTTAATCTACACACAGAAACACACAAATAATCACTAACACAAAAACCTTCAGGATATTTGATAGGGTGGGAACGTGAATTCATGTTTATACGCAGAAGTGAAAAAAGAAGCAAAATTCTACTTGCGTCTAATTTGAGCTTCCACCTCTGTTTCCCATTGTCCACTCTCTCAAGCAGTGGCTCCCATACTGCATGAGTCTCGTTGAAGTAATTCACCTCCAGTGTCATATCTGCAGAGACACTGAGCAATGACGACCAGTTCTGAGCAGTAACAGTGAACGATGATTCTGCAAGCAGCAAGGGAACCGTCCGATGGCCCAAGCCTGACTCCAACGTGACCTGCACCACCTTCACGCTCATCCTAAAACTCTCTCCGTCCTTACTGCTGTCCACATCCTTAAAGCTCTCGGTGACCTCGGAGGCTGTGTCCACACCAAGGAACCAGTAGTTTGCATTAGCAACTTTTATCAAAGACCAGAGACTGTTCAGGTCATCGGACGTCTGCTGTGACGGCTCTTCTTTAGGTTTGGGAGCCATCGCCGCCGTGATGGTAATGAAAGTGTTAAGAATGATAGGAGAGATCTGAGAGAGCAAGATGGAGAAAAAGCAGGTTAGTTCAACACAGATAAGCAAATACTCAAATGATATGTAATGAAAACATAAGATATTTGCATAATACTGTATACATTTCCACAGAGAAGAACATGTCATAATCTTGACATAGAGTTACAGCATCTTTGTACACACACACAAAAAAGGTGAAGTCTATTACAGTTTAGGGAGCAAATAAACGAGCGTTTTAAAGTTTGGGGTCAGTACGATTTTTTTTTTTAAGAAATTAATACTGTTATTCACAAAGGTGCATTAAATTTGTTAAATGTGACTGTAAAGACATTTCTATTATTACAAAAGATATCTACTTAAACTACTGGAAATTATATTCTTTTGAACTTCTAATCATCAAAGAATCATTAAAAGAATCCACAAAATTATTAAACAGCAGATTTGTGTCTCAACATTGATAAAAAATAGATTTCAGAAGGATCATGTGACACTAAAGATAATAATACTGAAAGTTCAGCTTTTCCATCACAGGACGAAATTACATTTTAAAAATATATTAAACTAAAAAAAAAAGTTATTTAAACTGTAATAATATTTCACAATATTACTGTTTTACTGTATATTTGATAAAAAAAATGCAGCCTTGGAGGGCATAAGTCATAAGAGTTCTGTCAAAAACATTACAATTTTACCGACCCCGAACTATTGAATGGTAGTGTATATGTTCCTCTAGTTATTTCACAAGATATCAATATGGCAAACAGATAACACCCACTTTTACTATGACCTCCTCTACAGTTACAGAACCAGTTAATGGGGCATTGGCTGGCATTTTGGTCTCAAGTTCAACAGAACACGGTCTCAGCACCTGCAGTAAACACAAATTCATAGTTTGCATATCATTACAGAGACAAGTGCAGTTTCATAACATGCAATATATTTTCGCTGCACCAATTGAAAACAAACATACAACTTTATTCCTGTTGTAAATCTAGAGTTAAAACAGAAAAATATTAGTAGGAAACAATAAACATACAGTGGTCACAGCTTTGTCACCCTCCTTCCTGATGAATGGGCAGGCGAGCACTTTGAGGCTTTTGACGCTGGCCTTCATGGCCTGGCCGGTGTCGTCAGACAGCAGGCTAAAATCACACTGGAATGAGGCTACCAGCGCAGGAGCATCGGCCTTCATCAGATCAGCCACAAACACAACCTCTGGGTCCACCACAACTGCTCGC
The DNA here is from genome assembly GCF_016745375.1 of Pimephales promelas. Next base: position 2,547,250 of record NW_024121988.1, read on the forward strand.
AGTTTTGTTCTTGGAGCTGGGGCTGATGACAGAACAAAAATATTTTTTTAAAACACATTATATATTTTCTATGATTTCTATATCATTTTCAATGATTTTCCCAGTTGTTTATGATGATCAGATAAACATTTTTGTTTTAATTTATAGACTTTGTACTCAAGCATTTCGAGCCAAAATACTTCAAAACTGACAAAAAAATAGCATATTATTGACTATAACTATTTTTATGACTTTTCGAGGTCTAGAAATCCCACTCTTGAAATTCCCTGACATTTCCTATTTCCAGGACTGTGAGACACAAACATTAGTTTTGCAGTTCTGCAAAAAAAATGACAAACTTAACCTTTACAACTGCAAGTACAGGTTTAACTGAAATAGTTCTGAGACCCTACAATATACTGGCTTCACACTCATGCAAAAGGTCATTTTTTCAGCGATAGTATTCACACCTGCTTTAGGTTCACACTGGATTTTGGGTTCTGAGACGTATTTGAGCGGCAGCTGATTGGTTTTCTCTTGCTGTGTAGGCGAACTTGTAGGCAGGGCTTGCACAAAAAAGTCGGCAACAGCCAACAGGAACTCCACGCTAGCACACAGATAGAGCTTCTGCAGCACAGCGACCACCGAGCGCTCATCCACACTCTGAGAATATTTTACATCAATCATGGGCTCTGTTGTCTCCTCATCACGTCTTCCCAGCATTCTATAAGGAAACATAATATTGAGCGATCAAACCAGAGGGATTAAGCCTAAAAACAAGATTGTATAAAAAAGTACATGCTTATTTCTTCTGAAATGCTCTCTGTCTGTCAATCATTTTATGTAATGTCACATTAAATAAGTGTTTCTTAGTTGTAATTAAGTGTTTACAACTATTTGTTTTTTTACATTTCATGTTTTTGAAAGAAGTCTCTTGTGCTCACCAAGGCTAGATTTATTTGATAGAAATAAAGAAAACACAGTAATTTAAATGAACTGTTTTCCATTTTCATATATTTTAAAAAGTAATTTATTCCTGTGATTCCTGTGGCACATTTTCAGTGTCACTTGATCCTTTCTAAAACATTTAAAAAAATATTTTAATTATTGCTAACTTTTGACCGGTAGTACATTGTATATATATAGTACATTTTGTAAATAATATATATATATATATATATATATATATATATATGCGTTTATTTTATAATTGTTTGTTATTGTATTAGGTTTTATTATGTGTAAATCACCTGGATGTGACTCTTTGAATGCCGCTCCTCCTGTCATCCAGTGTGCATGTGGTGAGGATGGTGGAGACCTCCATATTCCCATTACTAAACATTTTGCCTGAAGTCTCCATTTTACGCAGCATAAATTCCCCTAAACACAACTGCTCCTGATGTACAGATGGCTAGAGAAAGAAAGAGAGATGGGGGGAAAAAAATGCTTTTTTTAACTGCTCACTTTAGGAAAGTAACTGTAAGCAGTCACTGATGTTCACTGATCTGTAGGCTTTATACACACCTGTACAGGGTCATTACTGTAGAGCATGAGGCCAAGCGACTCAACATTAAAGCTGAATTTGACACTCTCCAGAATCTCTGTCTCCTTCAGTTTATTTTCAGACAGCTTCTCCACAAGAATCTCAGAGCCTACACAAAACAAGCCCATCCGTTGAGTTCTTCTCTATAAGCAAGATCATTATACAAAACATCTGTGTGTAACAGTTTTCTCTCACCAGTGGCCGTACGTGCTCTGACAAGCAAACTCTCTTGTTTGAGGGCTAACGGTGTGTCAGATTGAAGGCTGCTTGCCTCCCCGATGTTCTCCATCAGAATCCGCAGCAGGACACTCAGGTCATCTTGACACAGAGCCACCTGGAACATGTCAGAATCTTGATTCATTTTCCAACAATCATTCCAATTTTATAATTACTTATAACCAGATCCCAGAATATATGGACCAGCCAAAACTATACTAATTATTATAGTTTATAAAAATAGTAATTTCCACAGACTGTGACATTAGATCCATTTAAAGGGATAGTTCACCAAAAAATCATCATCATTTTCTCACCCTCAAGTTGTTCAAAACCTTTATGAATTTCTTTATTATGTGGAACATAAAAGAAGATATTTTGAAGAATCTTGTAACCAAACAGTTGGGCACTATTGACTTCCATAGTATTTTTTTCATATCATGGAAATCAATGGTTCCCCACAATTGTTTGGTTACCTTCAAAATATATATTTTTTGGTGTTCAGCAGATGAAACAACACAAGAACAGGTTTGGAACAACTTGAGGGTGAGTAAATGCATTAAGTGAAAATGTATTTTTTTCTAATCGCATGTTATTGATTTTAGTGTGAACGAATCAAAAAATGTTTTTTTTTCTTTGTTTTTTGTTTTTTTTTAATCAAAATGTCATAACTTGATCTTGCAGTGAAACTACCAGAATTTTTCAATAACCTGGGTTAAAAATATATAATTCACTCTCTATATACTTTGCTACTTCTGTTATATTGCGACTTTTTTATGTTCTGGCATCATACATCCGGTGTGTGAACAGACCTTCATGGGCTTCAGATCTCCATCCACCTCTATGGCAGCCATCTTCTGGTACCATGATGCCGCCAGGTTACGTTTTACAGACAGAACCAGGTTGACTGGCTCCAACAGTTTTGAACTAGGCTGATTTGAGTCCTGCTCCATGCAAATTCTGAGGATATCGAACAAAAGGATGCATAAGAGGAAACATACAAAGTTGTATAATGGACAACTAGAAAATTTAGGAAATTAATTCAGTTCAGTTTATTAACAGATCTGTAAATGGACATATGCTCCATATAATTATACTTTGAAAAGTAAGTCTGAGAATCCTAACGAAGCTTCATGGCAGTGGACTACCTGGACAGCTTTAGCTGAGTGAGCTCGATATCCATGTTATCTATGACAGCAGGCAGCGGACAACCTTCAACTGGGAGCAGAGAGAAGCTGTTTCCCACAGTAATGAGACCCAGGTCCGCCTCCACAGCATTATGGGATGTGGAGGACTGAGGGATTATGATAAGAGGGGCCTTCAGTCTAATGTTCATAGCAAGTCTGAAGCTCTTTTGAGCAAAATCCCTCACACTGGAAGCTGCTTTCTCCGCGGCCTGAGCCGTGGCGGCACTGAGAGCCTCTTTAGCGGTCTGGAAGTTATTACTGAAATTCTGTAGAGAGAGAAAGTAAAGGTAAGTTAGTGTGCTTGAATTAGCAGAGGCCATGGGTGCAATTCAAACTCACCAGCAATGACATGACGAATTTATGAAGGTAGACTACTTGAATACAGCCCACGTTGAGTTTCACTTTGCCATCGACCTTTGAAGTGTCGGTATACCCAGCCCCCTCAGTGGCTTTGGGTGTTAGACTCATGCTGAAGCTGAACACCTCATCGCCTACGATGGAGATGGCCTAGAGAACCAGAAATGACAAATAACAGACATTGCAGTTCACTTTACTTTCACTTCAGTTTTATTTTAATTAAATGAAATCCAGCTTAAAAATACAGACTTTGCTATTTTATTTACAATTACACAAGACCTGAGAACTGTGTGGCTAACTTGCCTTCTTGTGAACTGTTTTAGGATCCACATTGATGACGATGAAGTCACGCAGGCGTGTGGATATGTATGTCTGTGTTCCTTGCATTTGTAGAGAACCATCCAAACCTACAGGAGAAGCAGTTTTATAATCAACCACCAAACAAAACCAGCTTTAGAGGTTTTAACAAAAAATATATATAAGCAGATGATACACATAAAACAAATAAACAAGTTGCTTTAATACAACAATTAAAAAAAATAAATAAATATTGCACTGTGATTATAATATTTTCTGGTAAAAAAACTAAAGTTGGTATATAATATTAAATGCATTATATCCTATATACAATAATATTGATGTACTAGAAGCTTACATTTTAAAACCTGCATTACTTTATTACAATATACAGCACATGGTGTTTTTTTATTTTCAAAAAAGAAATGGATTGAAACCTTGAATCTTGATGTCTGCCATGTTGCTCTTCTGGTCACACACCAACACATTAAATGCACCAAGCTGCATATTCACCATCAGGTCAATGATGTCACCATCAGAGGGAGAGCTCAATGCAGCTAAGACAAAAAAACAATTCTTCATTACTTCATTCTTAAAATGTGTGAAAGAATTTAGTGTTTGTCAGTTTCAGTCAGTGCGTTTACTGGATTTAGCTGAGGTAGTTCTCATGTCGTCACTATTTTTGCTCTCTCTCTCAGGCGAGGGCAGACTGCTGGTGGACAGGGCAGCAGACAGGAAGTCCATAGTAGAGAGGAGAGCCTCAGTATGCAACATCAAGTCTAGGGAGGAGAATACCACCTAAAGAGAAAAAGGCCTGTTACATCCTCAATTTCCAAAACTGTTCGTTATTATACATTATTTACAGATCCTTACATTGATCTTCTGTTCAGTATTCTGGTAAACGCTAGCAAAGTTGGGCCCATTTCGATCAGCCTACAAAGACAGAAAGAAAGATAAAGATCTCCATTCATGCATTCATTCAATGGAGCATGAACCTCTCAACCCCTGCTACTTGTTTGTCTTCCATTATAACAATTTCAACTATGAATACATTAAAAATGAATCCAATCAATATTGAAAGATCAATTAGCACTGTTTCTGAAAATATTACATAGCCACCTATACATCTATGCATTTCATCAGAACTTGATTAATATGCATTCACATCTCTGGACTTTTAACAGTATAGTCATAAGTGACCATCAGGAGGTAAAATGAATGGCACTCCATAAACACTAAATAGCGTAGTGGCTAATAGCTGGATATAATTGACCAGATGCTTTGATCAAGCAATGAATTCAAAAAGTGCTGACTTTAATTAAAACCCAAACATAAAAATTGTTGTCATCATTAACTCACCCTCAAGTTGTTCTAAACCTGTATGAGTTTGTTTCTTTTGTTGAACACAAAAGAAGATATTTTAAGGAATGTTGGTAACCAGACAGTTGACAGCACCCATTGACTTCCATAGAATTTTTTTTTTTTGCGACAATGGAAGTCAAATTGGGTGCCGTCAACTGTCTGGTTACCAACATTCCTTAAATTATCTTCTTTTGTGTTCAACAGAAGAAAGACCCTCAAGTTGCTCTAAACCTGTATGAGTTTGAGTAAATGATGACAAAAAATTTTGGGTGAACTACCCCTTGACAATATAGGCTTGACTATATTTTCAATCACTTGACAATATAGGAGTTTTTTAACAACGTCTGTATAGGTAGTTTGATCATTAGCATTTGTACATCAGAAAGAAATGATATTGGATACCTTAAAATATTTGACTTCAAAAAGATCTGCTCCAGACTCTACTGAAGAACTGATTATACAAAGCGGCTCTCCATTTGAATCTGCAAAAAAAAAAAAAAAAAAAAAGTTATTTATATTATATACTTAAACTATGTGTTTATAGGTTCACAAATATAAATGAATTCTACTAATTTATGAAAATAAACCAAGCGCTACAAACCAGGGAACTCTAGGCACTTCATGGAAATGGTTTTGATGTATGTTGTGGCCTCCATGTCATATTTTCGAACTTTGGTATCAATTCCAAGATGAGCTACATGGAGAACCAAAAAGGGAGACTCTTGCCCATTTTTAGACTTTTTCAACGTCAGCATAACCTAAAAAAAGGGAAGATACAGGATTCTCAGAAGATAAAAAGGTACAGGATTCTCACTCCATACCAGATTCCTAGTCAAAAAAACTGGAGTTATTACTGCAAGACAAATGCAAATAAGAACTTAAGTGAGGTTAATCACCTCCTTGATTTCAAAATTGAGCAGCACATTGACAACATTCTCAGTAAAAGCACCATTGGTCAATGCAGGTTGAAGCCCTGTCCCCACAGGAAGTGTCACTATCAATCCTTCATCAGTAACAGCTTCATCTGCAACAGCTTCATCTGTGGAGGAAAAAAGGGTCAAATGAAGCCCTCAAAGAAACTTTACTGGCTGAAGTTTAGTGACGAATTAAACCTTTAGCAGAAGTTTTTGTTCCCTCCACTGCAGCAGTCTTGCTTCCCTCGCCAATGTTCTCTGCTAGGATTCTCATGAGGACCCCAAAATCCTCCTGGCCAAGAGCCATCTACAGATGCCAGAAAATAACTAATCTTTAGTTCTCTCCAAGCAATCATCTTTGTTTCCCAATTTAGATTTTAGATGAACACTTTCACTTTCGAAAGATCACGAGAAACTCACGTTCATTGATTGAAGTCCTCCTTTGACCTCCACTCCAGGAATTTTGTTGTACCAGGTGGAAGCCAAATTACGCTTGACTAAAAGCTTGAGATTTATGGGCTCCAGAATTTCAATATCTAGATGAGCAGCATCATGCTTCAGAACAGTCCTGGAGAAAGAAGGTCAAATATATAAGACAGTTAGGAAAGTTAGGAGCCATCTCTAAATCATCTGAATCAAACACCAAACAGGTTCAGAAAATCAGTGTTGTTATTGCTAACAAACTAAAGCTATTAACTTGCCTTGCCAATGAACAGAATCAAATAAAATTATTTTGAAATACTAACATTACTAAAACTAATAATAAAAAAAAATACAAACATTAATACCCAAACATAAAACCTAAACTAGAATTAAAATGAAAAATAAAAATATTAAACTAAAAGCTATTTCAAAATATACACATTATAAATACTATAGTATTTGAAATACAACAGTAAATACTAATGGTTTGTTAATACTACTAAAATAATTCTGCCATTAAGACTAAACTGTAATATAATGCAAATGCTAAAATATAATGCACCATTCTTTAACTTGATTATAAAATCTGCTTCAAATCACATAAATTCATTTTGAAGATCTCCAACTTTCTTTGTTACCTAGATAGTTTGAGCTGCGTGAGTTTTACATCCATGGTCTCCAAAACTGCAGGCAATGGGAAGCCCTCAGCTGCCAGCAGAGAGAAGCTGTTTCCCACAGTAATGAGACCCAGGTCAACCACAAATGCATTATAGGATGTGGAGGACTGAGGGATTATGATAAGGGGGGCCTTTAGCCTGATGTCCATGGCAAGTCTGAAGCTTCTCAGAGCAAAATCCCTCACACTGGAAGCTGCTTTCTCCGCGGCCTGAGCCGTGGCGGCACTGAGAGCCTCTTTAGCGGTCTGGAAGTTATCCACAAACATCTATGGAAGACAACCAACAGTTAGTTACAGCTTATTGTGACTTGACATTGATGTGAGGGAAGGTTTTAATGTGACAGCTTGGGATCCATAGTAAGAGTTCATGCAGGGAGGTTCTTGTCTTTTAAAATGCCTGAAAGCCAAATTTACAACAAAAAGTTGCAAATTCAACAGGGGTGGAAAAAGCAGTGCTGGTGTGAAACACTATTTTTTTTGTAAGATAAGGTAGTTGATGATTTTATTGTCTGGGTATGACAGGTGAGCTGTTTCTATTAAGCATGTCGAGAATGAAAGTTAGAACCAGTAAAATAAAGGCATCCATATCGTGCGAAATTCCATCTCAGATTTCCGTGAATTCTACTTCAGTATGCAATATGAGAAACAAGCAGACATGCAAATCCATACATTCGTGATCAAGTCATTTAAATATGCTGGGCCTCACTGCACGTAAAAAACACCATAGGGTGAATATGCATAATTTAATGTCCACTTCTTTAACAACATCTCACAGTTAGAACAGGAATACCACACAATTAAAACTAAGTAGTGAATGCTAATATACTTAATTACAAAAAAACAAGAAAACAGAAATTCCAAACTGCAGTTTTAATGTCTAACAATCTCAAGTATGGCTGCAATCTTTTGAGAGATGAACAAAAAGACAAACCAGTCTAAAGCATAACTAAAAATGCATAACCATTATAAAAGAGTTTATTATACATCAGTGGTATATATAATGTAATGCAAGCAATACTGAAATATTATTAACAATATTAGTGACTGGAAACTGCCTCTGTTTGTGTTTGTGTTTTCCAGCTTTTAGAATATATATTTTTCTATAATATTCTACTTTATTTTTTAAACAGTATAAACTATCAGTATTAACCTGCCACTAGAACAGTGTTTCTCAACCTTTTTGGCTCAAAGTCCCCCCAATATGCTGCAATAATGACAAAGCTGCTTTTTTAAAAACTTTTCATTAATATTAATTCATTTTGTGATTCCAGAAGTTTCAAGAACTGTATATTTTTTTAAATACTTTTTAATATATTTTTTTAATTTGTATTAAAACAGCATGATTTCAGTTTATGTTTTTTAACCATTTTATACTAACTATATTTTTACAGTAAAATATTTAGTTTTACTATACAGATACAACATTTTTTTATTAATTTAATTTATTTTATGAATTGTATTAATCTAAATACTTTTAAGTCCAGCTGCTCCCTTGAAAGTTTGCGGAAGCACACTAGTTAAGAATCACTGCACTAGAAACTAAACGAAACAAAGGCAGTCATAAACATTGCTGTGAATGTTGTTAACCAGGATTAACGTTTTCATCTTACAATCAAATTAAAGGTTTAATTATGTGCACAACAAATTCAGTACAGTTTAGTGGGGTGTAGACATATTTCATTGTGTGCAGAGGTGCATTTGAAGTTAAGCTGCAAAGCAAAAGACTTTAATGCAGCATGCCCAAGGCTGTACCTCATCAGCAGAGTACTGATAGCTAAAAGAGTCCTGAAAAGAGGAAGACACAGTTAACAAACACTATGAGGGGAGGAAAAGGCATCACAGCAATAAAAAAGGGGGGCGGGGGGTGGTTGAAGACATAAATGTCCAGACAAAATACAAAAAAATTAAAATACAGACACCGAGAAATACTGATTTTCAAAAGCTTTGTCCCTGTCTGTTTTAATAATAAGTGACTATATTGGTATTCACTTTAGATGACAGAGTAATACAGACAACAGAATTTGAGCCCAGATATGAAAGGGAAGTGCATTTGCATTAATTCTCACCAATAAAGACATAAGGAACTTGTGCAAGTAGACAATCTGGATGCAGCCAAGTCTCAAGATAACTTTCCCATCCACTTTGGAGGTGTCAGTGTAGCCGTCGCCTTTAGTGGCCCCAGGGTACAAGGTCATCTTGAAGCTGAACACCTCTTCTCCAACAATTGACACCGCCTGGTGGTATTCACACAAATATTGACTGGAGCACTGAAACTCGGCATCTGCAAATCTTCCAAAAATATTATAACTGCTCTCTTACCTTTTTATGGATGGTTTTAGGGTCCACATCAAGAACCACAATATCACGCAGACGGGCAAAAACATCTGTTTCTTTGGCCTGGACCACCACAGATGCATCAATGCCTGACATAAATGAAAGAACCATGTTTGGTTAACTTGCATGAAATGTTCTTAGGGAAAATAAATTAAACTTATATAATTCAATGTAATCATTTAAAGAAAAGCTGTACAGACACCGTACAGGTAGTTTTTCTACCTTGGATCCGTATGTCAGCAATGTTGCTTCTGTCATCGCAGACAGCCACTCTGAAGGAGCCAAGCACAGCAGACAGTTTAAAGTTCACAATACCAGAGTCCTTCGAACCCTTGGACACTAAGAAAACATAGATACTCCAGTTAAAACACTCAAACAACACACTGTGTGACAATCTGAAACCAATACCGTCTGCAACATGCTTTAACACAAGCAAAACAGATACGGTTTCAGACTCCTGTTAGTACGTCATGTCAAGACCAGTGCAAGGGTTAAAAAAAAAAAAAAAAAAAAACATTAGTTACCCATGAAAAAACCTATAAAGCAGAGACAAAGACAACATGGATGCATGAGGAATATTCAGGGACAACCTAATAATTTGACAAGCAAAATGCATTTGTTTTCACACGTGTATTGTTAATAAGTGTTTGCCTGCGTTCCCACCTGTCTTCCCTGGTGTCACTCTCTGGTCTCGTCTCTTGGTTTCTTTTTCTTTAGAAGCTGTAAGGTCTTGTGGTATAGCCGAATTCATGTAGTTGATGGTAGACAGCAAAGCTTTAGTGTGCAGCATAAAGTCCAATGAGGAAAACTCCACCTGTGAAATAAAATAAATCAGTAACTTAAATTAAAGGTACAATATGCAGGATGTTTCGCCACCAGGGGTCGCTAACCTCTTACAATAACAAAGGCGTATATTAATGACGTATATTCCGCTTTAAGCGGAATTATGGATCTGGTCGTCAGGCTGATAGATCTTTTATGGATGAGTGAATACATTGATATTTTTAACATGACTGTAGTATGAAGCAGGGCACGATTGCTAGACGCATACCAGCGCCACACGCAACGCGAGTCCATGGGTGTAAGTTTGGTTTGAAATGTGCTGGAGACAGAGACGTATTCGGAAGGGCATTTTCAAAAGTGCTGGGTACAATGACGCATTCATTCTTTTTTTCTCTTTCGAGTAGGTCAGGTTTTGAAAGACGATGTCCTGTAGCTTCCTGATGTACATACATGAAAATGAGCACAATGTCAGAATATAGTGAGTATATACGGCCTTTTTTGTAAATGTACAGTGGTGGTCCAGAGGTAGAACTTTTGCCTAGCGTGTCGGGACTCGGGAGGTTCAAGGTTCTAATCCTCTGATCCGCATCTCGTACAGTTCATTATAATTATCATTATAGTTATGTTTAGAGTTTATAATAAAAATGATTTGTATATGAATGTATTTGATACATACACATATATATATATATATATATATATATACACATACAGTATATACAGTATATATATATATATAGATAGATAGATAGATAGATAGATAGATAGATAGATAGATAGATAGATAGATAGATAGATAGATAGATAGATAGATAGATGTGTGTGTGTGTGTGTGTGCATGTGTGTGTGTGTGTGTGTCAGTGTGTGTCAATGTGTGTATCAAACACAGTCAAAAACATACAATAAAAAATATTTTACTACATTAAATATATTTATTAATTTTATTATTACAAGATAAATCTTTTTATTTTACTTTTTTTATCTTAATAAAAAAAATGAATGAATGAATCAATTATTTGGAAATGTAAAACTTAAACATACCTTCAGTGTCTGTTCTGTATTATTAAATAAGGTGTTAAAGCTGGGTCCCTTCACATCAGCCTAAAGGACACAAAAAGGCCACGCAGACCAGAACAAATCAAACCACTTTGCTAAAACAACCCATTTGAGAGAGTATTTTATAGAGTGCTTGATAAGCGAGATGCTTATGCTTACTTTGATGTACTCTACTTTCAATAGATCTGAGCCATGTTCGTCTGAAGAGGTAATTAAATGAAGTGGCTGATTTTGCACATCTGAAAAATATACACACAAGAATGAGAGAGACAGCATCCCTAAAACATCATGAAGTACTTCAAACAACTAAACGCTGATCACACGTTATGTACGTGCATGTACCTTTTGTCTCGCAGTAATCCAGGCTGATCTTGCGCAGGTAAGATGTGACCGTGAGATCGAAGGTTCGCATCTTGCCCTCAGCACCCAGTTGAGACACACGGAGCGCCAAAACAACATCTTCCTGAGCGGCCTGCCTTGTAAGCTCCAACGTCACCTACATATACACATACAGTATACATAACTTCACACGGAAACACACAATGGTCAACATAAACATAAACAGAAATCATAAACAAAATAGTTGTAATCAACTCATGGAATTCTGAATTTTTTATCATGACAGCTTTTATGAAATGTGGGACTCATATGCCCATTGGTGAACTGGTATGCCTTTTCAAAAGGAGACATTTATGGTGTGAACAAAGTAAGAACGTACCGCTTTGACTTCAAACTGAAACTGCACTTCGGTCAGCTCCTCTAAAGTTGATCTGAGAGTGTCTTCATCCACAGACTTCTCACTGATGTCTTCCTCAGATTCTAAACACACAAGCACGATCAGACACACAGACAGATACACATCCGCATTTTGATTTTTCTAAATGAATTCTGTGTGAATGTACATGCGAGTATCTGGATTAATTCTGACCTGACGCAACAGTATAGGACAGAACTGTGGGGTCTAAACCCAAGACCTTTGGCCTGGCATCAGACAGTGGCATCCCCAACACCTTCTGAAGAACATCATCATTATTATACAAACCAATTATAAGGGGGGGAATATATTCCTATACAAAACTTCCTATACATGTGCACAAAAGGTCATACTCCATAAATAAAACTACCATAAATTTTCTATCAGAAAGGGAATGCCAAAAAAGGGTTTGTGCTGACATAAGCTGTTAGTAAATCTGGCCCTAAATGGTGGCAACATTGGGGGAAAATTTGTAACCACACATATCCATTTAACTCATGTTCAATTATTAATTATGCATTATAGACACTTGGTAACATTTTTGTAAGAATGTATTTCAAGGAGAATATATATATATATATTAATAAAATAAAAAATGTAATTTTCACTACAGTTCAAAAGTTTTGGGGTCGATATGATTTTTTTTAATGTTTTTGAATTAAGTCTGTTATGTTATCCAAGCCAAAGTTACATTTATTAAATAAAAATACAGTAAAACAGTAATAGTGTGAAATATTACAATTTTAAATAACTGTTGTTTATTGTATACATTATATAAATAAACTGTTGTTTATTTTAATACACTGTTGATTTTAATATATTTTCAAAAAAATATATTTGCAGAAATTTCTTATCAATTTAATATTGATAATAAAAAGTATTCATTTAATTTTATTGCTGAAATAAAAAGTTTTAAAAATAAATTAATTCTTGAATAGTTGTGTAGATTTTATATTTATTATTTATATTTATTTTATATTTATCTATGATGATATCTAGAACATCCTTCTACATTTATTTTGTGAAGTAAACTAGTAAGGGCTTTTCCTTGCTTGTTGAGGCAGCAAGTCCACTAATAAGATACAGCACATGGCTCATTGGGTAGATAGACAGTGATGCTGATTGTGGATAATGTCTTTCCCGAGTTGTGTAATCTGTGGAGACTGAAGCTCCACTGTCACGCTCGCAGAGAAAATTCAGGAACTAAATATAAAAGCAAGCAACTCTTTGTTTTGGACTCAGACATAGCACATGACTCTGAAAGGAATAAGTACACTACAATTATTTTAAGAGGCTTGAAATATTCATGGCTTTCAGAAAAAAACAACAGCAATGACAATACTATCAAATACCTGTGGAGTCCTACTAAGAAACTACCATTCATGAGTCATGACTTTTTAAGTGTGAGATGAAGCAACACATTAGCCAATATATAGAGACTGTACTGTCTTTTTTCATTTGTTGTGTTTTCTGACCTTTTTTGTGGGACTGCTAGGAGGGGTTGAGGTAGTCTGAGGGAGAGGAATACTGTCCACCAGTTCCAGAACACCCTGGATCTTCTGGTCAGAGATCTTCACATAAAGTAATGGCAGCTCCCCTGATATTTTGAACCTGGAAAGGAACGGATATTAGTGCATGTGTGAGAATTAAAAGAGGCATATGATAGAGAGCGAAAGCTAACCTGGGCATACGGGCATCTTTGTCCACCATACATTTAGCGAGTTGAAGCGTGAAGTCCATTGGCTGCAGGATGTGCTGATGGGAGAAGCCTTCAAGACGAGCATTTTTCCATTTCTCTCCTTCAAAAAAAGAGCCACCGGAGTGAATAAAATAGCTTGTTCAGGCAGTTCAATTCTTTGCCGTGTTGCATTGTGTTTACCTGATTTGCTATAGAGTATCTGGACACTGCGAAGCTCCAATGAATATCTTTCATATGCTCTATCCATGATTTCCTCTAGTGATGAAAAACTTGCAGATATCTGCTGATGGCTGCCCTGATCTACACTGTTCAACTACACACACAAATGTACAGTCAGTCAGTCATTATTAGCAGAAAGATTTCTCTCTTAAATATGATTTTACTTCCCTCCCTCACCTGTAGGTAACCAAAATCAACAATCATGAGGTCTGATTTGCCATCATAGAATCCAGACTTGGGCAGCAGCAAGTAGGAGGGTTTTAAATCGATCCTCAAGTCCAGCACCTTACGTGTCTCAATGATATGAGACAAACCTGTATTTATTTAAAGATAAAGGGAAAGTATTACTGATGGCTCCTGACATTCTCTCTCCCAGTGTGACCATTTCTCTTTGGGGATGATGGGAAATGAGGAGAGTGTTACCACTTGCTGTCTTCTCTTTAATCTCCTCAAGTTTGCTGAGTGTTGCTGAAGTGATGACCTCCAGATCAACTCCTTTCCCCGTCTTAAAGAATTCTGCTATGCTGATGACTGTCAGCTATAAAACAGGTAAATGAATTGTACACCAAAAATGTAAGGCTAACTGCTTTCTAATTATATTTAGTCTAATTATCGAAATAAATACATTTTTTAAATATCAATTATATTATTTTATTACATCAAATTAAGCACAAAATATACATATTTATATGAAGAAATACATTATATTTAGTCGAATGATCTAAATGACATTTTTTACTGTAATTATTGTAATTGTTTATAAGCATGTATGTTTTACCATATTAATTATATAAATGCATAACAAAATAAATACATATTTATATAAGTAAATACATTATGTTGAATTATCTAAATATTTTCATTTTTATTTTATTATATTAAATTAATTTAGAAAATAAACATACATTTAATACATATATAAAACACACACACTTATATATATATATATATATATATATATATATATATATATATATATCAGCGGAAAATGCAACTCAGTTGGACTGATCAAATGTTACCATGTCTTTGACTACTTTGTAACAGTGAAATTTTATGCAAGAAAATTAAAGATAGTATTAAGATATTACAAAATTCACTTGGTCCAAAAATCAACTACAGTGTGGGACAACTATTGTGTGTGTGCACTTGTCTCTTACGGCATCATAGATGATCTCTACAGGCTGTGAATGAACTCTGAGTAGCTGGTCAGCTGCGCTGTCCTCTGGATTGAGCTCAAAGAGCACGCTGAGCAGAGAGGAGTCAGAGCCCCCGACTGACGCAATGAGAGACGGCACTTCCCCCTGCTGCTGCAGACCAGTCACGTACCAGTGTGCCAGTTTAGCCTCCACTCTACACAACACACACATTTCACACTGAACCATATCAAAGACCAAACTAACTGAGTTCCTAAAGACACTGTATACTTTACATAAGGCCCTATATACATTTGTTGGGTTTCTCTGTATGTATTCGTAATACATACCTGAAGGCCTGTGCTCCTGGTCTCTGTGAGATGGACGTACTGAGGTCAATCATCTGCACTTTAAGGATCTCTGGAACGCCAGGCTCCTCTCTGAATGTTACTGAGGTGCTCAACAGTTTGAAGTTGACTATCACAGCTACATACTGCACATAAGCACATAAATATATTTGAGTATATGTTCAGGCTAAGGAGGATATGCTTAAAATAAGGTATTTGAAACATCTTAAAGGTGTGGTCACATTAAGGAAATTTCACAGCTAGAAAAAACCTCCATCATCACTAGTGTAGCTATGTGTAAAGCGCACTCACACAAAAATCACAGTCAAACAGTGTCTGTTGGTCAATGCGCTAAATCCACATTACCAAATTAAACGTACTGCGAAATGTGAGTAGGGAAATCTTTCACCCTCAATCAAAAACACATGAATTCTTATTGAAATGGTTGGATTTTTGTTGGATATAAATGTATATTTTCCACTCACATGTTTTGGTAAGGCAAGGTTATGTGAGCTCTCGCTGTAGCCAATGGCTGTGAAGAGTTTTGTTTTCTCTTCAGGAGTCATGATGGAATCAATACCTGATAACAAATACATGTACATAAATATGTTTGTACATCAAAAAAAAAAACCCATTCATTCAAAGGCAAGTTTAGCAAATATATCAAAAATAAAACTCACTCTCAAGTTCTTTATCAACCTCTTCCTCTTTTTTCTTCCCTTCTTTCTTGCCAAAAAAACCGCTGAAAAAACCTCCTCCACTCTGTTTCTGAGGGGTGGCCTTTTTAGCAACATTCTGTCCTGACCGAACCACCTATAGAGAGAGAAAGTGAACTTACAGTCCTACACTGGATTAAAAATATCAAAATATCAGTAGCCCTCTATTTTGGTAAATGTTGTCATACCTCCATCTGAACCTGCTGTCTGGCCAATACAATGTTAAACACATCCAGAACTTTCTCCAGCTCCTGAGGGAAACACAATAAATAGATGTATATACAGTGTGGCTAAAAGTCCATTATTGGAAAATAAAATATATATATTTTTTATATGAATAAAAAAAAAAAAAATAATTTTTATATTTATTACTTTATTTGTTATCATTAGAAACTATTTTATCAGCATAGCAACTTTCTGATTTGTTAGTATTTGGTTAATAATACCTTGATCTGTTTCTCTGTGTCTTCTCGGACTTTGCCCTGTGTGAGTTTGTCTTTGTATGCTGCTTTGTAAGCCTTAAGTGTGTCCCTGTGCTTCTTGATGTTGGCCCAGTCCCACATCTGGGTAAAGTGCTTGATATGCACTTCTAGTATACTGTTGATGCTGTATTTCCACCTGATCAATCAGAGGAGCCAAGTAAGAAACAACAAGCTCCAGTTAATCAGCCAATCATCATATGAAGATATAATGCACTTACCATTGCCTGGCATTTCTGTGCACTGGAACATCAGGCCTAAACTTTCTGTAGGGGCCGTTCTTGACCATGCAGTCCACAGACTCCAGCAGATCCACCATGGACAGGTACTAGAACCACCCCAAAACAACATTGTTGTATCTTGGCTTTCAAAAATACAGTAAAGCATTTTATTGTACTACTATTTCACTTAAAATAACAGTTTTCTATTTAAATATACAGAATTTAAAATTTAAATTAATTCCTGTGATGGCAAAGCTAAACTGAATTTTCTTATTATCAATGTCATGCTGCCTAAAACTTTTGCTGAAACGAAAATACATTTTTATCAAGATTCTTTGAAAGAAAGTTCAAAAAGAACAGCAAGTCTTCAAGTTTTTTTTTTCTTTTCTTACATACTGAAAAAAATATAATAATATCTTAGTGACCCCAAACTTTTGAATGGTAATTTGAGAGTACGCAATATGGCATAACAATACCTGAGGCTTGGTCATCTCAATTGCAATGTTCTGAACCTCAAGGTGCAGGTTTGCTTTGGGTGATTTTAGCTCAACTTCAGCATTAGGGTTGATGCACATCCTTGCAGAGGCAAAAATGGGTTTGAAAACTGTACGAAGAAATAAAAAAGGTTCATCATGATAGGTGCCATGGTTTATGGTGCAAACACTGAGTTGATCATAAATCCTTTAACCATTAAAGTAATTTTATTAGGTGTAACTAGCAAACGCTCAGTGCATTCATATGCATGTTAATTGGAACTGGATTACCATTCTCTCTAACATTTGTGGTTTGTATTTAGTACTTGTAATTATGGGGCTGTAGTAGAAATAGTACACATTGTGATTACTGGAGTTTGTGTGCTATAAGGAGGTGTGTCATGTGTGCAGTATGAGATCACATAGCCTGTTTAAATAGAAAATCAAAAAGAAACCGTGGCAGGTAACACACACACCCAGAAAAAAAAAGATTTGCAACAGCAAAACATGATATATCCATATGAATTATTATTTACTATTTACTTTTTATAAGGCTTTCAACATCCATGTTGTTCTTTTTTGCCTTTTCATGTCTAATATTTATATTCTTTCAACACCACTTAAGTTGAGCACAACACCAAAACATACTTGCAAAGCTAAACTAAACAGCTCACGGCCAGATATTAATACATTTGCCATGAACTTTCGGTGGATAAGATAATACGGTAACACTTTAACTAATGTTAACAAGTTAGACTTTATTGTAATGTAACTAACATTAACTAATAATAAGCAATACATTTGATTCAGTATTTATTGATCTTTGTTAATGTTAGTTAAAAATATATATAGTCTTTCTTCATTGTTTGTTCACAGTGCATTAACTAATGTTAATAAATACAACTTTTGACTTTAATATTGCATTAAATGTTGAAATGTACTATGATTAAAAAACTCTATAGAAGTATTGTTCATTCTTTGTTCATGTTATCTAAAGTAGTAAACTAATGTTAACTATTGAAACCTTTTTGTAGTGTTACCGATAATACATACTGTATTGGTAGTCTTTCAGTTCCTCGTGTTTTGAGCTGATTCCTGCTTTCAGCTTGTCCTGCAAACACAAAAAAACAACATTAAGTGATTTTTTGATATATTGTACATGTAAATCAGGGGTGCCCAATCCTGCTCCTGGCGATCGACTGTCCGGCACAGTTCATCTCAAACCCTAATCAAACACACCTGAAGTAGCCAATTAAGGTCTTTAGGATCACATTCAGGTGTGTTTGATTAGGGTTGGAGATGAACTGTGCAGGACAGTCGATCGCCAGGAGCAGGATTGGGCACCCCTGATGTAAATTGAAGAATAAAACTAAGAAACTTGCAGAATCTATTTCTAGAGGACATTCTGTCTGAGACCTTTAGTCTGCATACACATGTATGTTGCAGGGGGGAAAATAATTATATCTATTCTTTAAGCCTGAAAAAGCCATCCTCACACAATAAGATTGACAGCTAAAATCATTATCAAAACATTTTTTGTGCAGCACATTATTTTAGTGTGTACTTAGGCCTCTTACTAACTGAGTATATCCTCTTTACCAGTGAGCATAGCATCCCCCACACTGAATATACAAACCACACCCTCAAACACACCATTAGAAAGCACTGTCATGATTGATAAACACCATTTTGCTTAGTTAACTAGAGAAAATCAACAAGGTTTTGAAGCCAGTTTCATGCATATTTTAAGACACATACATTATATATATATATATATATATATATATATACAGTATATATATATATATATATATATATATATATATATATATATATATATATATATATATATATATAAAATGTATATATATTATTATTACATATAAGTATATATAGTATGTATATCTATGTGTATGTGTGTGTGTGTGTGTGTGTGTGTATATATATATATATATATATATATATTATTAAACTATAAATACACCAACTGCCAACATATTGGTAAATGTATTTATTAAGAGGTTATTTAAAGCAATCAGAGCTGAAAACCTCAAAGCAGACTCTTTTGCGATAAGCAGACAAAAGGTAGACCAGGGACACAGTACTGTAAATACATATAAACAGCAAAAACATTACCAAAGTTTAGATTATATTTTATGTAGTAGGGGTTTTTAAAGCAGTTGGACAGCAGATTCAGGCCAGGACAGTTACACAAAGAGCATGTGCATGCTAGAGTTAGTTATACTGTTATCTGTTTGAGGCAGTCTGTGTTAAGCTGATTACAAAGACCACTGAGATATACTATACAAATACTATAATACAGCTTTTGCCTCTCTAAGAGACTAAGAAAGAATAAGAGATATAAGAGAGAGATTAAAAGTGTGTGTGAGAAGGAGAGATTAAAAGATTAAAAAGTGCTAGGGTCCAAGCGAATTCAACCATCACTGCATTTCCTTAGAAGTCACAAGCCTTGATAAGATATGAATCAAACGATGCCTCCAGCTCTTCAGACTGACTCACAAACTAACCGTAAGAGCTTTCAGCTGCTGAGTTGATGTCAACATCAATGATCAAAGTATCGACAATCATGATAAACTACAATCGACAGTTTTTCTTCCTGCTATGATCATAAATAAATACTCATCACGCTATTAAATAATAAAAGTTCAAATGTATTTGATATTTTATTATGTGTCTTAACAACTCTTATTATCCTTCTTTTATAATAATTACAGTACAGCCCCAGTTTTACAATGTAACTGCTAATCAATATAAATGGCAAGCTTTTTAAAACACATGAATGCAATTCATGCTTCCTGCCTGTGTTTAGTAGACTAAACTCACCCTCAAGTCATTCCACTTTTGTTGATCTTCAAAGCTCAAATGAAGATTTCTTTTAATGAAACCCAAAATATTTTTGTCCCTCAATTGAAACTCCATGCACTGCTTCAAAGTTCAAAGTTCATAAAGATGTTGTAAACAATTCATATGAATCTAGTGGTTTAATCAAAGTTTTCTGAAGAGACACACTCACTTTATATGATGAACAGATTTAATGCAGGTTTTTACTCACATATAAATATTAATCAGCACATGTACGTCAATAACATCAAATGTGGTAAAAGGAAGAGTAACTATTTTCTTGATGCGCGAGAATAAACATAATTGGTTTTGGGAAACTGTGCAGATGCTTGCTTGACATGAACAAGATCAAATCTCATTGATTATCATGCATCAAAAAAGAACATTTGAGCTTCCATTTATCATATTTAATGTGCTCAATGTATGTGCATTAATCAATGTTTATATCCAAATAAAAACCTAAATGAAATCTGTTTATCATCATAAGACTTGGATTAAACCAATATATTTATTAAAAAGATTTCTTTTTGAAGGGTCTTTGAACTTTCAATGGAGGGACAGAAATCTTTCATGTTTCATTAAAAATAATCTTCATTTGTGTTTTGAAGATTAATGAAAGTCTTATCAGTTTGGAACAACGTGAGGGAAACTGATGGCAGATTTTAGATTTGCATTTAATCTGATAGATTAGATTAGATTTTAAACTGTTCAATATGATGTACCATTTACAATGCCTGACGACAACATAGCAGTCTTCAATACTAGATCAATCAATACTATGAAAAACCTATATAAACACCACCAGAGAATTATGAAATATGAAAGGCACGTTACCACTATCTCTTCCCAGGAGCCTCTGTAGAATATTTGGCTGTTCACGTTCCAATAGGCACAAAAACACTCCAGACGGCCCAGCTTATGTAGAGAATACACACAGACACACACATAAGACAGTTGTTGTCGTGTGAAATCTTATTATAATGGAATATAAGACATGTATACTGTTGGCTTACTTTATAGATGATCTTGGCTGCTTCATTTAGAATACAAGTCTTCCAGTTCTCATCTGCTGTCTATAAGAGAGAAAAACTGATACTTCAAGACCAGAGTGTGCAAATAAGAATGAATTGTAATTGAGCCTGCTTCACTTTGTGACATTTACAGTATATGAAAGTATTTTGACAGAGCACCTGTAGACTGAGTTCTGAAAGAGTCAGGCCCATAGAAAGAGGTTTTTGTGGATCTGACACCTGAAGCACAATGAGAAAATGCCGTCATATAAGTTCACCAAACTTGTGGCTTTTAATTGTGTTAATCTGCAGTCAAAACTGCACATAACTGAAGACATATTTGGAGTCAACACTTACATCATCCTCATATCTGATGTGAATGCTTGTGATTTTGACCTGGAGGTTTTTGATAACTTGTGTAGCCAGTTTCTCAGTGAACGTGTCTTTCTTTTCCTCCTGAGGCTTCTCTGAAATTAAAACAAATAATTCAGTAAACGTGAATGAAGGGTTAATCTTAACCCCATTCTATTGTCTTGATCCAACACTTATGTAAACATATTTAATTCAACAAATTTGCTCATATTTGCCACGATGAGTCGATCACAGTCGCTACGGGCCACCCACCTGCTTTATGTTCATACTTTTTAGATCTCCTAAAGGGTTTTTTATGCTTTTTAAGCTTACGTCCTTTGTCTTAGAGCGCAGCATTGGGGGAGAGAGAAAAGTAGGTGAGGTAGAAAAGAATCACAGTGCAGTATTAAACACTTACCCTTTCAATAAACACACACTTACATAAAAATACACAAAAGCACACCAAGCAGTCAGAAGGAAAAAAAATATCCACACATGTACACCCTCAGGAAACACTCTAAAAAAGTATGTCTCTTTGACTAGAAGACGGGTGTCTAATTGGCCTGCTATAAGAATGGGTCTGTACGTACCCCGTGGTGGATTCTTATACACATAATTCTCCAGATCAAACACAAACTCTCCACCCTGAGAGCCTGAGGTCCATCAGATGCAGCACAAAGCAAACACACAAAGCTGTTAAGGATAGAGATCTGAATGTACAGACGGACAGATGGACGGATTGGTACATGAATGAATGTAGGGGTGGGCTGGATAGATGTTTGGAGTGAATCGATTGAAGGGTTGATGTGATTCAATGAATGTAGGGATGCACCGATATTGAAAAGCTATTGATATTCTGTCATACTGTGGCCACTCACAGATAAATGGACAATATTATAAATCTATATTAGTTGGGGGCCTTAAGCACATAAATAGGTAATTTCGCGCAAATTCATCTAAAAGCGCCAAATTTGGCACAGATGTAGCTCAGGTCATACTGAAATGATTTAGCTAGGGCGCCGGAGCCAGCGACCCTCGGGGCCAAGATGGCGGCCAAATCCAATATGGCC
This sequence comes from Pimephales promelas, assembly GCF_016745375.1. The sequence continues at coordinate 2,569,711 of NW_024121988.1, forward strand.
GCTGCCCGAAAAGGGTTCCGGCTATAACTTTTGAACCACATGAGTTACAAATACAAACTTAAAATGTTTTTCACCTTAATTGATCATGGGAAACACATAGAAATGTTTATATTTATGACCCAGTATATCTGGACCCCTTGATCCTCCAATTCCAATATGGCCGCTGTCCAAAAAAGCAGTTTGGGCTGTAGAATGGGGCCTTACATCCCATTGTTCGCGTAAATTCATATACAAGCACCAAATTTGGCACAGATGTAGCTCAGGTCATACTGAAATGATTTAGCCAGGGCGCCCAAGCCAATGGTCCCTGAGACCAAGATGGCAGCCAAATCCAATATGGCCGCCGTCTGAAAGGGATTCGACTATAGCTTTTGAGCCAGATGAGATATAAATACAAACTTGATGTCTATTTTACCTTTTCTGGCTATGGGAAACCCATATAAATACTTACATTTATGATTGAGTATATCAGGACCCCCCAAATTTCCTAAATACAATATGGCCGCTGTCCGAAAAAGGGTTTTGGCTACAAATTTTGAACCAAATGCGCTACAAATGAGAATGTGGTGTCTATTTTATGTTTATTGATCACAGGAAGTCCACTGGCATATTTATATTTATGCTTGTGTAAGTCTGGAACCTGTATTCTTTTCAAGACTGTGGTTGAAAATCCTTTTTTTATCACAAATTTGAAGGTTATTTTCAATGTTGATTAATTTCCTTATAAAAGCCAAATGCTTTTCAGTGTACCACAGGTGAATAAATTTCAAAGTGTAATCATATAAGAAAGAATAATACACATTATTATTGCAAGGAAAAAAATATATTGTCAGATTGTTAAAAGAATAATATAATCAATTTGTCCAAAACTCTTAAAGGTTTACTTAGCATAACAAAAAAACAGCAATAACAAGAAAAAACAACAGTGAATTCTCATGGTCTCTCACATGAATTATCATTATAATCACCGGATCTCTCATCGTCTCCACCATCATTGTTTGTACAACACCCTCACATGCACATATAGAAGTGCAACAAACTCCGGCTTTACAGCACTCGCAGTGCCCTCTACATGCTGTCTTGAGGTTACAGTGGAGGAGATATGGTGCAGGCTTTGACTCCAAGATTAGTCCAGTAAGGTTCCCAAGTCTTGCTTGTAGAGTCCAGATACCATCCCCATGCATTGAAATCTGGGATATCTTGCTGGACAGCGGTTGCCTGATTCCTGTAGAAGCTGGCCTGCAGCAGTGCTCTTTTGATGTGCTGAATAAGTGCAGCTTGGGTGGGAGGCAGGTTCTCGTACCAGGTACGAGAGAAAATGGCAGGTACCATTCGAGAAAAAGTGATGTCTAGCTTCATTTACACGGCTGGAACCACAGCTCTTGCTGTACATTATGATGACCATACGCTCCAGTCTTTGGACATCATTGTTGATCTCTTCAGGCTCTAAGGTAAGGGTAACCAGGGATTCTGTGAGATCTGGTGTTGCCTCCCAAGCTGCCCATGCACTCTTTTTCCCATGGCCCAGGCTGAGGTTGTGTCACAGCCTGTTGAAGCGTGGAAGAGTGGTTAGGCCAGTAACTTCTGGGGACCAAGATCCTTGCTGATTTCATGAGCAGGAATGTCCCTATAGTTGTTTACACTTGCAAAGCCGATCCAGAGCTCTGTGATGCCGAGTGTGTGGAAGAAGCGGATGGGAAGGATGACAACATCGCTGTCGACAGTCCGGACAAATGCCTTTTTATGGCCATTGGGCATGGGCAGCTTGGGAGGAAACACCAGATCTCACAGAATCCCTGGTTACCCTTACCTTAGAGCCTGAAGAGATCAACAATGACGTCCATGTCCAAAGACTGGAGAGTATGGTCATCATCATGTACAGCAAGAGCTGTGGTTCCAGCCGTGTAGATGAAGCTAGACATCACCTTTTCTCGAATGGTACCAAGTCTCTCGAGAACCTGCCTCCCACCCAAGCTGCACTGATTCAGCACATCAAAAGAGCACTGCTACAAGCAAGCTTCCAGCCCATTCTCATCCCAAGGCGTCATCTAACTGACGCCTTGGGAAGCATTTTGACCATGCTTCAATATCTGACGCTTTAGGCACCCTTTAGTGTCAGTTAGATGACGCCCTAGGATCTCGTCTAACCCTTACCCTACCCCAGACCTAAACCTAACCGCGTCATTTACCTCACGCTTTACCTTTAGCATCAGTTACATAACGCCCTAGGATCGCGTCATGTAACTGACGCTAAAGGGTGCCTAAAGCGTCAGATATTGAAGCATGGTCAGTTAGATGATGCCTTGGGATGAGAATTGGCTAGAAGCTGGCTTGCAGCAGTGCCGCTGTCCAGCAAGATATCCAAGATTTCAATGCATGGGGATGGTATCTGGACTCTACGAGCAAGACTTGGGAACCTTACTGGACTAATCTTGGAGTCAAAGCCTGCACCATATCTCCTCCACTGTGACTGCAAGACAGCATGTAGAGGGCACTGCAAGTGCTGTAAAGCCGGAGTTCGTTGCACTTCTATATGTGCATGTGAGGGTGTTGTGCAAACAATGATGGTGGAGACGATGAGAGATCCGGTGATTATAATGATAATTATAATGATAATAAATTATAATAATTGAACATGTGTGAGACCATGAGAATTCACTGTTGTTTTTTCATGTTATTGCTATTTTTTTGTTACGCTAAGCAAACCATTAAGAGTTTAAGAGAAATTTACTATATTATTCTTTTAACAATTTGACAATATAAATATTTACTTGCAATAATAATGTTTATTATTCTTTCTTAAATGATTACACTTTGAAATGTATTCACCTGTAGTACACTGAAAAGCATTTCACTTTTATAAGGAAATTAATCAACATTGAGAATAACCTTCAAAGTTGTGATAAAAAAAGGATTTTCAACCACAGTCTTGAAAAGAATACAGGTTCCAGACTTACACAAGCATAAATATAAATATGCCAGTGGACTTCCTGTGATCAATAAACATAAAATAGACACCACATCCTCATTTGTAGCACATTTGGTTCAAAATTTGTTGCCAAAACCCTTTTTCGGACAGCAGCCATATTGGGGAGTCCTGATATACCCAAACATATATGTAAGTATTCCTATGGGTTTCCCATATCCATAAAAGGTAAAATAGACATCAAGTTTGTATTTATATCTCATCTGGCTCAAAAGCTATAGTCGAATCCATTTTAGGTGGTGGCCATATTGGATTTAGGGAATTTGGGGGGTCCTGAAAGCGATTTTTTTTTTTTGAAAAAAAATATTGTGTCCTGATATACCCAATCATAAATGTAAGTATTCATATGGGTTTCCCATAGCCAGAAAAGGTAAAATAGACATCAAGTTTGTATTTATATCTCATCTGGCTCAAAAGCTATAGTCGAATCCCTTTCAGACGGCGGCCATATTGGATTTGGCCGCCATCTTGGTCTCAGGGACCATTGGCTTGGGCGCCCTGGCTAAATCATTTCAGTATGACCTGAGCTACATCTGTGCCAAATTTGGTGCTTGTATATGAATTTACGCGAACAATGGGATGTAAGGCCCCATTCTACAGCCCAAACTGCTTTTTTGGACAGCGGCCATATTGGAATTGGAGGATCAAGGGGTCCAGATATACTGGGTCATAAATATAAACATTTCTATGTGTTTCCCATGATCAATTAAGGTGAAAAACATTTTAAGTTTGTATTTGTAACTCATGTGGTTCAAAAGTTATAGCCGGAACCCTTTTCGGGCAGCGGCCATATTGGATTTGGCCGCCATCTTGGCCCCGAGGGTCGCTGGCTCCGGCGCCCTAGCTAAATCATTTCAGTATGACCTGAGCTACATCTGTGCCAAATTTGGCGCTTTTAGATGAATTTGCGCGAAAATGTGCTTAAGGCCCCCAACTATATAAAAAAAAAAAAACACAAAACCTTAAAATACACTATCAAAACCTAACTTCAAAACTCTCTTATATCACAAAGGCTGCATTTATTTGGTCAAAATACAGTAAAACATTTATATTGTAAAATATTATAACTATGTAAAAGAATTGTTTTCTATTTTAATATACTGTATTTTAAAATATAATTTATTACCGTGACAGCAAGATGACATTTTAAAACACCATGTCACCATGAAATCACCATTATTTTTTTCCTGCAATTATTATAAATAGTTTATCTGTGCAGTACGCACATCATTGTTTTTTTTTGTTTTTTTAAAAAAAAACAAGTGGCCTCATATTCTTTAATCAAAATAACTTCTCCTCCCTCTAGCAGCATCTTCTCTGCTCTGATGACGAGGGCGGGACAACCTGTCACTCAAATACTCCAATAGCAAATCACAAAGATCCAACCTATTCCCATATTCCCAAAGGACAAAATCAAGTCCTGCCCTACACTTTTTATCATTGGAGAAGCCGTTTCACTCACAAATATGTCACGACAGCGAAGAAAAGGCTTCCGTTTTTATGCAGAGTATTCATTTCTTTGAAAAAAAAAAAAAATAAAATCTTATTGACCCCAAACTTTTGAACGGCAGCGTAAATACTTTTATTTAGACATTTTAATGTTCAATATGAAAGATTGATAAATATTTATTTGGATATCTGATATACCAGGGTGCTGGTTAGGCAGTACCAGAAAAAGACACATTTCAGTTTAAGACACATTTCAGAATAATTAATAACTGTTCTTTTTTTTTTTTTTCAATAAATAGACAACCCATTTTTTTGCACAGCTTTGATAATGTTACATACACACAACAACTCCCTCTACATCTTTAAGAGAAAGCAATCTTAAAGGTTTTCCATATACTACTACAATCACTTTAAGTTAGTGCTAGATAATGATATACAATCCTCAAAACAACCAAAAGCGATTTAAGATTAATTGAGCAACCTTAAATGAATGAATGAATGAATGAATGAATGAATGAAGTTGAACAAGACTGAAGACCATGAATGGATGGATGGGGACAAATGAATTGATGAACATCCGTTAATAAAGTTATACATCCAACACTAGTGTATAAATTGCACAGAGACTAGCAAGGAGAGAGCTAGCAAGAATTGACTATGTACAATTTCAAGAAATGATTACATCCGGTGTAAACAAACAGACATGGGGTTTCTCACCTCTGCGAGCGACCAGCTGAAGGGTCTCCTCAATGCGCTGAAGCTCCTTCTGTTTGGCCTCCTGAAGGTAACGCTCTTCTTTAACTGCATCATACTTAATCGCTTCAACACACAACACACACAATTAGAAAAAGAACATCACAGACAACATTAATATCATTCACACCTCAGAAGTCTTTCATTTATTACTAAATGGTTTTTAAAACTGCCACCAAACATTGTCTTCAGATACGCACAGATGTTCACATGGAAAAAAAAACAAGTATAGATTCACACACTGTGAGTGGTCAATCATGTAATAACAGAAAAGTAATTTACAATGACCACCTCTCTCTTTACACTGTGGCTAATAAGTAACTGAAGTCCAATGCTGCTCATTCAAGCAGACTTAAGATTTTCATTGCGGCTCTATTCTCTGCTTTGGCAATCAGTCCAAAAGCGCTATCAGGAAAGACTGGTTTTAAATGAATCGATGAGAAACAAAAAGCTTGTACATGCTGGCACTGTTTATCCTTCTTCATTAGAGTAATGACAGAGACAAAGTAAGGTTTGCAAAGTAGCCCTAGAAAATGGCAGATAAAAAAATTGCTATTGCTTGTTTTTGTTCTAGAGAGACCAAAAGGGTTTGAGGAGTTCCTGAGGCAATTCAGTCCATTAGAGAGATAGTGTATTCATTTTATTATCTCATTCTGAAGCAATCAAATTTCGCAGCACATCTTTCCACAATGTTGTTTAGAGTATGTAGCTTAAACATACGCTCCCAAAGAGAAAAGCTTTTGTATATCTTTAAAAAAAAATATAAAAAAAACTTTGATTGGCATTTAGAACTTGACTGTCTTCATTCCCAGAGACAGACATTCATGCTATAAAAATAATTTTGATTACTGCATTTTACTTACATGATTTATACACAAATGATCGGTTTATAAGATAAAGCAGAGCACAAAAGAAAAATAGGGAATAATATGGGAAAAATACATGCTATCAAAGGCTCACCAAAACAAACACCTGTATTTGTATGATTAGACATTGTAACCGCAGGTAAAAAAAATAAAGTTTGCCATAATAATCAAAGAGTCAGATGCACACAAGAGCAGCTTATCAGTCCGGGTCCCAAACCACCACCCTGCTACCCACCTTCTACACCTGGCTTACCATTGTGAGGTGAGGAAAATAACTTAGACTCAGCTGTAACATGTAAAAGACAATTTCAGATGAAGCAGCCCAATAGAAATAGAAGTTATATACTGTATCAATGAAATTCAGTCGTTCAGTATGTTTGTAACTGCAGCTTTACTAGGCATAAAAAGAACATCCTCAGTTTTTTAAATGAGTCTTAGATAATCAAATGGTCCAAGAGTTACTGAGTTTTTAGGTATTGTTTATTGTCAATGCATAACACCCCAAATTATTTCATTACAAATATCAAAAGCATAAGTATACAGTATTTTGTGTCTTGTGTCTAGTTTTCATTAATGCAATCTTCACTAATAATTAAAAGTTTCTTTCTCTTTGCGCAGTGAAAAGTAGTGTATGGTGAATTCAGGACCATAAACTAGCTTACTACTTCTACTTCTGTCATAGAAAGATATTGTAAAAGTAGTAAGAGCATTATACTATGAGGTTCCGAATTCAGTAACTGTATACACCCTCTGTTAAAAGGCAGGAAACTAAATAAATCATGCAATTATTCTTAAGAGGAGATGTTATAACAAGAAATGAAAGAATTATGCAGACAAATGACTGCAGTTAAGTGCCATGAAATAAACAGCATATTCGGGCCAGATACATAAAACATTTAAACTTCCACTTTAACAGATGTGTTGCATAAAGAACATTTTAAGTAAAACAAAAACTATAAGCACTTACTTGCACCAGGAACCACCAGAAGGTATAATCCATCTAATGTGGCCACCACTGCTTCATTGTAAAGGTTTTTCCAAGGGATCTTCAGAGTCAGTTTACCTAAAGAGCAGACATTTTCAATTCAATGTCTCATTTAAAAAGTAAGGGCCTGTTCACACCTTGTCACCTAGCTATCAGATAATGAAAAGACCAGGAGTAAATCCCCTCTGAAACGCTTTCAAGAGAGAATTAGGACTCAGGATAATGTGGTTTGAGACGCATTCCAAACAAAACTGGACAAGTGGACATAGGCTATATGACATGTTAGTCAGATATGACAAGGGCTACTTCAAAACGCATCGCCGCAGATGAGTAGCTAAGTATCTCTTCAGCAAACTGACACAAATGAAAGTGTAAGTAAGGCGTCACAGACTCAAAAACACATTCATCTTCTTTAAAAGTACCAGTGACGATGCCGCTCTTTCTCCTATTGCAGTCTTTGAACTTGAAATTAGCTGATGATAAATAAAATGCAGTAGCAACTCATACTGTATCGGTTCCTTTTGCATATAGCGTGGGGATCGAAGATCAGTTTTGCAGAGACACATTTATGTGGCCAAGTGTAAATAGAGCAATTTGAACAAATCAGATCAGCTATCCTATCAGTAAAAACACGTGACGTGAAGTGACCAGGTGTAAACGGGCCTTAAGACACACATTAACAATATAAACATGGCTATTAGACAGACTCAGAGTCAGTTAAAAATAATTAGAAGATAAGTTTTGTTCAGAAACAAGAGCAGTTGAACATTGGGGAACAACATTATTCCTTCTAGAAAAATGTAAACATGTCAGTTGTTGGATTATTGGGTGACATATGAATAGAAACCTTTTGATCAAGGACACATAATAAGCAGAATACACTTTTTATCACTGGAGAACCAAAGCAGTTTAAGCTTTTCTTAAATGTAGTAAATGTGCAGGGAATTTTACAGAAATTCTCAGACTAGCATGTCATACTTGTTAACCAATTACTCTTTACATCTCTCTTTTGTTTTCCAATCCAATACTTACAGGTGACTGATAAAAAAATAAAATAAATAAAAAAAAAAACAAAAAAAAAACATCAAGGCCACATCCTTAAACATCAACACTTAAACATGACCATAACTTACTTAAAAAGTGTGTGTGTGTGTGTGTGTGTGTGTGTGTGTGTGTGTGTGTGTGTGTGTGTGTGTGTGTGTGTGTGCGCGTGTGCGTGCATGTATTACTGGGTGTGTAAGTTGAAATAACTTAAAAGAGGAACATCTACTCTTTACAACTTGACATGAAGGCACACTGTCCAGCAGAAGTTTAGAGTCATCTGACAGGAATGGATCATGTGATAACTGATAACTGTTTTTAACAAGCTCCTTCTTACTGGCAAGGCATCTGTGCTGCAATGTTTGCTGAGTGAAACTGTAAAGCAGACCACAAATATTCAAATTCATATTACAACAGAACAGAACCTTCGAGCTTTATAGCTGCTCTGTCTTTATTACATTTTGAGTGTGATACAACACCATGTAGTGAAATAAAAATCAACTTTTATTGCAAAGTTCAGTCTTGAGTAGCACAATATGGGAAGTGCAATTCATCACACCAAACCCTGAAACTTTTTTTTCTACTTCAATCTCCTTGATAACAGGCTATCAACACACAATGCAGAATATTAGAAAGTTCAAATTTGACACTTCATAACGAAACTCATGCTACAGCACAATTTCCCTGATAAAGAGAAAGTTGGATACTCACCAATCTGACCAGCCTTCACTTTAAAAGGGACATCAAACTCGCTCTAAAGAACAAAGATAAAATGAGCAAATGGGTTTGAATACATATTTCAAGCAAACAATATTAAAACACCATTTTTTGCACATATACATATAAAAACTCTAGTTATTATAATATCAGTAGCAAATAGCATCTGGTAGCAAATAGCAACTGATTTGCTATTTCACACTCGCAAATCTCATTGTGTTAACACTCTTGATTCAGCAGAAGCCACAGCCGCTTAAAGGGACACTCCACCCAAAAATGAAAATTATGTCATTTACTCACCCTCAAGTTGTTGCAAACCTGTATGAGTTTCTTTCTTCTGCTGAACACAATGGAAGATATTTTGAAGGACCATTGGAACTTTGGCACCATTGACTTCCATAGTATTGTTTTTTTCTACTATGGAAGTCAATGGTGCCAAACAACTGTTTGGTTCTAATCGTTCTTCAAAATATCTTCCTTTGTATTCAGCAGAAGAAAGAAACTCATACAGGTTTGCAACAACTTGAGGGTGAGTAAATAACATGACAGAATTTTCATTTTTGGGTGGAGTATCCCTTTAAGAGGTGACCACAGTGTTACATACACAAACATTCTCTCTCTTATCAAGATAAATATGGTTCTTTCATGTGTTTGACTATATCCTTTAAGTTTTGAGACATGACACTGTTAATAAATAACATATAAATCTACATTAAAATTATATCTAACAAGTAATTAAACTTGGTGAATGAGGTCAAACTTACCAAAGCATTTTCTTTCACCCTCAGATTTTCCAACACCACATTTCCTAAAAAAATAAAAAAAAGAAAAGAAAAAATTACTTATTGTCCATTTTATATATTTAGGTACTCAATGGCATGTGTATTTGCAGACTGTATTTGTATTATGTGGTCTGTGTTACATTTTTAACACTGCAATTTGGCTTTTATGGAATGGAACAACCTTGTCATTCTGCCAGTGTCAAAGATAAGAAATACTACCACGAAACACATAAACAAAAGAATCCAGATATGATTGGCCACTTTTGACATTGACGATAATTGGATTTTTCATAAGAGAAAAGAATTAAATGTCAACCAGAGCAGCCTATCTTATGCTGAGATAAAGATGCCACCTTGTCAAACAGCATGCTGACAAAATAACAGGGCTGGGCACCCATCCTGATCTGGCCAAGGACCGTCTAAATCCCTGCGGAGTCTCTCTCACCTATGAAAGCTGACTGTTTAATATAGTAAAACAGTTTCCTCCTCTCCTTCTTTTATTTTAACAACAGCTGACAATTTTAAACTTGCAATAAAATGAAAGTAACAACAGATATACTTACTATTCCACAGGTAGTCGTAAATCAGATTCTAACGGATTTATCGGAAAAGTAAAAAATGATGGGGCGGGGACTTGGTTCTATGCTTCGGTTGTTGGTTGAATTTTTTGCACTCAAAAACTGCGGCAGATAATTATGTGGTGCCGTTTGTAAAGCGGCTCATGCTGAAAATAACAGCAACATTTTTTCACATTGAGCTTCAAACTATGTTGATAATTTTTGACGGTCACTTTATTACATTTACATATATATTTGTCAACTTTGAGATATTTTAAATAGTTAAATCTAAATATTAAATGTTACACCAAAATGTTAAATCTAAATATTTAAATAGCGGCAGTTTTTTTTTTTTTTATAGAAGATTTACATTTAACTGAAAGAATCTAGTTGGAGTCGTTCCAGCAGTGACACATCCAGTAACGTGACTATAATGACAGAGCAGAATGACCGAAGTTTGATATATGACTCCATTCAATTCAAAGCATATGCTAAAAGATTAACTAAACTGAACAAACACACATATTTGCACAAAACCCACAGTACAATAACAATACATTGTCCGCAAAAAGAAAGATTAAGCACAGATGGGAATTTTATGTGAATTGAGAGGGTCATGTTTTCATCAGTGGTAATGAGAATAATAGATGAACAATTTGAACAATTATTACACATTGATTTGATTAAATAGCAAATGTTACACTTGAACCACTGCTGGAATATTTGAAAATTTGGGTAAAAATGTAAATTAGGTCATTATTATTTTTTATTTGTTTTAAGATATACAACCAATTGTACAGTAAATTGTGCACATAATGTACAAAAGTTTACATGCTAAAACTCTAAACTGGTACCATTAGTGATTCGGGTCATAGAGCATTGATGTTTATCTGTCTGTAGTGAAACCTAGTGCTAAATATTTTTCCAAATACATTTGGAATTTAACTTTTCCAATATGTAAAGCAGTCCCTTCAAAATGAAAAGAACAAAAGTGTTTAGGGAAATTATCTACGTTAAAACTTATTGTTATTTATGAAAGTGCACCATTTTTTGTCTTATCTATAAGACAATTGTATGTATACATAATGTGAAATTTACAGGCTTGAATATTGTTTATAACTAAGATACACATCTCATAACAGGGCGTAAACTCTATAAATAAGTAAACCGTATAAATAATGGCTGTTTTCATCGGCTCTGTCCAAACAAATTGACTGACTGCCAATCTTACAGAACAGAAACCAATCAAACATTAATGACATTAATGGTCACTGCAGCAAATGTACACTAGCTTGCACTATATATCGGAATACGACGTTTTGCAACAGAAAACAAACCAGAGGAACAGACGTGCGTTTGTTGTCGACGAGCTGTTTGACGAATGTACGCTTACCTCCCCATATGCCAATCTTAAGCTGCGACTTGTCCAGGTTTTCCACATAATCTCCAATAAACCTATTCAAGAGATCACTGACTAAAGACTCAAACACCATGGTGAGTCGAGAATGACAGTGACACTCGCAGGCAACACGCTAAAATCCCACAATACGCATTTGGTAAGGATACTTCCCTCCTTGTGTGACAGGCGTTTAGACCAATATCGACTCATTCGGTGATCCACTCACACTGTCTGCACATAGGGTCTCGTGATTACATTATAAACAGGCCGGCTAGTTGATTGCAGAACATTGTTTGCAAAGTGAAAGTGTACTAGTGGCTAATGTTCACAAATGAGAGACGCCTAAAGATTCGCAAGATATACAGTTTAAGTTTACTTTAATTTGTCTCCGTGGGATAATCATATTATTCAATTTACCTAAATGTAAATATTCTGAAATATGAAAATAGGCTATGTATTAATCATTAACTATTTTCATTTGCTGACTGAATTAATATGAATTAATAGGAAATACTTTGATATAGCCTGCGTATAGTTAATTTGTTAGCTGAAATAAAGATGGAGGGGTGGCGGCCTGACTGTGACTGATGGCATTTTCCCACCTCACATATCCATCAAACTCCCCTTTGTCCCCTGGCTGTGGTTTTCCTTTGGGAAGTTTCCAGGCTCTTCAGACAGATTGGTCCACGTGGTCCTCTGGGAGTCTGGTTGCAAGTTGATCTCATGATGTTTGCGCACATAGAGGCTTTTTTGTCTTTGTGCTGAATCTTTTAAACCCAAACATGTTGTCTAGGATCTCAAACCTGATACTGAAACCTCAAAAGCAGATACTGAAAGATACACTGTAAGCTGCTGTTGTCTGCAAACAAGACTTCCGACTTGGTATCCATATTGCATGCATGCAGATGTTCAATGACAAAATATATTTTAGGCACAGACCTTAATAATTATTCATCCAATTAACAAATTAAAAAATAACAAAAATCCAGAAAATCACATTGTATGATTTTTAAGTAATTCATTTGCATTTTATTGCATGACATACTGTAAGTATTTGATCACCTACCAACCAGTAAGAATTACCATGTCCAGGCCCATCTGAAGTTTGCTAATGACCATCTGGATGATCCAAGTTCATGTAATCTGATGAGACAAAAATAGAGCTTTTTGAAACTCCACTCGTTGTGTTTGGAGGAAGAAGGATGAGTACAACCCCAAAAACACCATCCCAACCATGAAGCATGGAGGTGGAAACATCATTCTTTGGGGATGCTTTTCTGCAAAGGGGACAGGAAGACTGCACCATATTGAGGGGAGGATGGATGGGGCCGTGTATCCTGAAATCTTGCCCAACAACCTCTTTAGTAAGAGCATTGAAGATGGGTCGTGGCTGGGTCTTCCAGCACGACAATGACCCGAAACACACAGCCAGGGCAACTAATGAGTGGCTCTGTAAGAAGCATCTGATGGTCCTGGAGTGGCCTATAGCCAGTCTCCAGACCTGAACCCAATAGAAAATCTTTGGAGGGAGCTGAAAGTCAGCGACAGCCCCGAAACCTGAAGGATCTGGAGAAGAAGGTTTGTATGGAAGAGTGGGCTGCAGTGTGAAGTCTGCTTTTCTGATGTATCAAATACTTAAGTAATGCAATAAAATGCAAATGAATTACTTAAATCATACAATGTGATTTTCTGGATTTTTGATTTCGATTCCGTCACTCACAGTTGAAGAGTACCTATGATAAAAAATACAGACTTCTACAATATTTGTAAGTGTGAAAACCTGCAAAATAGGCAGTCATATACTTGTTCTCCCCACTGTATTAGCAAAAGTATTTCATTCTCAGGTAATAAAGTCAAATGTACGTTACAATTTTACCTGATGACGAATAATGTTATAATGTTTAGCTATATGTAATGTCTCTGTGCCTGTTCTTTTTTGCTCCACTGTTTTGTTTGTGTTTTGTTTAGCTCCCCCATCCCCCCTTTGGCTTTGAATGACAAATAACACATCCACACTGTCAATAAAATGAATCCACACCTTCCTTCCACACCTTCAATAAAATGAATCTTCCAGCCCCCAGGTTCATTGTAATGGAAATAACAGTTGGTGCTTCCTTATTCAAGAAAATGATGAGAGCAACAGCCCCATCTATGGGTGAATGGATGTAAGTTTGAAAATAAAAACGCACATTTGAAAAAAAGACACAAATTTGTAAAAAAATTTTAATCTAAAATATCGATGCCAAAAAGTAAGAGAATCACTAGTTACAATAGGGTTGAACAGTCATTTGAGTACAATTCTTAATAACTGGAGAATTAATTAAAGTTGTCTTAAAATCACATCATCATTTTACAAATATAATGTATGTTTTTTTTTTTTATTTACTGCCTAACCAATTTATTACTCATATTAAAGTTGTTCCAAGTTCAGGAAGGTGACGTCATAGATGTAGGCCTACTGTACCTGTTTCCTGCAAAACATTGATCAAATAGCTGTTCTCTAAATCTAAACCAGGCATCTGTGCCTAAATATTTTTTTCATTATTGAGAAATTGCATTATTTCCTGTGTTAAATTCATAATAGTCATCATTTCAAAAGACCACAAAGCTTAATGCACAGCCTGACAGCATGGTAACATCATAAGAAAAACAAAAACCCTGACAGGACCATGCTGTAATACGACACTTTGATCCAAAGAGAGAAGCATTTAGGCTCTGGAGACACAAACTAATGTGGTCTAATGGTCTGTGATTCAAAGTACATTTTATAGGGATAAGGATCAGCAGAAATTCCTACAAGGTTGTCAGTATGGTTTTGAAAGCCACATATTTCATGATAGAGGGTGATATAGGGTGCTCAAAAGGGTGAATTTTGAGTTTTTAGAGCAGGATAGGTGTTCTCCATAGAATGTGTGGAATGTTGCTGTGGGCTCACCCCTGTTTGAGCTTTTTTGGGTCAACACTTCTGTAACACATTCCAGGTGCCTGACCACACAATCCATGACTGCTTCAGGCTATATCCCCTAAAACTGACCAGATTATTTACAACTGTACATCTAAAACAGAGAGTAGGCCTAATACAGTGAAGAGGAGATTTTTTTTCTCTGTGATGCTGGAAATTTGTAATTGTATGGGATTTAAAAAGGGGGTCAAATTGCCCTGATGATTTATTTGGTTTATTTATTAAAAATGTAATCAGTGAAAACATTTTATTTTTTTGATATTCCATGAATTCTTCTAAAAAAATGTGCTTTCAAGAAAATCAATGTCATTTTCTTGACCATAGGTCAAATTGAGCTGTATTCATTTCCTATGGAATTTTGAGACAGCACTATTTTTGGATACATTTTTGTCAATAATAATATTTATTTTCTTAAAAATGTATGGATTAATTAATGTGAAATGTCCTGCCTCAAATGCAAAGATCCTTTTCACATTGTCAAATGTGGCAAGTGATTCATAGTAGAATACTTTATATTTATTAGTTCAGAGTTTGTTTATTTGTGCATTGCATAGGGTTAAATAGTATAGACTAGTTTTCAGCCTATGATGGCTAAAGTTGCCAGTCTTGTTATATATACAGGCCTATTGGTATATATATATATATATATATATATATATAAAATATTATTATGTAATAGGCTACTAATTTAGTAATAGCCTACTAAAGCGCAGAAGAAGGCCGACTACAAATCAATCATGACTACATTCCCCTTAATTCCGATCCACATGACGCATTTCCTCTATTCCCACTTCGGCTGGGCTCGGTAAATTCCGTAAATCGAAAAGGGATTTACTCCAAAGAGGCAGGACAAGACCGTAGTTTACTCTGCACCGAGCGGCTGAGAGCTTGCAATGAAACTGCGGTAAACAAACTCACCGGTAAGACCCAGTGTGCTCAGATTTCAGTGTTTGGAAGATTGTGCACAGAAAGATCCGCGATCGTTGTGCGTTATGTAGCCTATTAATACGGCAAGACTGTTCTCACATGCTGTGTTGAATGGATTGGGATTTGGAGGTGCGTGGAAATAAGCAGTGTGTGCTGGAAAGAGACGTGCTTAGAGTCCTTATCTCATCTGACATGATACACATGCTTCACCAGTTGCTAATGAGGAGAATTAATTCATGCGCACATTAATCGATGGGAACATTGTGGGTATCTGCATTGTAATTGGTAAGTTTAACTAGGTTACTTAAAGTAACGTTTGTCTCTTTAATGAGAAGACTGACGATGAATGATATTTGCATTGAGGCAAATGTTAGCTCGCGCTTTCACGAGACGGAGAGACCATGGATGAATCTAAACGGCTGTCATATAAGAAATACATTTTTTTAAAACTTGGCGAGGCTTGCATGTTTTTTTCTAAATATGTAATGCTTAACTTTTGTGGATTGCAACTATATACCCAACGTTACCGTCATATTCAGCACATCATCATGTGTTTGATAAAAGTTTATTAGTTAATTTCAGATTAAAAATGATGGTCGTTTTTAAGTAGAATTTTATAGCCTATTTTACCTGCTTTATTAGGGCAGAATATACCTTCTTTAGAATAATTAATTTACACTGGTTATATCATAACAATAAGCATAATAATTCAAAAGTAGCCTATTACTTCCAGCTTCTCTCTCAATCCGCGTTACTTACTAACCCTTCCCGCAAATGTAAATACTCTGACAATGTTTAGACATTTAAGCGCTCTTAACTAGCCTACACCAATCCAGCCTTAGCAGAATTGGGATAAAATGATTTTGTGGTTGTCCAGACCACTGTAGAAGGTCCAGACACATGCAGCCCATGCTGACGCCACACCCCTCTGTGTCATCACATTTAAACACCCCCTCAGACGTTTGCAAATGTATACTTGTGGATTCGCCATTGTTCTTTAAAGATGTATTGTTTGGCTTTCACTACATTACTCACTCTACTTTTTATCTAATTCACTGTTATTTGCCGAATTGCTTAGGTTCACTTCAGTAAGTTTAACAAACATATGTTTATTGGTTTTGAGATCATAATAAGTGAGACCCAGGGCAAGTTGTCACAAAGGTTATCTCAGGTTTTGATTACACAAATATGTCTTCTCTAGCATTAGTTTGGCACGTTGGCTTACAACAGATTGTTCAATACTGTTGTTATATTTTGTAATTTTATACTTTGAAGGTTTTTTTATGGCTGAAACAAAAAAAAATATTGTATATTATCTATTTCATGAGGGTTTTTTATGTTAATATAGCTGAGCATTCTATTATAAGCTATTTATTGGTATGTTCCCATTCTGACACCTTACACCATAGTGGTACAATGTGTCCCAACATCATGCTACTTTTGTACTTTTATTCTTTGTCATATTCTGTTGGCATTTTAAAAACTGAAGAGAAAAAAAACCTTATGAAAGGAGATGCCATACAAAGATGAGTATCTTTCTTTTTCATGAATTTTCATTGACATGGTTGTTCAGATTATGCTAAATGAGAGTTGCTTTGCATAGGTTAATCATCTGTTTTGTTACTATACGAAGGTATGCAAGTACATTGTTCTTTTTGCTTTGACACTTCTTTTCAGCTTCATCTTGATTGTCATTGTCAGGGTCATGTACTAACCTTTTCCAATAGTGCTTTTTTAGTGACCGTCTGGTAAAGAAAGTTTCTCTTACATCATGAGCAGACTCGTGTATCCAACACATTCCTAAGGTTTTTAAGCACTTTTATGAGTCAGTGTAACTCATCCTCCCCTCTCACTCTCTTTCTAAGAGCTTGTAATCTCTTTTTAAGATGCACGGAATTGCAGGACTGTTGGTTTTATTTTAGTTTTTACCTTTTATCAGCTCTGTAGACCTACTTTGCTTTTAAAGTCTTAAGTTCATCTTCCAGTATTCAATGTCTGACCTGAAGGAGACAGACAGGTCTGCTTACTGTGTATGTGGTGATGGACTGCTGATGCTGATGAATCCAGTAGCTTAGGAAAAGGCATTAAGTAGAGTACTATCCGCTGTCCCTTTGATAAACTGCATGCTGCGTTTTATCACCGCTGTCACTTTTATTGGTAGTTTGCCCATGGGTCTACCTCATTGGAAAGGTTCCTGTTATTTAGAATGAGTGTACACTGTATAGGTGAACACGTTCTTTGACTTGTGCTATAGCGAATCATCACTTGTCCCTTTCCTCACTTCAATAATGTCCCACATATTCTCATTTACAATACCATTTAATTGTAAGGCCAGAATCAGCTGTGTAAACGAGACTGTAAATAAAGGAAAGGGTTCCCTTATGTCACGGATCAGTTGGTTTCTTTAGGAAGAATTAGGCATATGTCATATGTGTAAAACGTGCCATCTTATAATAGAACCTCAAACAGTCCATTCATTTGTTCTCTTTTCTTTAAATTATGAATGGTCACTCATCACAAAATGTCACTTTTGTTTATTTTTCCAGGCACTTATGGTTCAGTTAAGCCTGCTGCTACTATGAACAATATTACATGAGAAAGGAGGTCTGTCTGCTAATCATACCCTTTATTATATTGAGGTTGACCCATGTCAGCCAACATAGGTTATGATTGTGTTTGTTTAGAAAAATAGTTTTCCTCGCTAATTTGCCACTTATTGTCATCATTTACACTATCGTTAAAATTGTGGGATCAGTAAGATTATTTTAAAATTATACACAGTAGAACTGAAATATTGAGAAATATAATCATCATCATCATCATTATTATTATTACATTTTAAAATATATTTTATTACTGTTTTGGCAAAGCTGAGTCATTACTCCAGGCTTCAGTGTCACATGATCCTTCAGAAATCATTCTAATGTGCTGCTTTGGTGCTCTAGAAACATTACTCTATTATTATTATCAATGTTGAAAACAGTTAAAAGAAGCACATTTTATTTTTCATGATTTTTAGTGATTAATAGAGAGTTCAAAAGAACAGCATTTGGTTTCTGAAATAATATAAATCTTTTGTAACATTACTGTCACTTGTGATCAGTGTTAACTCATCCTCGATAAAAGTGTTAATTCTCAATCTTACTGACCCCAAACTTTTAAACAGTACTGTATATAAGAACATTTCACTATATACTGTATGTCTTTGGACCACCTGCAATCTTGGTATTTTTGTTTGTTTAATGTAACAGGAATTGTAGCAAACAGATGTAGATTAGTGAGGGCATTCAAAGGAGTCTCTGAACACCTGCCATGTTCTGCCCAAATCTAGTTTTACCTTGGACAAGTGTTGCATTTTCCATTCCACATTCCAGAGAACCACTAGAAAATGGCTTCTGAGTCAGTATATGTGTTTTTACAAATGGTAAAATTCATGTCGTTCTGAATGACACATTATCAGACAACTTAGTTCTTTTACAAGCCCTCATGTCATTCCAAACTTGTATGATTGTCTTTCTTACATTGAACACAAAATGAGAAGCTTAGCAAACTATACTTGAATGAGCAGCTGCTGTCATCAAGCTCCAAAATTTGTTAAAAAAAAATCATCATTTTGTTCATCATTGAAAACATCATTGTGTTCATAGAAGGAATAAAGTGGTTTGGAACATAATAGAATGAGTAAATAACAGAATTTAAATTTGTGAACTTCCTTGAAGAATTTGTATTCACACAGAAAGTTGAGGTGGCAGTCTGACTGAAACTTCTCCTCAAATGCAGCGGTTATTATTAGCTGGGGTGTCGTTGTGTATGCGGGTGTCACATCCTTTTGCTCCAGTGAGTTCTGAGCACGACAAAGAAACTGATAAAACACTACACCTCCACACACTACACAGTCGTCATTCTCTCTTTTTGAGCTGTAATTTCCTTATTTTGCCACTCACTTCTATCTACACCTTCATCTTGAATGAAAATGCCTAGTTGTTTAGTCTGGCTTCAGAAGCTTTAGGTTTGAGTTGTGATACACGTCACAAAACCCTCTCAGTTGACTGTTATAAGAACCAATTACAATAGACATTTTGTTTGGCTCAAATTTGTGTTCATAGATCTTGCTTTTATGAGAGAGCTATTCCCAAAAATGAAAAGTCTGTTGTTTACTCACCCTCATGTCATTCCCAGAAAAAAATTCCACATAAGAAAGTAAGTCTTATTTATAAGTTACTTGAAAATTACTCATTTTAGTTCTTGACTTTTGGAATACTGATTTATTTAATTAGGAAATTAATACTTTTGATTTATTTAATTAGGAAATTAATACTTTTATTTAGCAAGGATGCATTAAATTGATTAAGTGACAGTAAAGAATTTTACATTACAAAATATTTCTCAAACTCTCTGTTCATCAAAGAAACCTTCACAAAGATATGAAGCATTACGGCCATTTTTTTTAAACGTTGATGATAATAATAAATGTTTTTATGAGTAAATCAGCATATAAGAATGGTTTCTGAAGTATCATGTGACTCTGAAATTCAGATTTGCACAGGAATAATTACATTTTAAAATATATTAAAAAAGAAAAACTGTCATTATAAATTGTAATAATGTTTCACAATATTACTGTTTTTACTTTGATTTTGATGAAATGCAGTCTTGGTGAGCATAACTTGGAAAATACATGGGGAATAACATGCAAAGTGTTTGCCAGGCTCCATACAGGCAGACACAGGACACCTATTGGAGCCTTGGAGTTGAGTTTGACTCTGGGGGCCTGAGGCTGTTTCTACCCCCACATTCTCTGTGCCGAAAAAGGATCCAGGACAGGTCAGTCTGTTATATTAGGAACTCCTGCTATTGCTGCCTCCCCTTCAGCAGAATGGCTAACTGGCTCATCGTGATCTTTTGTGCTCACTAAGAGTTGGTTGCCAGAATGGGCAGATACAATTACCATTCAAACTGCTATGAGGGTTCATGCAAGCTGCTCTAATTTGAACACATTCCACTGGAGCAGTAGATGAGCGAGCTAAGAAAGGTGTTGAGAGAAAAATTCAGTGGTCTGACGGATTGTTGGACAATGTATTGGGTAAAGAACATGTCTTTACCTAGTACATTCCAAAGCTAAAACATTACATGCAATGGTGCTTTTTCTGTCAGGGTATATTTTGGGAATTTCGGGGCATCCTTTGCCCTCTGACATGAAGCTCAGTATGGTTACATGAAATCAGAGAGTCGAGAAGGGTTTTCTGAGCCAGTCTACAGCTGGTTGGGTGGCGTAGATATCTGGCATTCCCAGATTCCCTGTATTGTAGAGCTGACAGACTATATTCTCTCTCTCTCTTTCTCTTTCTCTCAATACACTCTTAGAAGAAATGGTTCTATTTAGAACCAGAAATGGTTCCATCCCCCGCTTCATATATGGAACTCCAAAATGGTTCTATATAGAACCATTTTTTTGGGTAAAAGGTTCTATTGGCCAAGTATGGAACCCCAGGGTTCTATATAGAACCCAGTGGAACCCTTTTTTTAAGAGTGTATAGAACCTTTTAGGGGTTCCAAATATGGAGCACTGATAGAACCTTTTAAGGTTCTATATAGAACCTTTTCTTCTAAGAGAGTATGTATAAACAAAAATAAATGTATTATTACTTGATAGTAATTGTTTGGGTGTTTGTCTGTATGTTTATTGCTATTCTAAAAAAAAAAATAATAATAATAATTGTTTCCTCTATTTTAAGATATTGATTTTACTTTTGCCATCCACTAGCAGACACTTGTAGGGATAGTTTACCAAAAAAAAAAAAAAAATATATTTTATCATTTATTACTTACTATTACTTTCTTTGCTGGAACATAAAATATATGATTAAAGATATAAATATATGTAGAGAATAAATCTCTGTAGGTTTTCTTTACAGAATAAAAGTCGGTGGGGTCTTTGATAAAGTTTAGAGTTGTGAAGAATCACATGATACAACTTTGTAAACTGAACATGCAGAAATGATCTATCCTTTCTATCATCTATCACTCACCTGGGTTATTTAGGTACATCGTCAACTCAAGTATTATAAACATGCAAGTTAAGTTACATTTATATAGCTATATATATAGCTTGGCAACACAGTTCTTTAAATGGACCCTGCTGGTCCTAAATGACAGATGGATCTATAGAGTCAACATGGATCTCAAGACCATTTGGGTATTATTAGAGTTAATATTTTCAGATAATTGTGTTTTTGTGATTTGTCATGACCTTTTTAAATCTTATTTACTGCAGGAGTATGTTGATATTCTTTTGTAAGAGTGTTTTCACCCGCAATGTGTTACCCACACTTCTTTACATGTAGATAAATGTCATTTTTCAACAACATTGTTTGTCTTGCTGAGAAAAAAAACATATCTTCATATCTTCAAACATATCTCCATTGCATGAAGATGAGTCGGGTGGTGTCTTAGTCTGTGTCCAATTTTATCTGTCTCTGTCTGTGTATCACTCTCAATCTCAGTTTACTACCTTCTTGGCCCCCCTCTGTCCTTCTAAAGTTGGAATTTGGCTTGACGTAGAGATGCTAATATTTGTCGACCATCCGTTTAACCTTCACAGGGCTATGTGTTGACAGCTGTCTAAATTTTGGATTATGAATGTTTGCCTTTTTTCAAAAATCTTTTTCATTGGTAAATCAATCATAAAAAAACATTCTTTTAAAAGTTGTTCTTGGTTTTGCAAAAAGGGGGAATGTTGCTTTAACACACTTGATAAACACACTTGAAGACAGACAGAACTGTTTAAGTAATTTTAAGTGCAAATGGAAAATCGTAACGATAAAAGATGTGACATATTTTAATGTTCTGCGCAAATACAGGTTTCTAAAAATACACTTTGTTTACACAAATTACTGCCCTTTAGGACAAGATCTTGTTGAAGACTATGAGGGATTTGGAGCCAGATGTTACTTCCTACATGTCCCGTAGATCTATATAAGTAGATTTGTTGTTTATGGGCGAGAACAACACCAGTGGGCTTCCAGCCAATAGTGTTGAATAGCCACACAGAGAGGAAAAGCCAAACCGTTACCTCCTATACTTTATCCCCCTCTCAATGTGGATCACTTTTTGGAAAGGGTGTCATGAGAATTCCAGCTGGATTCGATTACATGCGGAGAGCTCTGCGTTAATCAAATGCTTGAAAATAGCCTGTTATTTGTGTGGTATGCCATCAGAGTCCCCTAATGCTGAAATAAATGGATACAACAGACTATTTAGGCTCCTGACTGGCATGTTTACTGGAAGGCTCTGTGGCGTAATCCTCTGAGGTGCATCTCGTAGCACAGGACATAATGTCCATAACCAGATCTGTGTGATCTGTTACAGCTGTTTGCTCTGAGGTCATAGTTGTGGCTCCGAAAATCATATGATCCGTACCTTACATGTGGGCGGAATTCCAACTGTGGTTCTTCCTGGCAGTGTATACGTCATTTGTTAAAGTTTGCAGATGATACTCTAGTGGCTGTACTTCTACTCTATTTGAGAACAGACTACTTAGTTCTCATTAGCTGGCACTGGCAGTGGTTTTAGTGGCTAATCCCCACAATCACAGTGACACTTCAGATTAAGCTGTGTCTAGTGCTGCTCATTTTTCACCGGAATAGCTAGCTGCTTTATGCTTCATGTAAAATGTTGCCCCAGTCGTGTTAAACGAGCTTGATTGGCAGTGAAAATACAGTCATTAAACCAGCTAATGACTAGCAAGAGACTGCTGATTGGCTGCTCGGCTGCAGCTGGAGATGCTTTTGCGGATGTTATTAGAGTTGACTGAAGTCTATTTCCATTTGCAAATTGTTTCGCTATTACTGTTTGCAAAATATGTTGGAGGCATTATTTTTGCTCCATTTCTGGAATGATCGGACTTGCTTTGAAACTTTTGAATGGGAATTATCTCTATTCGAACGATGAGGTGTTATAAGAGAGGGTGTTTGTGTGTAGAAGTGTGTCCCATCTCAGTGTGCAGCAAACTGAAAGTACACCATTGTTAGATTCATTTCCTTAAAGTGTAAACTCTGTTTCTGTAGGGCCATCAAAATATAGTTTAAGCATCCCATCTTGGCTTACTTATGGAAGACAGGTGGAAATAAAATCAGTGTATGTCTGCGCAGTTTTTTTTTTTAATCACATCAATTTAATTGTGTTAAACAGATGTTGCACCATGTAGCTGTTCCAGTGTAAAGCCATGTCAATCACGTGATCCACAACATGAGCTGGCTGCCAGTGCAGTAGAAATTTCTACGTTTGTCTGCCCCCTTTTTGGAGGGTAATTATTTTAGAATGATGGTTTAATGTGCCCTCCTACATTTAAAAATCATTCATACACCCCTGTGCCCAGGCTAGACTATTCCTGCTGTGAGTTAATCTAGCCTGGAAGCATATTGAGTTTTGCTGATCCAGCAGGAATGTTGCTTGTCTTTCAAGGGGCAGGCCTGCTAACAGTTAACCGGTCTGTGACAACACAGACTTTACATTTGGCCAGAAACCCAAGGATTTCAGAATTAGCTGATTTTGCAGCTCCGTTTCCTTGAATGCTCTTTTGAACTTAAATGGATAGTTGCCCCAAAAATCCAAAATTCATGTCATTCCAAAACCCATAAGACTTATGTTCATCTTCTACAAATGAAGAGACTGTTAATGCAGTGGAACTCGTTTAAGAGTGTCATTTAACATTCTTTTATGTACCCTCTTTCTCTTCCACTAGGAGCCAGGGCCTGTATCCCTAAATATTCCGAGAATCCTCTCAGAGAGCTCCTAACTTAACCAGGAGTTTTAGCTTAGAAGTGATTCCAGAACATTTTCAGTGAACTCTGAGCAAGGAATGGATGGAAAATCCTATCTTAGTGAGAAGGTGTGGTTGACCCTGTTGCTAGGTATGAGTCATCATTTCAAAAGCCCTGATTGGTTGATCCTACAAGTTTGATGAAAATTAACTTTTGGTGATAATGAGCATGGGGATGTACCCTCAAATCAATAAACATAATTATACACTCTATGCAAACTGTAATTGTAAATAAGATTTCACATTCAAGAAAATATCTGGAAAATGAATAGTAAGCTGTAGGGGTTATAGCCTAACATTAGAATCTAAAATTTGTGAAAACTTAAGCTCATTACACCCTGTTCAAATAATGATTTGTGTCTTATTTGCTCATTAATATCCTAGCTGGCATATTTTGTACTTTCACTCCCATATGGAATTACCCCCATTGAAAACAAGATGGCCTATCTCAAGGGGCTGTCCTTAATGAAGTAGAAATTGTTACATCTCAGTGTGGTCTTAACGAGGGTAACACGGCTCAGCTTTTATCAATGTCTGTGATTGCTGGCTGGTCTATTTATGAAGGCTTATTAACAAATATCCTACAAACACAGAAAATGGAGAAAAAAAGGGAAAAACAAATTTTGTGCAGCTGCTTAGGGGAACTCCTATAAGCCACTAAAATTCCTCTTCGCTGCTCTTAGCAGATCTCGCCTTAGGAGCCCTTTTAAGCGCTAGATATCTTGAGGAATAGCTTTTATATTAACTGGGATTTTCGTGTCACTTTTAGGGGAAATTCTAAGGAAACGTCATGATTCTGAGAATTTTCTTAGAATTTGGCTGCTAGGAGCCACTTTTTGCTCAAAAATTCTTTAGGGATACGGGCCCAGGTGGTGTCACACCTTTTTTTTTCACTCACAATTTTTGCCCACCTTAAATTGATTTTCATGTGCATTTTTTTTTCCTTTTATAAAAGGCAAAGTTTTTGTGTCAAATTCTTAAAATTCCATTAATATAACTATTAATATTAAATAAAGAAATAAATTAAACAAAATCAATAAAATCAATCAAATGAAAAATGATCAACAAAAGCCATCTTTGCACTGCAGTGGTACAAGCTTAATCTAGATGTATTTACACACACTTTAATCTTACTCAGATATAGCATGAATGCAATCATAATGGCATAATGTTATGAGACAGTTTTAAATTAAAAAATGTTCAATAGAGAAATATGAAATGATGGTCAAAACGAAGTGATTCTTATAAATATTAAACTAAAACCGACAATAGGTGGCGGCAAGTCGCCGTCTTAATGAGTGAGTCATCGAGTCATTCATTTATCCTTTCATTGACTAGGCAAGTGGCTGAACGGTTCATTGAATCATTAATTCTCCCAATTTGTTCAAAACCAGATTCGTCCTCTGACCAAACACTGCTGTGTGTTGCTTGGAGACGTACAACAGTTCTGCTGTGGCTTTCGGTGGAACTATTTGTCGCGCCACAATAAAAACAATTCAAAACTGAGCTGAGTGAAGGAATAACTTCTGTGACGCCAATCCTTTAAGCTTGCGTCTTGTTTTATTTTGTACAGGTTTGCACCGTCAACAACATGTGTCAGCACTAACCACCATTCTCCCTTACTAAAGCCTAATTTATAATTTATACAGCATAGACACTACGCCGTTGGTCCGACTCAGACGTATAAATCAGCCATAACACACAATGGGTGTCTTAACCCCACAAATTACAGTCCCCTTTTTGCATTGGTCACATTACTTTTCCATTACATGGCTCCTACACTATTATTTAATTGCACAATAGAGCAAACTATACTCTATGAACATCACTTATTATTACAATTTTGTTTGTTTAACTGTCAAAAATCAATATCACATTTGCAATCATGTGGATATTCGGGTGGATACTCGTATAATATATAAACTTTAAAAACGAACATGGACCGTGTGTTATAGTATCAAAGCGAGTTTGAGTCTTAAATGGATCTCTATGCACTTGTGTCTACACTTTTTATGCTAGTAAGTGCTAAAACCCCACTTTTCCTGTTTTACACTGGGGCCTTGTGCCTATTAGAAATGCATTCTCGGTTTGAATGATATTTTATAGTGGGGTATAATTAAATGAAAGGCAAAATTCATTTTCCATTTTGAATTTCAAAGCATTTTGTTCGCATACCCCCTCTGTCACCTCACATTCTCCAGTTTGGAAATATGGGAGATTTCTCTCCCTCCATTGAAGCGTAAAATTTTTAGTTTAATGGACTTTCAAAGAGTTAATAAATTCTAAACGCAATTCATATGACTCAACCTGTTTGATCCAAGTCTTCTGGAGAGACACACTTTATGAAGTACATCAAAAATGGTGAAAAGAAGCTCAACCACTTGCTTAAAGCATAAGATCCAATGAGATCATTCACATAGAAGTTTTCTTTTCTGAAATGTACAGTATGTTTTCAGAGTACATTGAACTCTTTTCTCAAAAGATCAGGGAAATTTGACTTTAATAATGACCCATTTCTGTATTCAATCAAAAATATATACTGCAGTCTCTGCTTTAATAGGCTGTGCATGGACTGAATTTTAATTCAAATCAATCTGTAGTCCTGTTTGAACATGCTGCATGTACAGGGGGTTGTTCATTCTGTCTTTCAGTGAATGTGAGTCACTAGGAAGCTGTCTGACACACTGTTGCCATCGTGGTCATGTGAGCTTCACCGCCTACATATGCAGTCATGCCAGTGATGGCCATGTCTGCTGTTCATCAAACGGTCGATCATCATGCTTTACCAGTCACTCCTTTTTTTTCTTCTCTATCCATCTCTCCAACCTGTCCCTCATTTTCCATAGTCCTCTTGGCAGCAAAACGAACATGTAAATATTTGTAGGCCTAATTGTGATTTAATTAAAATGGCTATTGTACCTTTTCATTATTTATTATGGTGCAACGATGGTTATTTATGATCTACTTTTTATGATTCAAAATTTAATTGAGAAGTTATTAGATTTCCAGCTCGGCATAAATGATAAAGAGCTCATTAGTATGTATACTATAGATTTAAAGCAATAGTTCACTCAAAATAATTCAATTGTGTCACTCGCCCTTGTTGTTGACTTTGAATCTCCTCCATGAAACACAAAGTAGAGTTGTTGAAGAATGTTCTGGCAATTTTCTGTGAAATTCTCCCATTCCATTTTATGAAATGAATGTTGCGATAGTCATATCTTACCTATTGTGACGTGTATCTGAGTGAAATGACTTCTCAAACGAAAATAATTTAGGGCGGGACTTGATTGTGTGCATCTGGATTCCAGAATTGTTTGGGTAGTTGGATTATCGTGCTTTGCTATTGATATGATCTCATTTGAGTGACAGTTTGCCACTTTTTGCATATTTGTTTTTTTTTTCTTCAAATACTGTGTATTCTGACATACTACACCCTTGGCATGCTGTTTTTCACATACTATATATTTAGGGAAGTACTGTAGGTATATTCAGACATGAGGACAATGCACTCTGTAAAAAATGCTGTGTGGCTTCAACCAGGAGGTTTTTTTGTTGAATTTTGTAAGTTTGCCATGATTAATCAGTGTATTGACTGATTTGTACTGGACTCTTGTTGACCTCAGTCTGTAGTGGTCGAATGGCAGCAGCTGTTGCTCCTACCACTCACTGAAGTGACTTACCACACACAATACAACTCAATACAGCAACACATCTATGACCCACATCTGCTATCTGGGCTAGTCACACCAGTGGTGAAGTGTGTATAGTGGTAGATGACTTATAGACAACATCAACAATCAGTCATACAGTAATTTGATATGCTATTGTCTTCAGAATTAAACATACTTATTGTCTGATTCTTGATATTTTTTCCCCTGAAGCTGTTAATGTTATTTTTTACTATGTTAGATGCTGTAGTCGATATGTGTTAAAATTCCGTTATATGCTCTAACTTGATTTACTTATACCTTTAATTTCACCTTTTAGTTAATAAGCTCATTTGGTAATTTAGGAGTTTAGTGTGAGCTCTTGTCTTTTAAGTGTGTTTAGAGGCTTCTGGCTTTGAGTCAGCTCTGCAATCATGAGATCATTAGTAGATAGAGGTTAATGGGTTAATTACTGCGGCTTTAACTCATCCCTCATGAGGCGATAACACACACACCATCACTGGTACCTGTAGGATTTCCATCTTAAATTAGCTGTTTTTTTCTTTTCCGATCTGTTATATCTTCCATCTAACATGGCTAATTAGGGCCCAAGCCCTGAAAGGGCGAAGGCCCTATTGTTTTCCTTGGGATTATTTTTCTTTACTATATTATTATTATAATAATTATTATTTTACTACCTTTTGGGCACTTTTGGGGCCCTTAACGTGCTCGAAAACTCTTGAAACTTTGCACACGGGTCAGAACCCGCGGCCATCAGAGCCGGGCTGAAGCTGGTACCCGGGCGTGGTAGGGCGGCTCGTCAGCGCCCCCTGGAACGGGGTCCGAACACTTGGTCCATAACTCAAACACGCTTGTATGTAATAATATGAAACTCGGTACACATGTTGATCTCATCGTTTCATCTATACCTCACACTCTTACTTTTTACCCCAGCCCAACAGGAAGTCGGCTATTGAGGTTTGTTTGTAAAACGCTCGCAATGGAATGTCAAATACTCCTCCTAGAGCTTTGATCCAAATTCGACGAAACTCGGTCAGCGTGAAGTCAAGACATTGAGGATGAAAGTTTGCGAGGGGATTTTTGATATCTCGAACGGTTTGTCCGTGGCGAGGAAACGAAATCATGGCGAGAAACGTGAAACAGGAAGTGTGTTATAACTTCAGCATACATTAACTGATCTTGATGAAACTTCAGCAGTGTGTTCGCTGTAAGAGGACGATCACATGGATGTGACTATTGTGAGTCAAAGTTATAGCGCCACCAACTGGCAGCAGGAAGTGTGTCACTTTCAAAATGCTTTGATATCACCCTTTTATTTTACCCGATTTGCTTCAAACTTCATATGTATAATGTAAACATACGGCAGATGTAGACCTGTGAATGGATTCTTGATATCTTTGAAACTGTTGCCGTGGCGACGCATCAAACTTTACCCTTCTTTTAGGATGCTTTTTGGATGCTTTTGAGACCCTTAGCATGCTTCAAATTGCATGAAAACTCGACAGACACATCACATTTATTAGCCAGTAGACATGTGCAAAGTTTCAGAAACGGGTGTGGTGAGGGCTCAGTAGCGCCACCTTTTGACAAAAGTGGGGTTGTTAGTTTAACTAGAGTTACAAAAATTGGTATGTATATTGTACTCCTCGAGCCGGACAACTTTCTAATTGACACTTATTAGCTAGACCCACAGAAAGTCAGATATTTTTGTTTGAATATGGCCACTCTGAGCCTACATGTCTCTGTGTCTCTGTGTCTTTGGCTGGCTGGCTGACTGGCTGGCTGTCTGTGTGTGTGTGTGTGTGTGCAGGGGGAGGGGGCTTAACCATTTCACTGCTGTGTGTATGACCTGCATAAAGAAAATACATTTCTCAAGCCTGGTATTTTTTAAATAAGTTTTTATTTTTATTTTTTATAAGTAAAGGCATATAACTAGTTTAATTGTAGTGAATTGACAATAGTTTTATATAATTAGTTTATTAATCAGATTAACTTGGTCAATAAACTTGGTCTGAAAATTTGGTCCATAAATCAAACACACTTGCATGTAATAATATGAAACTTGGTACACATATAGATCTCATCGTTTCATATATACTTCACACTCTTACTTTTTACCCAGCCCAACAGGAAGTCGGCTATTTAGGGTTGTGTTTAAAAACACATGCAATGGAATTTAAATTATTGCTCCTAGAGCACTGAACCAAATTCGACGAACTCGATCAGCGTGAAGTCAAGACATTAAGGATGAAAAAGTGCCACGGGATTTTTGATACTCGAACGGTTTGGCCGTGGCGAGGAAACAAAATTATGGCGAGAAATATGAAACAGGATGTGTGTTATAACTTCAGCATACATTAACTGATCTTGATGAAACTTCAGCAGTGTTTTCGCTGTAAGAGACCGATCACATGGATGTGACTATTGTGAGTCAAAGTTATAGCGCCACCAACTGGCAGCAGGAAGTGTGTCACTTTCAAAATGCTTTGAAATCACTCTCTTATTTTTAACCGATTTGCTTCAAACTTCATCTGTATAATGTAAATACACGGCAGATGTAGACCTGTGAATGAATTTTTGATATCTTTGATACTGTTGCCGTGGCAACGAAACAAACTTTAACATTCTTTTTTGATGCTTAGCATGCTTAAAATTGCTTGAAACTCAACAGATACATCACATTTATTAGCCAGTAGACATGTGCAACTATGGCAAAAGATTAAAGTAATGTGAAAAAAGTAAACACTAAAAGCCTCATATCTTCTAAAAATGTAATTATACATCATTTGTTTCTAAATTAAATTATACAAATATTATAACTTCCCCAATTTTTCCCTTTTTTCATTTAAGAATTATGTTTACGTTCAAAAACAGCCAGAATTGTTGTAAAATTCAGAAAAAAATAATAATCTGAGTCATACGTAGTGCTATACTGCCCTCTTGTGTTCAATATCAGGTAGGCCTATTGTGAATATTCCCACCGGTTAATCAACGTGTGACTCCGCTGGGACTTGGGAGCTTTTAAATCGCTTACTTAAAACCGAATGTCAAAATACGGATGTCCGCACAAGACATTAATGGTGTGGAGTAGAGCGAGCATTTTAAATAAATTCCTATTAAGTAGGATTGAACTAAACAGAAAGAATGTTCACTCTGTTCTGCTGGTTCCTCGCTGGTGGATCATATGATTACTTTGTCATAATCTATGACAAAAATGCTATCATAAACTATATTAATAATAGATAATACACATTGCTCTTATTTTTAAAAAATACATTCATGAAAAACAAGATAACAAAAATCATAAAAAGATATAGCCATGGCTGCTATAAATGTTTGAAATGCATAGGACAGATGTTTAATGACGCAGCAACATATAATTGAAAGGCAATTAATAATCTGTCATTACGTCACTGCATTATGATATTACGGCTCTAATACGGTGCAGCACAAAGCACTTATGTGCATCCCGAGCGGAGAATGATGTGCTTGAAGCCACATGAAGTTACAGCGCATTGAGTCCGTATTGAAAAGTTCAAAGCACAAAGGAAATACATATTTATGAACAGTGTATTATACATTATATATCTATGCAATAGTTTATGAGCCTTTTTCTTTTAAAGGTTTTAAATTTCAGTTACTGTGTGCGTGAAGAACAATTATAGTGCTCTGACTCTAGTGTTGTGATCTAACCGACAGCGTCTGACACCCGGTAGAAAGTAACACGATTAAGTTACAGCAATAAAGTCCAGCAAAAAAAGTTTCTTCATTCGAAAATATAGACCTTTAGACCTTTATCTTAAAGACCCAGTATAATAGGATTAACATTGAATCATCTTGAAGATCGTTTCATCATTGACTGTAACCGAATGCGACGTGCTGTTTGAATGCTGAATGGAGAATGACTGACAGGCGCAGAGAGGGAAAAGTTTACGTGTTCTTGAATTTAATGACTTAAATATTAATTTCTATATCACATAATAGCTTCAGAAACACTTATAATACAGTACACAAAAACTTTATGGTACTTTAGAAAGTTTTTGTGCCTTTGTGCCTTACATAGAATAGTATATGCACAATATAGAATTTGAATCAGCCTCGTCAAAGATGGCAGTGTCAGAGCCGATACCGATCCTGAGTATCTAATCGGCGCACTTCTTTTCAACAGTCAAATTGAAATTGAAATTGCTTGAAACTCAACAGATACATCACATTTATTAGCCAGTAGACGTGCAAAGTTTCAGAAACGGGCATGGTGCAAGGACTAAATAGCGCCACCTTTTGACAAAAGTGGGGTTGTTAGTTTTATCTACAGTTACAAAAATCGGTATATACATTTTACTCCTCAAGCCGGACAACTTTCTATTACATAGTCATTAGCTCGGACCAAGAGGAAGTCCGATATTTTGGTTTGAATATGGTGAGCCTCTCTCTGAGCCTATGTCCCTGTATAAAGCTAAGTTTGCCTATCCGGAATTAACATTGTAGATATCAACAACGTCTTTCTGTCTAGTCGTAATTACATTTTGGATAGTTTGTATTATCATTTAAGATATCTGTAACATAATTTTGACTAGTCGAAATGACAGAGTATGGCAAGCCGTTTTAACATTTAATCATGAAAGGGCCAAAGCCTTCGGCACCGCCACCCGGGTGCCTTTAGTAACTAAAGGAACCGGGGTTGCGGTGCCACCGGCTTGGGCCCGCCATCGCTGCTCGCAGCTATATTTGGAATTAGATTTGGACTGAATAATGTCATTGATAAACTGATAAACTTTGTGATGGAATAAATGAATATTTTGTGGATTAACCTTCTTAGATCCAATTCAATTTCCATTACTGTGGTTTCCTTTGAAATTTCTTTTTGATTAGCATTTTTAAAGTGTTATGCCCTCTAATTGCTTGACTGACCATCAGTCTGTCTTTCTTTCTGTCTCCATAGATCTGCAGTGCTTTAGAGTTGCATACGCCTCAAATTTACGGTAAGACCAAGCTCTCTGTACCTCTTTCAAAATATGTTTTTTCCCCCGGTTGTGCTGCTTTTAATTGTCTTTCATTGCTGTAGAAAAGTCTTTCTCAGCCTTTTTGTTTAATGTACTCCACACAGTCCCATTAGTAGGGCTCAGGTACCCCTTTATAAACACCAAACCAAAAATATATATTTTTTTTTTATTGGATATCATTAAGCAGTAGCATTATTAAAATGTGCATTACCCTCTATAGTTACTCTCATTTATACTAAAAACAATCCATACTTTGGGTGAAACACTGACTCAACCACTAATTTCTTTTCAAACTGAGGTGGTTTCTGTCACTTTATAATTTAATAAAGTTTGATTGGCTAAAACATTTGGTGGTGAGAAAATAATAAACTGCTTCACAACAGCTTTCCTGTTTACTGAACCTAAAATTAAATTTACAAACTTACATAAATAATAAATGAATAAATATTAGATTAAAAATGTAAACCAATTACTGGTTATAACTAAAAAATTACTAATTAATTAAATTAAATTAAAATTAATTACTAAAATAAAAAATAATTAAAGCTAAATAGAAATATATAGAAATATGACAAACTTGAACAAATATTAAAATGAGAACTGAAAATATAAAAATATTACTAAACAAACACTGTTGTGCAAAGGAACTAGTGCGATGATTTGTAATTAATTTTTTTATAAAATTTATATGTAATTTTTTATAATTTTCTTTTTTTTTTAAGTTCATTGAAATCTCTCAAAGTAATCAGTTTTATGCACATTTATGCTCTATTTAAGGAGTTAACACTAACTTTGTGGAGGACAGAGTTTTGCGCCGTAATCATATTTCATTAGCCCACAGTTACTATAGTAACATCGATGACAGACATGAGTCACGTCTAGAATGTCTGAGTGTATGACTCTATGGGAGAATATAGCTGCCGAGTCTTGCTGATATGAGGCAGTGGAAATAAAAGGTTGTGGTAATTGAATGGCTGCATCATGTGTGCGTTTCATTACTCTAAGAACTTGAGTGAGTAATCAGACTTCAGTCAGTCTGCTAACCTGAATGTATCATGTGATCCTGTTAAATGTCTAAAAATGGAAGAGCATTCTCTGGAGTGTTATGCTGTCTCAGACTCTCTAGAGCCACCGGTGGGCTGGTCTAGTTAGTGCGTGTGGATCTATATGCTTGCAAACATTGAATACAGAAGACTGTGCTACGCACATGCAAATGAGAAGTCACGCCCTGTCATTGTTCACAACATGGGCTGGTTTTCTGTACAGAGGTTTGGTGTTGTAATGAATTGAGGTGATGTATTTAAAGGAAAAGTGCTCATTTCTGCACCACTAACAACACCAGATGAATTTGCAAAAAGTACTACGCCTCCACCTCATCTCCTTCAATTTTCCTTGTTTTGAACATGCAGATAGTCCCCCCCCAAACTCATGGCATGGATTGAGGCAGAAGTTGTCAGACAGACCACTGAAAAAAAATATAATTTTCAAGTATAATTTCTAAAAAAACAACAACAGTGCAACTAGTTTAGTCTGATACTCTGATTCATAAGCAAATGACTCTAGTGAACATATTGTTGTAATGAATGCTTCTAAAAGATTCACAAACTTCAGAAGTTTACATTTTGAATCAGTTGGATGAATCGTTTACTGAATGAACTAACTGAATCACTCAGAGCAGTTACTGAATGGACATGTGACTCGTGGCTCAATACTTTTAGTGATGTCTCAAAATGAAGCAAGTTGTTTTATAATACAACTCTGTGTATATTGAGTGTGTATATATCTGTGTATATAATTCCAACAATGCATTTCCTGATCTATATATGTCTGTCTAAAATGGCTTGGAGCTCTACAGCTTGTCCCTGACATAGAGTACTAGGTCAGATCGCTGCCAAACACTTGCCAGTGTTTAGTGTGCCAACTGTGCACAAGGGCATCCTCCATCCACACAGACACACATTTTAAACTAAGGGTAGCTAAATGCTGTGAGCTACTCTGACTTGAAGATAATAGTTCTGGTTCTGTAATGGGTGGTAAATGCTAATTTCGAAGGGAATGAACGGTTATAATTCTTTTTATGCTCTAGTCAAAGTGATTTGAACCTTCAAAGTGAAACTCTATCCTCTGTCTAGTATAATGTTGTGCCTTTTTTTCTCTGTGTGTGTGTTTAAACTAGACAGTGTTTCATTAATGAGCAGTTTGGATAGTGTTGAAAGCGTAAACACAGCTGACTGGGAGTTCAGGTGCTAACAGTAAAGTGTGTGTGTGAGAGATGGAGAGAGGATGGACTGAATCCAGATACCTATCTAATGACACACCCAATGTCAAACAGGAAAATTAGTTAATTTTACATAGTCTATGTGTATTAGAAGACCAAAACTATTAAAAAGTGTATGTAATTGTTCATCCAGCTTTAATGATTAATGTGAGCTTGGGTATTGGTGATAAAATAATATTACAGATGGAGATGGACAGTGATTTTGCACTCTACGTAAAAAAGAGACTTTTACATAGTTACAAATAATTTCTGTTTCAAATAAATGCTGTTCTTTTGAACTTTCTATTTCCCAGTTTCCACACAAATATTATGATAAATATGATATGTAATACATGTTTCTAATGCTCCAAATCAGCATATTAGAAGGATTTCTAAAAGATCTTATGATACTGAAGAGTGAAAACTGTAATAATAATCACAGGAATAAATTACATTTTAAAATAGAAAAAACAAACAAACAAACATGTATATACACGAAAGAGGGTTTGGGCCAAGTAATAAAACATCTTGAGATTAAAGTCATTATAATGCGAGATTAAACTCGTAAAATGTCGAGAAAAAAGTCAAAATACAATCTTGACAATAAAGTCGTGTTTCGAGAAAAAAAGTCAAAAT
Organism: Pimephales promelas; assembly: GCF_016745375.1. The sequence goes on from NW_024121988.1 coordinate 2,605,523, forward strand.
GAAATGTAGAGAATAATGCATTCGATCAGTGTTCATTGCATAGCCTACTGATAAAGGACATGGCAGACATGGATCACTAGTCAAGCTATATTTTAGACTTTATTTCAGTAACAAAGAAATACCATCAACTTTAGCAGTGATGTATTGCATTAAAAGTGTCTCTGAATTTGCCGGTGCAGAACTTTACTGATAAAAGACATTTAAACCATCACTTGAACAACGAACAGAGCTGGTCCGAATGCACTCTGGCATATGGACAGCTACGATCAATTAAAACCGGATGTACGGCATTGCCATTAATGGCTGTATAGATGGTTACAGTCGTTACATTCTGTGGATGGCGGCGTACACAACCACAATCCTAAAGTAATAGCCAGTTAACTACTTCATAAAAACAGTTAGCCTACTGGCATAGGAGGGTGTCCCGAAACACAACTTTTTTCTCAAAATTGAATGAGTTTGTTCTCAAGATTGTATTTCGACTATTTTTCCCAAAATTTAACGTTTTTTTTCTCAAAATACAACGACTTTATTCTCGACATTTAATGAATTTATTCTCAAAATTGTATTTTTCTCAATTTTACGAGTTTAATCTCGCGTTATAATGACTTCAATCTCAAGATGGTTTTGTTTTTTATTATTGCTTGGCCCTAATCCTCTTCCATATATATATATATATATATATATATATATATATATATATATATATATATATATATATATGTATATATATATATATATATATATGAAGAGTTCAGATGCAAAAGCCTCTAAGTGCCATTTGAAATTTTCTTCTAGAATGATCATTTTTATCAAGCTTGTATATATAAGTTCAGTAATTTCACTTGAATGACAATTAATTGGTAATCTTCATTGCCATTTAAGTGAAATTACAGAAATTTAATATACAGGCTTGATAAAAAATATCTTTCTAGAAGAAAATTTCAAATGGCATTTAGAGGCTTTTGCATCTGAACTCTTCATATATATATATATATATATATATATATATATATGTGTATATGTGTATGTGTATGTGTATCTGTATATATATATATGTGTGTGTGTGTGTGTGTGTGTGTGTCTGTGTGTGTGTGTGTGTATATATATATATATATATATATATAAGAGGAAGAGGATTTGTATTTTTACATCTTTTTTTGAAAGATGTCAGAATGTTGACTTTCAAATGCACATGTTCTCTCTTCTGTTCTCCATCCCTCTCATCTCCTTCCATCTCTTCACAGGTGCAGAGTCTTTGTAATACTTGAGCTGGCAGGATGGTGGCGCTGTCTTTGAAGATCTGTGTGAGACAGTGTAATGTGGTGAAGACGATGCAGTTTGAGCCATCAACGGCTGTGTATGATGCATGCCGGGTCATCCGAGAGAGGGTTCAGGAAGCCCAAACAGGACAGGGTGGGACATGACGTCTTTGTTCCTTGTGTATTGTAAGATTTTGTAGTTGCTAATGTTGCATAATTTTTTTTCAAATGCAAGCTCTAATAGAGTGCCTGTTGTTCCTCAGCTTCAGAATATGGGCTGTTTCTGTCAGATGAAGACCCCAGGAAGGGCATCTGGCTGGAAGGGGGCCGGACGCTGGATTATTACATGCTGAGAAATGGGGTAAGTTCTTTGATCTTCTGTCTCTCTCTCTCTCTCTATTTTACAAGCTGTTGTCCAATGATCTGTGACATGTCTTTGGACTCTGCAAACACATTTTGAGTGTGTGTGTTGAAAGATGAGAAGAGGTCTTAACTCTGCTCTTAGTTATTTTTATAGTCTCTGTATGTGTGAGAGAGGAAAGGCTCCCCTTAGTGTCTACACTTACTGAAACAAGCTACAGTTTTGTGATTTAAGGACATCGGTCACTGCAGCATGTGGTTTTTGTTTGTATTTGTTTACTCTTGTAAGTCTCTGTGATTGTGTGAAGAAGTGTTGGATGGTTGTTTCCCCAGGAAGAAATACAAATGTGTTTGCGGTGTAAATTGAGAAGTGTGAAAAGATGATTTCATCAGTAGTGTTTCATCTTTTGTCAGAAGTTGACATCAAAAGACCTCTTCTTCTCCCTCATACATGCACACGCAGATGTTCAGCTCTCACAACTACGTCTTGCTTGTCCAATTTGTTGTATTTTGCACAAAATAATGTTCCTTTTCCTCTTGTTTTTTTTCACAAACTCATTCACATTCATTACAGTGTTTGCAGGGCAGCACCTAATTTACATTTCTCAAACATTCTGGTGAGGGTTTGTTCTTATTTGCAATTCTGCAAATTCAACACGAACCGCTTCGGATACAGAACTTTGTTTTGTAGATAATCTCAGTCTTAGGTTAAAGATCATTCATAATGGAACCAGCATCAGTGATTTTACATCTTACATCTATTTTGCTTACTCATTTTTATTGTCTTCCTTGCATATATTTAACCATTTATAGTAATTGTTTTGCCTTTAGGCTGCACAAATTTGATTCTTGTGTGCTGCTGGCTGAAAACAAGACGTGTGGTGAATTTCATGCAAACAGCAAAACAACTCTGATGCAGAATTTCGTTCAGAATCAAAACATCTTTCCTTAAACTTTAAAACTATTTGTTTACTGAGCTTGGGAAATCTAGTTTCTCTGTTTCTCTCTCTTGGTCTCTTAGGACATACTGGAGTATAAGAAAAAACAGAGACCTCAGAAGATAAAAATGCTGGATGGCGCTGTGAAGACCATCATGGTGGACGATTCCAAAACTGTTGGAGAGCTTCTTGTCACCATCTGCAGTAGAATAGGTCAGTGATGCTCTTATACAGGTTACTATCTGATATAACTGTATCATATACAGTTATTCTCGTAAATGGGTTATTTTGAGGGGCAACTTGTGGTTCCTTAGGTGACATAAGACACGACTGAAGAGGTTTAAATAAATGATTATAAAAAGATGTGTTAGGTTTAGTTTTTATTTAAATTTCAAGGCAACCTGTGTATAAACTCATTTGCACACAGATTCAACTGTATTGTACTGACCGAATATATACATGTCAATGCGTGATCTGCCATAGCTTTTAAGACAAATGCTTTATACATTTTTTTTTTTAAAAGTGAGAGTGATCACATTTGTAATGTTACCAAAGATTTCTATTTAAAATTGACCCATTTTTTTGAACTCATCAAAGCATGCACAAAAATATTAAACAACTGTTCTCAACATTTATAATCAGTTTCTTGAGCAGCAAATTAGCATATTTAAATTATTTCTGAAAGGTCATGTGACACTGAAGACTGGCGTAATAATGCTGAAAATTCAACTTTGTCATCACAGGAATAAATTACATTTTAAAATTTTCTCAGAGAGAAAACGGTTATTTTAAATTGTAATATTATTTCACAATATTACTCTTTTTACTGTATTACTGATCAAATAAATGCTGCCGTGAGTATAAGAGACTTTTCACAAAAAAGGTAAAATGCATATATACACAACACAGGCCATAACAAGTCTATAACTATGTCTCATTTCTCCTTCCAGGAATCACAAACTATGAAGAATACTCTCTCATCCAGGAGGTGGTAGAGGAGAAGAAAGATGAAGGGACGGGCACACTGAAGAAAGACCGGACTTTACTGAGGGAGGAGAGGAAGATGGAGAAGCTCAAAGCTAAACTGCACACAGATGATGACTGTAGGTAACACATCATCACCCATCACATGCAGATAGACATATTGAACTGTTAAATGGGCCACAATAAGTCAATAAAGTTTAGGTTTAGAATTGTTTCAGGGTTTATCTTTGCATTTCCCTTTAGTCTCTTACTATATTTTCTTATTCTTTTTATGTCTAAGTATTCTCTTATTCATTTTTTTGTGCGTGTGTGTGTGTATGTTCATTTTGTTGTATATCCCTCCATATGTACACTAATGATCAAAAGTTTGTGATCAGTAAGATTTTGTTTGTATAATTTTTTAATATATATATTTATTTTATAAATGTATACATTTAATACTTAAATATGTTGTACTGTTTATAATATTTCAAAAAAATTCTATTTCAAATAAATGCATTACTTTTAAACTTTCTATTCGTCAAAAAATCCTGAAAAAAAAAATATCATGGTTTCCACAAAAATATTGTCCACATTGATGATAATCAGAGATGTTTCTTGAGCACCCAATCAGCATGTTAGAATGATTTCTGAAGGATCGTGACTCTGAAGACTGGAGTGATGGTTAATTGAAAATCTAGCTTTGCCATCACAGGAATAAATTACATTTAAAAAACATATTAAATTCACTTATAAGGCCCTGAATAACTTGGCCCCTCAATATTTGCGTGAGCTCTTAACCCCCTACACTCCTACACGTGCTTTTTCTTCTTTAGCTCCAAAATTGTGGAATTCCCTGCCCTCTGAGATTAGGAATGCAGAATCCCTAAGAGTTTTTAAATCCTCCCTTAAAACGTACTTTTTTAGGGTGGCTTTTATGTGATTGTGTGATCACTGTGATTGTTATTATATTTGCCTTTTATTTTATTGCTTGTTTAGTTTTTATTGCCTAGACTGTCGTGTATCTTTCTAATTCCATTATTTTTTATCTAAAGTGCTTTGAGATACTACTTTTAAAGGCACTATATAAAATAAAGTTTTATTATTATACAGTTTGATATATGAAAAAATGTATCAAATATTTCATTTCTGTTTCTCTCACAGTGAATTGGTTGGATCATGGGCGCACGTTTAGAGAACAGGGAGTCGAGGAGAGTGAAACGCTACTGTTGAGACGAAAGTTCTTCTACTCCGATCAAAACGTGGACTCGCGAGATCCTGTGCAGCTCAATCTGCTCTATGTACAGGTTAGACACGACTCTTCTCTCTTATTGTATTTTATAATGCAGTGAGGTGAAAACCATGATCGGTATCCAACAGCCTCATGTTGACCTAAATGATCTGTTCTTTGCTTGTCCGTTCAATATCATGTATATAGATTGAAATGCTGTAAATCTCTTATTGACGTATGAACCTCCTAAAAGCCTCTGAGTGCTACACTACATGCTGTTACACACATTGTATCGATCTGTAAAGTAGTGCAGTCCCTATTACCTTTTGATAAGCTCCCCTTCTGTCAGGGACTCGATTGCTGATCTGGATCATTTCTACTGTGTAATTTCTAAAAGATTACAAATGTGTCATCCTGCATGTGTTTCCCCAGGCGCGTGACGACATCCTGAATGGTTCTCATCCCGTATCATTTGACAAGGCTTGTGAATTTGGTGGAATTCAAACACAGATCCAGTTCGGACCTCATATTGAACATAAACATAAGTCTGGATTTCTGGAGTAAGACCAAGTCCCTGTACTTTCAGTTTACTGCCCCTCTGCTTCATAATCAAGGGTGCTGCATTATTAAAAGCCATGAAATGATGTGTAAAATCTAGATATTGTAATGACCATTCAGGTGATGAGCTTAACCAACTCGAATGAAAAGTGCCTAAATGAATTTCAATATTTTATGCGTTGCGTATAACTAATGCCTGTTTGCAGTTTTATGTATTGTTGCTTATCTTCTTCTCACTTTGAATGTGAATTTCATTCCTTTCAGCTTGAAGGAGTTTCTGCCTAAGGAATACATCAAACAGAGAGGAGCAGAGAAGAAGATCTTTCAGGTGGGCCAGTTTATCCTGCATTTGGTTATACACGTGACTGTTTATCTTGAACTTCACTATTTGTGAGCAGAGATGAATGAGATAAATGAACTAATTAGGTGAATAAACGCTTCGTGAATTTAACAGGAACATAAGGCTTGTGGAGAAATGACAGAGATCGAAGCCAAAGTGAAATATGTGAAGCTTGCGAGATCACTCAGAACATATGGAGTGTCTTTCTTCTTGGTGAAGGTAAAATGCATGTGTGTTTGTGTTGTACTTGGTTATTTAATTAAGCTATATTTGTTATACTGGGAATGTCTAGACTTCCCAGATGATGATGATGATGATGATGATAATTGCTTAAATCTTATTCATAATGGGTTGTGTTGTGTGCTTTTACATGTTGTGAATGTACAACCAAAAATTGTCTCTGCTTTATAAATTCCCATGTGCAAGAAGGTTATTTAAGATCCCACCCCCGAATTGATTAGAATAGTTGGTCGCACCTGTGATGGGCAATTAAATTTCTTGGCCTGGGACACCCATATGGACACCTATTGTATAGAGGGTATGCATTGATGTCACTTTCCCACCAGAACACGCCCCCCTCAGCTGGACTGAGTAGCAAAAGAGCCTATGATAGGATTTAATAGGGGAAACTGCGAAAACGCGAGTAAAACAAACTTATCTCAACATTATCCCACTTATTACACGGCTACTTGCCACATAAGTTAATAATTACAAACACGCAATTGATCGGAGTTTAAATATTTTTTTGAAGTTGAAATATGAAAAAGTTTTTAAACGCAAAGCTCCTTGGAGAGAGCAGTTGCAAGCGCGGCAAGTTCAAACTAGATGGACATTTAAGAGATACGGTATACCGTCATACCACTTATTACACAGCATTTAGCCACATAAATAATTATTTATATGAGAGATATTGATTTCAGATTAAACGTTTTAAAATGTTACCTGTTTGTATCTTATAATCAAACAGTGTACAAAACAATAGTCTCAAAATGGCAGCAGCTGCCTTTGTATGAAACAAGAGCGAGCCAGTCGATGATACTGGATGGAAGAATTCAACAGTTTTAATATTTTATTAGCTCACCATATGCAAAACTTTCTTGAAGGAAAAAAAAAAAGTTCTTAGCAAGCGTATAGTGCTGCTAACCCGGATGAGCCCGAGTTATCTGTTTTCAGCGGTTGTTATCTGGGAATAACATACCGCTGGATGGCGCGATTGACCAATCAGAATCAACTATTCCACAGAGCTGTGTAATAAATATCATCATATCGTCCAGCCTTAACTTAAACTTAGGTTTTTTTTTTGTCAGTGTTTATTTAAACACGTTTATTTAAAAATGTCAGATTTCTTGTCAAATCTACAGGCAATCGTAAAGCTTTTTCCCGTTTTAGATTTGTTTTGTGTTTTTTTTGCGGTATTCACGCTGAAAACAAATGTTGCCGCTTAGTTGGCGTAACCGCAGTCACTTCGGCCGACGATCACGTGCATACCCTCTATTATGCGTTTGCTTCAATCATAATTCTGAATCGGCTCACATATTGTAAAGGTGTTTTTGAGATCAGCAGTCCTGAGTCACAATATCAGTGTTCTTTCATACCTAAGTCCAGAAATTCTCTTCGATATACACGTTGCCAATCAATTGTTCTCATGAGAGCTTTCATCATGCGAGTGGAATTCCACCTCCAGAATTCGTCCATCTCTTCCACCCCCCATTCTTGGCTGGTGGTGGTCTGCATGACTCATGGACTGATTACAATTCAGCTTTTCTTGAGTTGTAAAGTTAAGGTGGAGCAGATGTGCTTGTGCCTGAAATAAAAATCTTAAGAGTCTGATTTTAGTTTTGTTCTGGCTTTTATTTATCTCTTAGGACCAATATAATTATTGTCTGTATTCATTAATCAAACTGTTTGCATTTTGGCTATTTATTTATTTATTTTTGGGCTTATAGTGATAAATGCATCTTTGCAAAAAAAAAAAGCTAAAGTGAGAAATATTGGCACAACTTTGAAACTCAGACAGGCAAGCAGAGCTCAGCTCATCCATTTACTGACAGCTCTGAGAGAGAAAGAGAAACAAAAGAAAGACAGTATGCTTTAGAGAATCTGAGAGGATACTGGAGTGTTATGTGGAATAAGTGTAAAAAAAAAGGATTTTGGTAGATCATTTGCATTGTTCTGAACAAAGAACTTTTTATTTTATTGTTTCTTAGGAAAAAATGAAAAGTAAAAATAAGCTGGTCCTAAGGCTGCTGGGTATAACCAAAGAATCAGTGATGCGAGTGGATGAGAAAACCAAAGACGTGGTTCAAGAGTGGCCACTTACTACAGTCAAGAGATGGGCCGCCTCACCTAAGAGCTTTACACTGGTACTTATATAACAGACATTGACTTCCAGATGGCTCAAAAGGCTCAAGGGCTTCTGGAAGTGCTTTTTTTCTTATATTCATAACTGTTGAAAAGTTTGGGGTATGTAAGATTTATTTTTTGAAAGTTTTTGAAGTCTTTTATGCTCGCATAGGCTGCATTTATTTGAGGAAAACAGTAATATTGTGACGCATTATTGTAACTTAAAATGTCCTGAGACATTTAATATTCCTGAGACGGCAAAGCTGAATTTTTGGCATCATCATCTCTTAAGTGTCACATGATCCCTCTGAATTCATTCTGATCTGGTGCTCAAAAAAACATTTCTTATTATTATCACAGTTGAAAACAGTTGTGCTGCTTGATTTTTTTTTTTTTTTTTTTTTTTTTTTGAGGGGGAACCATGTTATGATTTGTTTCCAGGATTCTTTTATTGATTTAAGTTTAGAACAGAATTTATGTAAAATATAATACTTTTGAAACATTATAAATGTATTTTCTGTAACTTTTGATCAATGTAACATTGTCTCTCTGATTAAAAGTATTAATTTCTTTAAAAAAAATACTAAACCCCAAAGTTTTGAACACACACACACACACACTTTATACCCATTATTTATTCTCATTCTCATTCAAATCTGACAGCCTGTGTTCTTCTCCATATGAAGGATTTCGGAGAGTATCAGGAGAGCTACTACTCTGTTCAGACCACAGAGGGGGAGCAGATATCACAACTTATTGCTGGCTACATCGATATCATTCTCAAGAAGGCCTGTATAAACTTCTTTATCTGCCTTTCCTTCATGAAACAGTCAACAATAAGTTGTCCTGTGCTTTTTTTTTGGATTATGGGGGTTTTTTGTATCACAGATTAACAGTGTTTAGATTACAGTATACACAATGTTACAGTAAATACCAGATTAAACCTGAGTCTTATGTGTAAACGTGTTTGTTTTTGAATGTTTGGCCCCACAGAAACAAAGTAAGGACCGTTTTGGTTTAGAGGGAGATGAGGAGGCCACCATGTTGGAGGAATCAGTTAATCCGAAAAAGTAAGACCTGTACACATTTTGAGTCCGCAGTGATAAGAACCATATTTCCTTTCAAGGTTTTGGAATTTTCTGCCAGTCGTCTTTGAAAATACTTTTGTAATCAGACCAGAGTAGCAATACAGGAAAAGGACTGTGGAAAAACCTTATCTCAGTCTCTATTTATCTAGATTGAGCTGAGGTTACCTGTTCCACACACAGTAATATATTCAGTCTGTTTTTAAAGAGTGCCGGCAGAGTCTCCTCTTCATGAATAACCCCTGTTGTACAAATACAAAATGAAAAATGTACTTGAACTTTTATACCTTTCTTTGTCATTTCATTTATCTTTTTTTTCTCTCTCTCTCTATCTTTCACAGATCTACTATATTGCAGCAGCAGTTTAACCGTGCCGGACGGGTAGAGCATGGCTCAGTGGCATTGCCTGGGATCTTGAGGTCAGGATCTGTCGGCCCAGAAGAGCTAAACATGGGTACCATGCCCTCTCCACAACAACAGATCACTACTGGACAGATGCATCTTGGGCATATGCCACCACTGGTGAGTCCACTTATAAATGCTCACGTTCATAGAAGTTCATTTAATTGTCCATTATTTAACCTCATATTGGCTATAGGCCACCATGCTGTCTAGATATGGGCATCAGTCCCTTCACTACACATATTGGTTGATCATCAGTTTTTCAGCTGTCATAGTTTAGATATATTAGTGGATGAATGTGTAATTATTGCCATCCTTAATGTGGCAATCAGAGCGCAGCCCAACAGGCTCTCGTGGGAACCATTAGCACCAGTATGCAAGCGGTGCAACAGGCACAAGAGGACCTGGAGGAGGTGGAAGAGCTGCCACCACTTGGAGATGATATGGTGAGAAAATGCATATGTGACACTTCACATTTACTCTCCTGTACCTATTAGCAATATTTTATTTTTAATGCAGGAGAGCTTTATAAAATAATACAAAAAAATACAAAATAGATCAAATAAATAAATAATTTTTTTTTGATTGAAATGGCAGGAAAAAAGTGAATGCACACAACTTGTATTTTTATTTATTTCAGGCTTCTAAAATGTGGATTCAGAACAAGGTGGATGAGTCCAAGCATGATATTCACTCTCAGGTGGACGCCATTGCAGCTGGAACTGCCTCTGTGGTTAATCTTACTGCTGGTAAAACCTTGGCTGTATTAAAACTGATTAAATTATTAAGATATTTCACAACACTTACCTGTTGTGAGCAAGTTTTACTCCTTTACATTTTGAATGTACATCAGCTGCTTCCTATCCATTTCCCAGGTGATCCGACGGACACAGATTATACAGCGGTTGGCTGTGCGATTACCACCATCTCCTCAAATCTGACGGAGATGTCCAAAGGTGTGAAGCTGCTGGCAGCTTTGATGGAGGATGAGGTGGGCAGTGGGCATGACCTCATGAGGGCTGCCAGGACCCTCACTGGAGCTGTATCTGACCTGCTCAAAGCTGTGGAGCCTGCATCAGGAGAGGTGCGAGCAAAGGATGTCCTGCAGATAATCATATCTGTCACTTTGATGGATTGTGCGTTTTTGTTTTTCCAAACATATGCAGATGTATGCCATTTCTGTATGGTTTCGTCTTGAGATACACATACAAGAATGCGTATCATTTTGATACATTTGACTAATTCAGCTGCCTGTTCACAACCATACATATGTTTAATAGTGTGTGTGCATGTGTTTTCTCATGCAGCCACGACAGACAGTTCTGACTGCAGCCGGGAGCATCGGACAAGCCAGTGGAGATCTCCTTAGACAAATTGGAGAGAATGAAACGGACGAGCGCTTCCAGGTACACAGATGTCTTATGAAATACATGATGTACATTTGTGCTTTTGAGTGTTGATCACCCTGTATGTGTGTGTCTGTGTTTCAGGATGTTCTAATGAACCTAGCTAAAGCTGTGGCTAATGCAGCGGCCATGATGGTTCTGAAGGCCAAGAACGTGGCACAGTTTTCTGAAGACAGCGTCCTGCAGAACAGGGTTATTGCAGCTGCGACCCAGTGTGCCCTCTCCACTTCACAACTAGTGGCCTGTGCCAAGGTGGAGTTCACCCACTTGTGCTTCTAATCCAGATTGATTAAAAGAAATAAAACTGTTGATAACCTTTGTGTTTGTGTTTCAGGTTGTGAGCCCCACTATCAGCTCCCCTGTGTGTCAAGAGCAGCTGATTGAAGCAGGGAAGCTGGTGGATCGTTCAGTAGAAGGTTGTGTGAAGGCCTGCCTGTCAGCTACCAGTGATGGAGAGCTTCTCAAGGCCGTCAGCGCGGCAGCTGGTATCGTCACACAGGCTCTTAGTGACCTACTCACGCATGTGAGGAACTACGCCACTCGTGGGGAGCCCATTGGACGCTACGACCAGGCCACGGACACCATCATGACGGTTACAGAGAATATTTTCTGCTCCATGGGTGATGCTGGTAAAATAAATACATCATATACACCACCATTCAAAAGTTTAGGGGTTGGCAAAGCTGAATTTCAGTGTCACATGATCCTTAAAAAAACTGACTTTTGAACGTCTACCTTGTATATTTTATTTGCTTAGTTGTTCTAGGCTCTGTAATGGTAAAAATTTACCAATCTGTTGCGTAGGTGAGATGGTCCGACAGGCACGGGTTCTTGCCCAGGCAACATCTGACCTGGTAAATGCCATGAGATCAGATGCTGAGGTGGAGGTGGATGTGAACAACTCCAAGAAGCTTCTTGCTGCTGCCAAACTGCTTGCAGATGCCACCGCTCGAATGGTCGAGGCTGCAAAGGTGGGTTTAGCAAACCTTGGCCTGCATTAGAAACACATGACTACATTTAAGTAAAATGTATTTTCTAGTCTCTTATACCAGTGGCTCTCAACCCATTTCACTCGAAGAACGTATTCTGCTGGAATTGACAAAACTGCTTGCTTCAAAACTTTTTTTAATAAGCAGAAATCGTATTCCTATTGAAATGGATGGTATTGAAAGAAATATTACATAAATTAATCTTTCATAGATTTTTCACTCCAGATGTTTTAAGAGCTGAATGCACATCTTGATGTTTATGTTTTTTTCACATTTTAATTTACGTTAAAATGTAATTTAGTTCGTTTTCTGTACACTAATGTTCAAACGTTTTTAGTCTGTAAGATGATTTTCTTCTTTTAAAAAGAAATTAATACTTATTTTCAGCAAGGATGCGTTGAATTGATTAAGAGACATTTAAGACATTTTACATTGTTACAAAAAAAAATAAAATAAACAAATGCTGTTCTTTTTTTTAACTCTCTTCATCAAAGAATCCTGAAATATTTCTTAAGCAGCAAATCAGCATATTAGAATATCTGAAGGATCGAATAATGATGTGTAAAATTCAGCTTTGCATCACAGGAATAAATATATATATATATTTTTTTAAATATGATTTTTTAAAATTGTATTAATATTCATGTTTTATTGTATTTTTAATCAAATAAATGTAGCCTTGGTGACCATAATAGACTTATTTTGAAAAAAAAAAAATCTTAATGACCACAAAATTTTGAGCATTAACATATTAATCATTTATTAACTGAAATACTTTTAAGGCAAATACATTTTTGCTGAGGCCCCCTAATTGGCCCCTGCCCCTTGCTTGAGGGCCACTGTTTTATACCAATTAAGTAGATGCATTAATCATAGCTATCAAGAAAATCATACGAATTCTTAAGTATTTAAGAAATTGGAGACATATTTTCTGCACTAATCTAGCATCCCTAAACCGTCTCTCTGGTTAATACAGCGGTAAACTAATAGATATCCAATAGACTTATTTCACATCTGTGTGTGTGTGTTTAGGGAGCTGCTGCATACCCTGAGAATGAAGACCAGCAGCAAAAGCTGCGGGAGGCTGCGGAGGGGCTGCGTGTGGCCACCAACGCGGCTGCACAGAACGCCATCAAGAAAAAACTCATAACAAGACTGGAGGTCAGTGACTGATGGTTATGATTTGAGAAAAGTAATTCAATTCAGACAGGATTATATGGGATCTACGCAAGGGAGTGTTTGATATAAATTCAACGTTCGAATGAAACCCTGATCTGTGTGTCTGTTTTCTATCTTTCCAGAATGCTGCTAAACAAGCTGCTGCCGCTGCCACTCAGACTATTGCGGCATCCCAGAATGCAGCAGCCTCTAACAAGAATACTGCTGCCCACCAACAACTTGTTCAGAGCTGCAGGGTTGGTAGAAGTTTTAGTTTGTGAAAATCTAAAGTGTTATTCATGTATTCCTAATGTTAATACCACTGTATTCTCTATTTTTTAACGTGTGTTAGGCTGTAGCTGACCATATTCCCCAGCTGGTGCAGGGAGTGAGGGGCAGTCAGGGTCAGCCAGAGGATGGTAGTGCCCAGCTTGCCCTCATCATTGCCAGCCAGAACTTCCTTCAGGTAACTATCTACTGATATTAATCACCTTACCCTCATCAGATAACATCACTCTACCGCAAAAGTGCTCCTTTAAAAAGCTTCTCCTTCAAGACTAAAATGTCTTATGTCTTTGTTTTCCAGCCTGGAAGTAAGATGGTTTCTTCAGCGAAGTCGTCTGTGCCAACTGTTTCAGATCAGGCGGCAGCCATGCAGCTTGGACAGTGTGCAAAAAATCTGGCCACCACCCTGGCTGAACTCCGCACTGCTGCACAGACGGTACTTAATCTGTCATTTCCACACATGTATTGAGTAAAATGCCACATTCTGTTTACCAGAGCTGGAAATGACATCACACGTCACAAATTTGTGTGTGTGAAGCGGACCCTGCAAATGAGCGGGAATAATGCTAGGAAGAAAGATGGATGCTGGAATGCATATCCACTGATGGATAGTATTGTGTGCACCACTGAGTTTGAGACTAATAGAAGTGCTAATAAACAATATATTACTGTTGTTTCACTTCTGTTGATGTGCTGAGTGAGAGTCAGGGTTGTTTGTGGTTCCTCTTCCAAATTGGAACCCCAACTTAGGGGGCCATTCCAGTTAAGGTTTCTACTGGGGGCTCGGAATTTCCGACCTTCAAGTACAAAAGGAACGCACCATAAGGGATATGCAAATGAAAATTCTCGTTCCAAACTTTAATGACTGACTGACTGACTGACTGGCTTCTGTGGAACATAAAAAATATATATTTTGAAGAATGTTGGCAAGCGAACGAGTTTCGGTACCAAAATTCTTAAAAATATCTCCTTTTTTAGTTCTGCACAAGAAAGAAATAAGCATGTGTTTGGAATTATATCAGGGTGAGTAAATGATGACAGAATTTAGATTTTTTGGTGAGCTATCCATTAATGAAATCCTGTCATGTGATGTCTAGGCTCATGAAGCGTGCGGCCCAATGGAGATAGACTCTGCCCTTATAGCGGTGCAGACGCTTAAGAATGAACTCCAGGATGCAAAAATGGCAGCTTCTGAAGGACAACTGAAACCATTACCTGGAGAATCAGTGAGTTGATCAGTGATACTATGATTCTTTTACACTAACTCTGAACTTCTCAGCACATATATATTGATTGATTGTGTTGAATTATCCATCCATTGTGGGGTGAAATTTGTTTGTTTTAGTTGGAAAAGTGTACTCAGGATCTGGGTGGTACATCGAAGGCCGTTGGTTCATCAATGGCCCAGCTGCTTACCTGTGCAGCACAGGGAAATGAAAATTACACGGGTAATACACTCACTAGCATAGGAAACACATTTATTTGGCTAAATGGAGACTTACCTTAGAGCTCTGAGTAGAACTTACCCTAACCTTAAACCTATAGTAAGTACATGTAGTTCATTAATAATACTCAGTACTTATTTGGGTATTTATACTGTAACAACGTCACCTTAAAATAAAGTGTAACTTAATATATTTTTTTATATTTGAGGAGGTTTTGTAAAATTAAGATGGGTTACAGGGGCTGTATTGTTTTCGAATTTTTTTTCGAGCTAAAAAAAAAAAAACATTCTTGGACACACGTACACACACACACACTACCACTCCCACTTCCAAACACATGAATTGTACTGTTCACAGGTGTTGCTGCTAGCGAAACTGCCCAGGCTCTCAAGACATTAGCACAGGCTGCAAGGGGTGTTGCTGCCACCACATCAGACCCTGCTGGAGCCATAGCCATGTTGGATTCTGCTTGGGAAGTTATGGAAGGGTCAGCTAAATTGGTTTCTGAAGCCAAGGAGGCGCTGGTTGCTCCTGGTGATGCAGAGATACAACAGAGGCTGGCACAGGTGAGGGGGGAAGAGAAAATAAGACATTTTAATCATTTATCATATATCCATTCTTGCTAAATAAGTGTTCCTTTTCTTTCCCTAAAAATAATCTTACTGACCACAAACATACAAATATAACACAAAAGTATTTTACTGACTCTGTTTTGTGTACTAGGTAGCAAAGGCTGTGTCTCACTCACTGAACGCATGTGTGAACTGTCTACCTGGACAAAAAGATGTTGATATGGCTCTGAAAAGCATTGGAGAAGCCAGCAAAAAACTTCTTGTAGAGACGGTGAGCAACAAACAAGAAAATCCTTTTTCTTTCCTCCCAAAATATTGTAGCTAGAGAATAAGGTTGCTCTCTCTGCCCTTAGGGTGCATGCAGTTATTAAATGTACTTGTCCCTAATGTGTCTCTGGACTGTTTTGGGATCTTTTTCTTTTTATTGCAGCTCCCTCCTTGCAGTAAGACCTTCCAGGAGGCTCAGAGTGACCTGAACCAGACCGCAGCCGATCTGAACCAGTCCGCAGGTGATGTGGTCCATGCCTCTCGAGGGACCACTGTCAAGCTTGCAGATGCTTCTGGGAAGTTCAGTGAGGACTTTGATGAGTTTCTGGATGCTGGCATTGAGATGGCTGGCCATACACAGGTACGATGTGTGGAGCAGGACAGAACGTGAGAAGGTGGATAGGTCTTCCTTTTCCTGAAATAAGAAGTAATTCTTGGTTGTTTTTAGGGTAAGGATGATCAGATACAGGTGATTGGGAATTTGAAGAACATCTCAATGGCCTCCAGTAAGCTGCTGTTGGCAGCCAAGTCTTTATCTGTGGACCCTGGAGCAGGAAATGCAAAGAACCTGCTCGCTGCTGCTGCCAGGTACTTCACACCATGTTTATTCATTTGTGTTTTATATATGAAGAGTTCAGATGCAAAAGCCTCTAAATGCCATTTGAAATTTTCTTCTTTAATGATGATTTTTTATCAAACTTGTATATTTAAGTTCAGTAATTTCACTTAAATGGCAATGATAATTACCTAATAATTGTTATTTAAGTGAAATTACTGAACTTAAATATACACGTTTGATAAAAATCATCATTAAAGAAGAAAATTTCAAATGGCATTTAGAGGCTTTTGCATCTGAACTCTTCATATGCTCATTTTTCTGTTTTTAACCTCACTCCCCTGCATGTTTATTCAGAACGGTGACCGACAGCATCAATCAGCTGATTACCCTGTGTACCCAGAATGCCCCGGGACAGAGGGAATGTGACAATGCTCTAAGAGAGCTTGAGGTATTATATATAAACAATGCAGAGTACCAAGTAATTTTTCTTACTATTGAAAAAAAAATGGGATATTGTCTTTTTTTGTGGGTTACAGGCTGTTAGGGGACTGCTGGATAACCCGAATGAGCCAGTCAATGATCTCTCCTACTTTGACTGCATTGAAAGTGTCATGGAGAACTCTAAGGTAACAGCAACATGATTATATTGGACTGGTAGTAATGTGCAAATTGCAGTTTGGGATTGGGCTTTTTTTTTTTTTAAATAAATGCAACTTTGATGAGATCTTAAATCTTACAGGCCCCATGCTTTTGAATGATAGCGTACATTATTATAAAAGTAAAAATAAAGTTTGCATATTGTGAATGGTATAAGCACTTTCATTTGCTATTGAATCTTACATGCTTGTGGCCAGATTTACTAAAGGACAAATTAGCATGAGAGTGCAATTCCAAAAAAGCGCAGATGATCTACTGAAATCGTGCAAAATAAAGAACACTGATGCAGCCGGATCATTCAATAATGACCAACACAAATAATGGTGCAAATACCAGTAAATTGACTAGCAACCTTAGTAAATCACCTTGCATGGTTAATTTAAGTACTCTACATCCCTAAAAGTTGCATCTAAAAGGGAAACTCTTTCAAATGTATATTCAATAAGGTCAGTCCCAAAAATAACTTTAGTGTGTCTTTAGTAAATCCTGGTGGTAGTTTTTTTTTTAATGCCAAAAAAGGGTTTTCATTGGCGCAAGCTATTAGTAAATCTGGCACTAAATGGGCAAAATTCCTGTTAAGATGCTGAACTGCAACCATTCATTTATAGCCTGTTGATATTGGTAATGTTAATGCATATCACTAAATGATGACTGATCTGTAATCCACGTCTTTCTGTTAGATACTCGGTGAGTCTATGGCCGGTATCTCGCATAACTGTAAGACAGGAGATGTTCCAGCGTTTGGAGACTGTGTGGGTGGAGCCTCTAAAGCTCTGTGTGGACTGACCGAAGCAGCTGGTCAGGTAAGAAACTACTAGCTTCATTCTCAACCATTAAACATTTTTACCTCTGAACACTTTTACTTTGTGTATGTGCCGTTCATACTTGTTTTTGGGTGTGTCTCTAGGCTTCTTACCTAGTGGGCGTGTCTGACCCCAGCAGCCAAGCTGGACATCCAGGCTTAGTGGATCCTATCCAGTTCGCTCGTGCTAATCAGGCAATCCAGATGGCTTGCCAAAATCTTGTTGACCCAGACAGTAGTCCTTCACAGGTAGCTTCATTCTGTCAGATCTTGGGAATGTAGTGTTTCTTTCTGCATCATCTGCACTTTTAAGGCCAAAAATTAAAATGTGCATGTTGCAGGTGCTCTCAGCTGCCACCATTGTTGCCAAGCACACCTCAGCGCTGTGTAATGCTTGTCGACTGGCTTCATCTAAGACTGCCAACCCTGTGGCTAAAAGACACTTTGTGCAGTCAGCCAAAGAAGTGGCCAACAGCACAGCCAGCCTGGTCAAAACCATCAAGGTTAAACCACTCCTCTTTATAAATGATTCCAACTTTTATTCACTCCAATGACACCAAATGATTGCTTTCCAGCATCATTTATTTTCCCTCTTCTCTCCCACCATAGGCATTAGATGGGGATTTCTCTGAGGAAAACCGTGAGAAATGTCGTGTTGCAACAGCGCCACTCATTGAAGCCGTTGACAATCTGACTACGTTTGCTTCCAATCCGGAGTTTGCTAGTGTACCTGCACAGATAAGTAAAGAGGTATGAGTTTGTTCTTCATTGAAATGTTATTCACAATTGAGTCATTCTTTTTGTTAATGATATTTACATTTTTATACTACCAATTTAGGGTTCTGCTGCACAGGAGCCAATCATCCAATCAGCACACTCCATGCTTGGCAGCTCCACCCACCTTTTGAAGACAGCACGGTCATTAGTTATGAACCCTAAAGATCCACCCACGTGGTCATTACTGGCAAGCCATTCACGCACCGTGTCGGACTCCATCAAGAGCCTCATCACTGCTATCAGGTAACACATATATACTCAATTTTGTTTTTAGGATGAGACGTGCAATAGAAATACATTTAAATAACTTGTGTTTATGTGATTTGGTTTTACAGGGATAAAGCCCCTGGCCAAAAGGAATGTGACTCAGCCATTGACAATATCAATAAATGCATCCGAGATATTGAGCAGGCCTCTCTTGCCGCTGTCAGCCAGAATCTTCCTCCTAGAGATGAAGTTTCATCTGAGGTAAATGTGCTTCTACAGTAGCTACTCAGAA
Organism: Pimephales promelas; assembly: GCF_016745375.1. Next base: position 2,624,421 of record NW_024121988.1, read on the forward strand.
TAGTGTTTATTACTAGCTTCATGGCTGTTATCGCAGCTCTATTGAGCAGTATATCAATTAGGGATGGGCTGGATCTTTCTTTTATATGTATATTGTATTGTATCAGGCTTTGCAGGAGCAGTTAACATCATCCGTTCAGGAGGTGGGTCACCTGATTGAGCCCATTTCTACAGCAGCAAAAGGAGAAGCAGCACAGCTGGGACATAAGGTAAATAAAATGAAGCCTTTCCTGTCTAAAATTAGTTTTCAACTCTAATGCATGCCATAAGTAACCTTTCTCTGTTCCTCAGGTCTCTCAGTTGGTCAGTTACTTCACCCCGCTGGTCTCAGCCTCGATGGGCATGGCCTCCAAAATCTTTGATCATCAGCAGCAGATGAACCTTCTGGATCAGACCAAGACTCTTACTGAGTCTGCTCTACAAATGCTGTATGCTGCCAAGGAAGGGGGTGGAAACCCCAAGGTGCATGTCATCCATTAAAATATGTTATACTTCCATGGAAAATTTCAATCTTTCAGTAGTTTTATTAACCCATTTTTCTTTAGGCCTTTCATACCCATGATGCCATAGCAGAAGCTGCACAGTTGATGAGGGAAGCTGTTGATGACCTCTTGCTGACCCTTAATGAAGCTGCTAGTGAGGTTGGCATGGTCAGTGGCATGGTGGATTCGATTGCTGATGCTATGGGGAAGGTAACAACCCACATACTTTTGCATCATAAACAGCTGTAATATAATTACTTTTAAATGAAAACTATTTAAATTTAAAGGGCACCTATTATGCTAAATTTACTTTTACATGGTGTTTGAGCATTAATGTGTTGCCAGTGTGTGTACACAACCACCCTATAAAGATAAATTATTTGACTTACTATTATGCTAATTCTAATTAATTTTTTTAAAATCCCCATAAATCATAATCATAATAATCTTAGTCTCAGAACAAGCGGTTTGCGGATCCTGGGCTTTTTTCGCATGCGCGAGAATTGCGTTCTTATTCTACTACTTCTTGTTCAGTTCTCGCACATGCGTCGTGGAAATCTCTTGAACTCTCGTCTCAGGCCCAGAAGAATGTCGTTTTTTTGTTTTATTTACGCACAAAGTATTCTCGTCGCTTGATAAACTTATAGTTCAGCCACTGGAGTCACATGGAAAATTTTAACATTTTCTTCAATGACTTTCTGGGCCGTCAAGTTTTAATCCCTTAGCAGTGATCCACCTCTCAAATTTAATCAAAAATATATTCATTTGTGTTCCAAAGATGAACAAAGGTCTTACAGGGTTGGTACAGCATGGGGTGAGTAATTAATGACTTTATTTTCATTTTTGGGTGAACTAACCCTTTAAGCACCACCCTCTTCTTTAAAGGGAGCCAGAAACACCAACTCATTTGCATTTAAAGGGACACCCGCAAAAGTGGCAATTTTAACATGCTGCAAAAATTATGATTTTGAGCTAAAACTTAACATATCAAAATCATTTTACATCTTGTAAAAATGGGGCATAATAGGTACTCTTTAAGTGTTTAAAATAATTTAAAACAGACATGTTGTGTTTAAACGATCTTGTGATCCTGTAGTTAGGTGAAGGTTCTCCACCAGAACCAGAAGGTTCATTTGTGGAATATCAGACCACCATGGTGAGATACTCCAAAGCTATTGCTGTCAGTGCGCAGGAGATGGTGAGCAATCCTAATTTTCTACATTTAATGTGTTTTATGCTGTATATCTATAAAACACAGTATAACATAAACATTTATGCAGACTTATGTGTCCAATTTCATTGTATCGCTTTATTTCCCCCTCAGATCACTAAATCAGTGAGTGCTCCAGAGGATCTGGGAAGTTTGGCCTCACAGGTCACTGCAGACTACAGTCAGCTTGCAGTTCAAGGACGTCTAGCTGCTGCTACTGCGGAACCAGAGGAGGTCATTGACATACAGCTGCACGGTCGGTCACTCTTTGTGTATCTCTCACTCACACGCTGACCCCTGTTTTGGTGATTTTTAGATCGGGTTCCAGATAAAGACACGTGTGCAGGAACTGGGGCACGGCTGCATTATTCTCGTCCAGAAGGCTGGAGCGATGCAGATCAGTCCATCTGACTCGTTCACAAAGAGAGAACTTATTGAGTGTGTACGAGCTGTCACTGAGAAGGTGCCGGAACAACACAGAGCAAATGCATTTCTTACAACCATCTATCAAAGAATTTATGTTGTTCTCTGTTGAAAATTCTAGTTTCTCCATATAGTAGAATTGATTTTAATGTGTGTGTGTGTTTTCTGTAGGTGTCTATGGTGCTGTCTGCATTGCAAGCCGGTAATAAGGGCACTCAAGCCTGTATCACTGCAGCCAGTGCTGTATCGGGCATCATCGCTGACCTGGACACCACCATCATGTTTGCTTCTGCTGGTACACTCAATGCTGAGAACGATTCAGACTCCTTCGCTGATCACAGGTATCACACAAATATATAATACAACAGGGTAATTTACAGTCTACAGTTATTGGCGATACACTGAAATATAAAGTTATTGGGCGAAACCAAATATTTTGGGCACATTGGGTCAAAAAAAAAATATCTGAAAGGAGAATATTAATACTTTAAATTAGACTTTCAATATAATTTTGACCCTTTTCTCAGCTATAATTTTTAGATGGACAATTTCGGTGCATCTCTATTGGTCATTATACAAAATAAAGCTAACGGGGTGGTCTTGTATATAAACGTGTGACATCGCACCTTTAAATATAGAATTGAATTTATTTTATAAATTGTATTTATTAAAGGGGATAGTTCAATGAAAATTCTGTCATCATTTACTCATCCTCAAGTTGTTCCAAACCTGTATGAATTTCTTTTCTTCTGCTGAACATAAAAGAAGATATTTTCAAGAATGTCAGTAATCAAACAGTTGATGAGTATTTTTCCATACTATGGAAGTCAGTGGGACCCATATTCATTAATGTGAGGTCTCTTTAATATATTGCATTTTATTTTATGAATAGAATTTATTCAAATATCACTTTTTTTATATTCTGTGAGAGGAAATACTAGAGGGATACTACCGTGGACGGATACTAGAAACATTAAACAACACTGGAGATAGAACAGTCAAAAACAATTGACCCCAGAGTGCCACAATTGACTGATCAAGAAGGCAGCATGTGCAATCACTGATATGCAAATCTCTCTCTCTCTTTTTGTTTTTAGGGAGAATATTCTGAAGACAGCTAAAGCGCTGGTGGAGGACACTAAGAACCTTGTTTCAGGTGCAGCATCAAGTCAAGAGAAGCTCGCCCAGGCTGCCCAATCTTCTGCCAAGACCATCACACAACTTACAGATGTGGTGAAATTGGGAGCGGCCAGCATAGGCCCAGATGACCCAGAAACACAGGTGAGAGTAAAGGGGAAAGTGATGAGGACAAATCAGAAGTCCAACACAGAGATTTAGCAGCTGCCAGTCGTAAGTCATCTTCCTGAAATGTGAATGTGTTATTATCATTCATCTCCTCGTAGGTGGTGTTGATCAACGCAGTGAAGGATGTTGCCAAAGCTTTGGCTGAGCTCATTAGTGCCACCAAGTGTGCAGCAGGAAAAGCTGCCGACGACCCCTCAATGTACCAGCTCAAGAGTGCAGCCAAGGTAGGACTGTGAAAAACACTCTGGCCTCGTTTCTGCGTAACATAAATGTTATTCTCCCTTTTGCAAATTTTCCTTCATACCTCAATAGCACAGAACTTGGTTAGAAACAGTCCAGCTAGACAATTAGCTGGTATATATTTGTCTCTGAAACTGTAATCTCCCAGTTGTCCCTCAGAAATCTGGCCGCAGGGGTGGAAATGTCTCCTAACTCAGATATCAGTAGAAGTGTTCTGGTGAGAAACTCATTTCAGTGTGTGCCATTAATCAGATTAATTATGAATGAGGAAATTAATCTGTGGTGTTCTTCATCCGCTACTGCACTCTTAGTCCAACTATTGTGCCATAAATTGAACTACATGCTCTATTAATGGCATAGTTCTGCATGAGTTTGGAGTCAATAATTTTTAGGAATCAATGAAATCCTGGTTTAATCAACTTAACCTTAGATCATTTAATTATTAAGCAAGTATATAAAGTACTAGGGTATACATAGCTATTTTTGTTTTTTTAATTAAAAAGATTAGGGGAAAATAGGTTGTCTATAAATAGCTTGTTTCCAAAGGCTTTTGCAATAGTGAATTTTGACATCAGACGTTTTCCTGTAAAAGTGCAATTAATGTTCACAAAGATTGTGATGTTCTTGAATGTAAAATGTAAGTGACTTGAGTGTGTTTGTGTCTCATCTTCTGTGTTCAGGTTATGGTAACTAATGTAACATCCTTACTAAAAACGGTGAAGGCAGTGGAGGACGAGGCTTCAAGAGGAACCAGAGCTCTGGAATCCACTATCGAGTGCATTAAACAGGAACTCACAGTAAGACCGCAAACCCAGAAAACATGGTGTACAAATTGTCTATTTGTTACGTACCTTTTTCCGTTCCTTTTTTTTCCAGCCCATAACATTTTTTTTTTAAAGTTTTTTGTTCTTAATTTAGGGGTAAATAAAACGTTTGAAATACCTTTGCAGCTGAATACCTTTAGCAAACATCCCCGACGCCACCCATACTTATTAGAGTGCCATTTAGATGACAGTGGTGAGAAAACATCAGTAAAGAAAGCATCTAATCATGGTGATGTGCATATGTGTGCGCAGTGCACAAGCTCAGCAATACGCCACATCAGTCAAGTCACGTCACCTTTATTTATTTACCACTTTTTGCAATATTTTGCTTTAAAACAAGCAGCTTTGCAGTATTAAACATGAATAAACAGTGTCAGTATTGCTTTCAGTTAGAATTACTTCAATATATACTATAAATTAACACTCCAGTTTGTTGTAGTCTCACTCGTGTCTGACCTCAACAGACTGAACAGAAGAAATGAACGAAAGAACAATTTCCTTTGAAGTGCATCGAGGCCTTTAAAGTTAACCATCTTAATTTATAGACCATTTTGCAATATGTAAACAACACTGGTCCAGAAGCACTTTCTGTTTCAGTTTTTTGACACTACACAAAGCTGGGATAAAAATACAACCAACAGAACATGTAAAACTGAATCAAAAAGTTAAACAACATCTTTAAGATGTTTTCTTTACCTGTGAAATAAAGAAAACAGTTACAAACTGAAACAGGAAGTGTTTCTGGACCAGTGTTGTTTACATCTAGCAAAATGGTCTATACCTATTTTTATTTGTTAAGTACTAATTACAAATCTTACACATACATAGACAAGCATAGTTAAAAAGCTAAATGTGAAACATCCCAATTGACCATTATGTTGTCATTGTACTCAGATGTTCCAGTGTAAAGAAGCCCCTGAGAAGTCAACTACTCCAGAAGAGTTCATTCGCATGACGAAGGGCATCACCACTGCCACTGCTAAAGCTGTTGCAGCAGGAAATTCTGCCAGACAGGAAGATGTCATCTCCACGGCGAACCTCAGCCGCAAGGTCATAACCGATATGCTAACCACATGCAAGGTGTGTTTTCTTCCAGTGACCATCTATGCTTTATTAGCGAGGTTAGCGAAGGTGGTTTTGGTGTTAGTAATGGACTAAGTATTTTCCACCTCAGCAAGCAGCATATCACGAGGAAGTGAGTGACGACGTCAGGAGAAGAGCTCTGTTATACGGCACTGAATGTACCAATGGATATATAGATCTCCTAGAACATGTCCTACAGGTACAAACACACACTCGATCACAAACAAAATGCATCTCTACGGTGATTTGCTGCTTCAGGATTATGCTCTTTTAAAGGTTTCGAAATTTGGTTTTTGAAGGTCTCCTACAATAGACCTTATTCAGAGCAGCGCCATGACAGGTATGAAAGTGAGGCTGTGAGGGATAGACATACCGTGTTTCCAATGGCATCCGCTGTAAAAAGCTGAATAAAGCGGCTAGATTACTTACAATTTTCCACAGCTTATATTGTCGGGAGTTTTTTGTCAACTAAAATTTCTTGGAAAGATATTTTTCCAGTGTTTCATGAGCAGAACAAAACGAAAACACATTAAATAATAGTACAGCCCATTGAAGAGATGCATTTCTATCCCTCACAGCCTCGCTTTCATTCTCATTAAAAATCAAAGATGGCGCTGCTGTGAATAAGGTGTATAGGTTTACCTGCATCCAAGGTCAAAAACATCTTAATGTACGTTTCAACATCGATGTACAGTGCCTTGCGAAAGTATTTTTAGCCCTTTGTTTTTTTTCCCCCCACATTTGCATATGTTCCATCCAGACTAATACTAAACTGCTTTAAATGACCTTTTCCCCCCATCAATCTACACTCTATACACTATAATGACAAAGCAAACAACAGATTCACAAACACTACATGAAAAGTAATATCTGAAAAAGCATAACCAGAACTGTTTATGTGCATAAATATTTGTTTCAGGTCTTACAAAAACCAACAGGTGACCAGAAACAGAAGTTGGCGATGTTCTCTAAGAAGGTTGCTGCAGCTGTTACTGAACTGATTCAAACAGCAGAGGCCATGAAAGGTAACCTCACTCACAGACACACACCTTCATTAAGACATATACACATTCGCTCAGTGTAATCTGTGGATTTATTGTGCTGAGTAAAGTTTCCTGTCTTTCCCGTCTCGCTCAAGATGTGGGTGAGTACCATGAGACTCCAGTACAAATGTTATCTCTCTTTGCAAAATCCATTTAGAACACTTTCTTATTTAACCACATTTGTGTCTTGTTCATTTGTTTTGATTCATTTCATTTATGTGCAACACTGTGGCCAAATGAATTACACTTTTGTTTTTGCATGTTTGTTTTAAATGGCAGTATCCATTGCCCACGCAACTGACACACACGTATAGTTATTGCAGCATGCTGTCTATGTGTCGAATCTAGGCCTGCCAAACAGTTGGTCAGTGTGTGTATTGTGTGTTTAGGCACTGAGTGGGTCGACCCTGAGGATCCTACTGTGATCGCTGAAACAGAGTTATTGGGAGCTGCTGCCTCAATTGAAGCAGCGGCCAAGAAACTTGAGCAGCTCAAACCAAGAGCCAAACCAAGGGTAATGCCCATGCTTAATGCACTGTTTAAAGACTCTACGAGGCTGTATTTATGATTTTTGGAACGTGTGACACTGGAGTAATGGCTGCTGAAAATTCAGCTTTGCCATTACATGAATACATTACATTTTGAAATAAATATATTATAATAGAAACTAGCTTTTTTTTTAAATTGTAGTAATATTTCACAATGTTACTATTTTTACTGTATTTTTAATCAAATAAATGCAGCCCTGGTGAGCATAAGAGATTCTTAATCTAATTTGTGTGTGTGTATACATTTTTACAAATATATTTTTTGTTGTATAAGAAAAACATGTACAGTCAATGGACAAGATTATTATATTAATAATGTTATTAATAATGTTAATATGATTAGCTCCATATGTTATATTGTTTACATTAGCAGTAGTGGGAAAAATACAAAACATTTGGAAAATTAATGTAATAAACCCTGAACATCTAAAACCTTTTCTACAGAAACAAATAAAGTTGTTACTGTTTTAACAGCTGTGCACTGTATGTTAATAAAGTTCAGGCACCCTTTTGTCTCAGATTCCCACACATGTTCCCATTCAACATCCATTTGCTTAGAATGTGATGCACTTAAATGGGGCAGAAACAATAAAATTGAGGACTTTGTTGTTCTCTATGATAATTAAGCCATTTTTGGGGAATAAGCATGATCAACCACCTAACTTGGAGTGGAATCTGGGACAGGGCAGACTATAATTTCTTACAGGAGCTAATTCCTTATTAACTCTTAAAGAAACAACATTGCTGATCATTTTCATTTCAAAAGACCCCTTTTTGTTGTTGTTCCACACATCAAATTAAATGCAACAACTGAGCTTTTCCTATTTTTTTCTCTGCAGCAAGCTGATGAGAGTTTAAACTTTGAAGAGCAGATACTTGAGGCAGCCAAATCCATCGCTGCAGCCACCAGCGCCCTTGTAAAATCAGCTTCAGCAGCTCAGAGAGAACTCGTAGCCCAAGGCAAGGTAAGAAAACACAGCATGAACCAAAAAAAGCTTTGACTAGTCCGTATAGCTAATGTTCGCATGAAACTGACATTGCGATCTTCCTTATTGTGATGCATATCCTTCTTGAAAGAGAACAAAAGTGTAGGGCGTGACTTGATTTTGTCCATGGGCAATTGATTGGATCGTTGTGATTTACTGTTGCTCAATATCACGAGGGCACATGAATTTAGAAAAAATAATGATACGTTGACTTCATAGCCTGACTTTGAAAACAACCGTTTCTTGTATTTTTCATTGATTAATTGCCATCGTTTTTCCTTTGTGAAGGTGGGAGCCATCCCTGCCAATGCTGTGGATGATGGACAGTGGTCTCAAGGGCTGATATCTGCTGTAAGTCTTTAAGCATTTAACAGTGACAATAAAATGTCATCATGTTGTATCCCTGTAAGACTGTTTGTTTCCTCCCTGTTACAGGCACGCATGGTTGCCGCAGCCACCAGTAATCTCTGTGAGGCAGCAAACGCATCAGTCCAAGGCCATGCCAGTGAAGAAAAGCTCATCTCTTCTGCCAAACAAGTGGCTGCTTCCACTGCTCAGCTGTTGGTGGCGTGCAAGGTTAAAGCTGACCAGGATTCAGAGGCTATGAGGAGGCTACAGGTATATACGGTTGCCTATTAATCAAATCTATAAAAAAAGATTTAATTAATTCTGATATTCAAATAGTAACTGCACTGTAAAGGCCTCGATATACTCATGGGGAATTTCACACTCCCAAAATGAACTTGATTTTGTTCGAAATGATGTCCCAGCAGTTCATTATTCGATTCGTTGGGGCCTTAAATATTGAAATGTAAGCCTAGCCTTACTGTACTATCTTCATATACTATCTATTTCATAGACATATTTCTTGAACTTCTTTTGCGTTATCTGCAGGCTGCAGGCAATGCTGTGAAACGTGCCTCTGACAGTCTGGTTCGAGCTGCCCAGAAAGCTGCTTTCAACAAAGCTGATGATGACAATGTGGTGGTCAAGACCAGGTTTGTCGGAGGAATTGCTCAGGTAAGATTTACAGGCTGAATTCTATCAATGGTTTATTTAATAATAATTAGTTAATAATGTACTATTTTTCATAATCTATATTAATAATGTGTTTGATTTATTGTTGTTGTTGTTGTTAATAATACAAATAAATACTTATGTATAAAAATAACATGAACCATCAATGAGCCGCTGTATTTTTATTAACAAAGATGAACTAATACAGTAACAAATGTATTGCTCATTGTTAGTTCATGTTAGTTCATACATTAACTAATGTTAACTAATGAACCTTATTGTAAAGTGTCACCTAGAAAATGAAATGTGCATAAATGTGCTCAGAATGCACATATGCTTTTTTATTGTTGTAGTTATTTATAATAAAAATGTTATGTGTGTAAATGTGCAATTTAATACAAAACCACTGAATGTCTAAAATGTATCTTTACCAATTATTTTTCCTTGATGCCCATGTTTTTGTTAAAGGGACTCTGTGTAGATTTTTAGGTATTTTATTATCTGAAATCAATATTTTTATTCATAAATATGTCCTCAATGGTGTACAAATACCTCTGCAAATTATCTGACTTATCCTCGTAAATGAAGAATTTATTATCTTTATGTACATGGGACGGGTAGGTTCACGGAGGCTTCCATGTCCGTTCCGCCATCTTGAAAACTATAATAGCAGAGAGGGTCAAAAAGTACCACCAGCCAAACGCGTTTCCACAACGCGTTTTCGTTCAGACTCAGAGCCATCGTCACGTCACATTGAGAGGCGCATTCCCTGCAAGTTTAAACGGCTGCATTGCACTCCTATGATTGCTGATTGCTCTTTTGCTCTATTATTTGTTGCGGACCATATGCCGAGTCACAGGAGAATGCATCCTCCTCGCAAAAAAAGGCCAGACTTGAACGAAAAAGGAAACGTGACCGGAGATTGCAAAAAACAAGGCCATTCATTTTTCCGTCATAAAATTAATCGGATATGGTTCGATTTTCTGCGTTTTTCGCATCCAGAGCCAGCATTTTGAGAGGTCTTTTGACAATTCAGGGCCGGGGGAGCTCGTCCTCAAATCATTGAACATTATGCGCCGTGCTTTCAGTTTCGGTTTTCAATTCGATCAAGTGTTTATGTTCTCTTCTCTATATTGGATTATGAAATTAATAAACCTCCCCTTTCAATCAGATTGAAATTTAGGATCGAATAAGGTGTGATTGAGCAGCCTATTCGATAACTAATGTATTATTTGGGCACAATATATACACAACAATAACAGCCTAGCTGTTCTGTCTGCCCAGCGCTTCCACAGGGCCGCGCGCGGGTGTGTGTGTTTGTGTGTGTCCATACCTGGTCCATACCAGACACACTGCCAGTCTCCGTTCAGAATCGATTGGTTCACGGAAATTGGTGGTCTTGTTTTTAATATGTGGCTCCAGAATCGCTAGCAAAGCATCAAACTGTCCCGCTGACATTCTGAGGTAAATTTTGAATCGCTCAGGATAAATTCGCAACTTCTTGATAATGAACTCCTTCCTCTCGGCGCAATTTCAGGATTGGATGGATATTTTCTATTTCTTCTCTTTTCCATATGAGAGAGGGCAAAAATCATCCTCACTGCTTGACGAATCCATTTGGTATTTTTGCGTTTTTTCCCGCAAAGGTTTAATAAATAGACTACGCAACGGACTCGGTGTGCAAGGTTTCTATGCGTGACGAATTTTTAGGCTGACGTACAGGAAAATACGCATACGAAAATTTCGTACTCATTGTGCAATGGCCTTAAATATCGGGATAGCGTTTTCAACCGTGGAAATAGCTAATGCAGCAGAAAGATTTCAGAAGAGACGCTGAAGTTGCCTGCTTTCTCCTCGACAGGTTAGTCAATGTTACAGTCTGACTTAATTTTTTTGTCATTGCTTGGTTGTGTACTTTATTATATAGACAGTATAACATTTATAGGTAAAAAAGTTAAACAAGGTCTTTGATGAATAGCAGCTATTGACTACTTTACTCGCAGCTATTGTGAAGGAAGGTGCTAAAAACAAGGTTTGTAAGTTAATTCTTCATAACCTATAAATTCAGTAAGAATATAGAGATAATGATTGTAAGAAAATATTGCTCTCTGTAAGATTTTCTATAGCTTTCTTTTTATATATAAATGATCAATTAGCTAAAATTGTGATTTTGCTATGTGGATAAGATTGTACAGAGAATTAAAATTAATTTATACAGCTAGACACATAAATTGTACACATAAGTTAACACATAAGTTGCTGTTTTATTTTTAAGTTACAAACCTGTTCACCCGGAGAAAAACTCGATGAAGTGTTACTACAAGACATCCTGTCATAGCATTTTTGGTACATAACGGCAACCGTAGATGCAATACGCACTTGAAAATGCGAGGCGCTGGAGAGCAAAATTCTTTTGAATGCAAAATACTATTTAACCACTAGATGGGGGTATTTCCTACACAGAGTCCCTTTAAGTTAAATAGATAGTTCAGTAAATAAATACATTTATGTAGACAACAAAATGTGTCTAAATGGGTAATTCAAAACCACTCTGAATACATTTTATGGCACATTCCCTGTTTTTGTAGTGTGTGTGTATATACTGTATATTACATATGTTATTCATTAATGCTCCCCCATATTAACTTTATTCAGTTGTTGTTTTTGAATATTCTATTTATTGAGATACAACCTATGCCAGTATAGTACAACAATATCATATATTTAAAGTTAGATTTTACATTATTATTAAAAATTAAACTTTTACATAATTATAAAAAAAAATTAAATATACATTAAAAAATTAAAGAAAATAGAAAGTTAAAAAACAAAACAAAAAAAATGGAAATAATCATGCATACAAGAGATACATATAACATCTTGGGGGTAATTTAGTAAAAATAGTAAATGATTAAATGACTAATGTTTTAGTAGTAATAACATGCATGTGAAAATAGGTTGAGAATCAAGTTGTCTTATCTCTTTCTACCTCATTCATTATATTACTAAAATCAGAATTTGAAATAAAGGATATAAAGGGTTTCCAAATAGTCTTAAAAAAAGACAATTTACCTTTCAAAATATATGTAATCTTTTCCATTGACAAACAAAAGGACATATTATTGATCCACTGCACAATAGGTGGCTTTTCCACTTTCTTCCAATACATAACTATTAAACACTTTGCTTGAACACATGTCAATGAATCTACAAGTGCTGCTACAATGTACCATATTCTCGGGAAAAATCCCCAAAATAAAAATTTCTGGTCTCATTGGGAGATTGACCGTTACCATCTTAGAAATTAGTAAAAAATTTCAGTTATTGTTTTAATTGTGTTCAATTGTTCATTGGCCCAGATTATTGCAGCTCAGGAGGAGATGTTGAGGAAGGAGAGGGAGCTGGAAGAGGCCCGTAAGAAGCTGGCACAGATCAGACAACAACAGTACAAGTTCCTGCCAAGTGAACTCAGAGAAGATGAGGACTAAACACACATGTTGGCTTCCCCGTGATCAAGTTCTCCACCATTTGATTTTTGTCTTCAGAGCGCAGGTGGATTTCTCTTCGACCTATAGTGCAGTCCATTCAACACCTACGAAACTGATGAAGGGTTATTGAATTAGTTTACTGGATTGTGATTTTTTTTTTTTTAAATATTTAAACTCTTGAAGAACTATACAAACAACAAGCATCTCATCTCTTTTCCCATGAATGTGTTCATGCCTCCACTACACCCACATGAAGAAGCTTTGGATTTCTGGCATGATTCTGAACTTGTCAATGTGTGCATGTTCGTGCCGAACAGCGGGATTACACTTGTGGGATTGGAGTGTTAAGGATGAACTAATGAGATGGGCCTGTTTGAGCTCAGTCATTAAAATAAAGCATTTTAGGGTTTCAAACAAGGTACAGACTTTGACATTTACATCAAGTGGAAAGTCGAGCAGAACTTTTTAAACTCCAGTTGAATGTTTAACACTTGTACATTTGTAATGGTGAGAATTTTTTTTATTCACTTTCATTGCTTCGAAGTTCAAAAAGTATACAAATAAAAGATATTTATATAGCGAAATGTGCGTACATGTGCAATGTAAAACAATATCACTCAGAATGAAAAGTCTAAAATGCAGCTTCTCAAATGATTTTTTTTTTTTTTTGCTGACCACGCTTTTTGAGAATGCAATGACCGGATGATTTGTGATTCATGGATAATAAATGGAGAATCAAAAGACCATATTAACCTCAGAAAAGTATTGTGGAAAATCCACCTCTAACCCCTTAAAAGCTTTTTTTTAAATGACCTTAAACCACATCAGATTTTTTTTATTTTTTTTGATGAATGAACCCTAAATACTGAATGTATGTGTTAAAATGTAATGGAATTGAATTTCTCATATTTGTTGTCTGCAGACATGAGGATGTGTGTTTAAAAGGCTGATTGAATGTTTCTTTTCACTTTTCACTACTGTAACTGTAACTTTTTTTCCTTCTCGTCCTGAAATGATTTGCCACTGCAGTATTTTATAGTGCTGTGAGTAGCTAACGAGTGTTTTTTTCTTGTCTTTTCATTATATCCCTTGTCTAAAATTTCTAAATCATTTGATGCTGGTATGACTTTCTGATTTTTAGCCTTATCTTCTGGTGTGTGACTTATATGTATGATGGTCATATGCAATCCTGGAAATCGCATTCGGTTCTCAGTGCTTCATTGCTTTGCGACAGCCCTCCTTTCTCTGGCTTTTTGTACATTTAGTTTCAGTGCCTTAGTTTATCAGTCAAATGAGCGTATCAGTTCTCTGACTGCAGGAGACATGATCAGGTGTGTACATTCTAAGCTGAGTTGCTGCTTATCTGTTTCTACTTATGTGCTCTCTGATGCTCAAAGCTGGAACAGTATGAGTTGGAGTTTGGTAATTACAGCAACAAGTCATTGTCTGTCATAACATGGCCTGTGCAACTCACTTTAAGCAGTCCCTCCCTTTAGCTAAGTTCTGTCTGGAAAGTGTCTGTCTGCTTCATGTCGCTGTAAATGTATATGGCTTACGAATGTGTCTGTTAAGACGACACGTTTGTCCTGCATTTCTTGTGCATGCTTCATGTCATCTAATGGCAGAGTTGCAGAATGATCAATGTTGCCATCTCATGCATTGACTATAGAAGAGTCTAAAATATTGAGAAATTCCTGAATGTGACTTCACATTTTGAAAAATCAATTGATTTTTGGGTGTCTTTGAATAATTGCTTGTAGCATTGCTGTAAAAGCGCAGACCTGAAGTTACATGTAAAGCATCTGTCTATGAAGAACATTTTAATTTAAAATAAAGGGTTTCAAAGTATTGTTCTCTTCATATGGAATGCTTTTCTTATACCTTGCCTGAGAGTGAATTGGCAATGGCACTACAGTTTAAGTTGCTGGTTGTGCACTGAACCGTGTTAGAGAGTTAACTATCACAATTCTTATTTCATAAGGTTTCTTCTTATATATATATTGGAGAATGAGCTCTGACAAACCTTTTTATTTATTCTTTCATTTATTATATTACAAAAACATTTGCATGGGCATCAGCTGCCTATCCTTAGTTTAATCACATGTGTATTTAATGTGTACGATAATTAATTAAGACTTAAGACACAAGTTTAGTATTTGTGACAAAATATAAATATTTTGCTATCTCGCATGAACTATATGCTTGAGTTTGGATTAATGTTCTACACAGTCATCTGTATGATGTATAGACTCAATTTAGAAAGTTATAAATCTTTTGCAAGATGCCTAATAGAGGCAAGTTTACCTTCTGTACCTTCTCCCCTATAGTAATGCTTTGTGAGATTTACATAGGCTATACATTAAAAAAGGTACTTACTTTGCATCTGTGATTTGTTAAATCAACTGATACAAACATTGTCTTATTCTCTTAAAGCATATCAGTTTCCTGTTTCTACCGATTTTGCTGTTATTCTGAGATATTCCTAATGATTGTGAACTGAGAAAATGTAATCTGGTCCTGTCAACTCTGTATGGCAGTACTGCACTAAGTTCAGGCTGGCTGCCCCTTTAAGCCATTGGTCTTTGGCATGGGGTAGGGCTGAGGTGGTATGTCTTAGTCAGCATGAGGGTATGGGGCTATATTGGGTGGGATCACATACTCAGAGAGGTGCTAATTTTAGTCCCCTGTGGGGAGATGATCATAGCAGATATGCATGTTTAAAGATTTACAGTTAGTACAATTGGAGTTTCAATTGGTTTGGCAA
This sequence comes from Pimephales promelas, assembly GCF_016745375.1. The sequence continues at coordinate 2,639,833 of NW_024121988.1, forward strand.
GTAGAACTGGTAAATGTTCTCAGACTTTTCTGATTTTAGTGGGAGAGAGGGAAAGATGGTGAGAAGTGTAGGCTACCCATTGTGTGTGTTTTATGTGAGTTCATGGCTATTTAATTCCATTCCATCATAATAGCACCACTAGCAATACTTTAATCTCTCAGTTAACAGAATATAACCATTCTAACCATTTAAAGTGTTACTTTTACATGTTTACATTAGCACAAAATTTGCGTTGCTGCTTTGTGCAAATCAATTTCAGACTATATTCCTAAAAATAAAGGTGGCATTGCTTCACTGAAAAGTTCATCGAAAAACTCAGACTTGCTGTGACAACTCATTTGGAATATTTTAAGAGTGTGTATTACTGCAAACTACATCATTCAAATAATACAAAATAGTATCAAAGTTAGCAGCATCCAGAAAATCTTGAAGTTAAATCAAAGGCATTTAGCAGGCTGAAGTGCCAGGTGTAAATGTACCGTTGAAAGGTTTTCCCCATGAGGAAGCTTTGCACTTCTGCTTGAATGTCTCTGGTTATAACTTGTTAGTCTGATCTTCCTGGAAGACTAAAAGCGGTGAGGAAAAGAATGAAACCAGACGTTGATTTGAATCTACTTTAAGGCATATTCTAAGTGTGTGTTTTTCCATCAGCATCTCTGCACAAAAAGGTTGCTTTAACACAATGTAAGACCATGAAGGCAAAGAAAGTGTCCATGTTACATAATTCATGCATACCGAATGACCGCACTAAACATGCACATAAAAGCACTTTCCGTACAGAATTATGTGCATGTAGTTCATTTGTATAGTTCAGTACATTTGTAATAGGCTGGCTACACAATGATATAAACACTGTTGTGTGATCCATGATTAAGATTAGTTGTGCATGTTGCAAAGCTTGTCTTACAACAGCTAAGAAGAGACTGTAGCAGGTGCTTCCTTCAGGAGGGGAAGGGTAAAAATAACCTCCTGGAAAAAGTTCATGGAGTGGGAATGTGAGAGTGTAAGAAATTAGCCTAATGATAAGTGCAAACACCCCAGCTTTGTAGAAACGCTCTAGTGATCTTCTTATCCAACGACGCATTTAGGCTACATTAAAACTGTTATGGTGGTAAAAAACTGTACAACAAACACAATGTAGCCCATTTTCTCTCCTAACTTGCACGTGTAAGATATTGACCCAAGTAACCTCAGCCGTAAGTGACAATTTTTTAAACGATGTAGCAAAGTCCAATAGACGCGTTACATGAGGCTTGTATCTTCACGGCATGGCCGACAGCTGTAGCTTTGCCACAAGACACGTCGTTGTGATTCCAAGAGATTTGGGGGGTTTTACCACGGCCGATTTAAGCCAGCACGATGCTTAAATGAATGCTAGCGTGCTGAGAGATTGCTGTTCAACAGCCACCGTATCTAAAGCTCTTCAGATTATGAACAATGCCCCAGGGACTCGTTGACATGCCTCTCTGTTACGAGACTGACCCAGAGATAGTAACACCTTTCCTTAAGATAATCACTTTCATGAGACCCTCGTGTGCTGTATAAAACCAATCGAATTTTTTTTCTTTAAAACTCTTGTATTTTTCTTCGTAAATAATTTATGAGGGTAAATAATAAACATTGTATATGTTGGGTCTAGCATAATCAGCGTTTAGCGTAAATTAGACAGCGGGTAAATTGCTTTCCGGACAGTTTTGCTCAACTTCCCTCGATTTCTCTTCAGGTTCAGGGTGTTAGAAATAGGAACACGGCCCCCTTGTAAGACGTCTTGGCCCTCAGATCCCATATATAGGCATTTCAATGGTCAAATGTCTGAGGGCAGCGAATCGCCGTCCAGATCCTTAAAAAAAGACGCGAGGCAGGAGGAACCGCTAAGGGACCTTCCCTAAAAAGTATTGGGTGTCTTGCGGAACTTCGCAGGCTCCTGTGAAGGCACATATTTGACAGGCTACACCGAGACGAGCTCGCACTCCAGCTCAGCGTTCGGTTCAGCACAGTCGCTCATAGCCTCTCTCAGTTCAGTGTGACCACCCATACACTAACACAGCCATGGATGCCATTAAGAAGAAGATGCAGATGCTCAAGCTCGACAAGGAGAATGCCTTGGACAGAGCAGAGCAGGCTGAGGGCGATAAGAAGGGAGCAGAGGACAGAAGCAAACAGGTTGGACATGGGCATCCGGATGTTCTCTTACACCTATACATCAAACTTTATAAAGTCTGATGTTTGTTTTCTCAACTTATTATGATGTAGCATATGGCATTATTCTAGGCTATTTATTATGTTTTTTTATATCTATTTCTGTAATAGCCTATATTTTATTTATAGTTCTCATTCTATTTATTTTTTCATTATATATGTCTCACTGTTACTTTGGAGTTTAGATCGTCTTAGGCCTGCATGGTTAATTGATGTATGGCAGTTGTTCTTGTGCCTATCAATGTCCATTGACACGCGTGTTCTTCGTGCAGCTTGAGGATGACCTGGTCGCCCTGCAGAAGAAACTGAAGGGAACTGAGGATGAGTTGGACAAATACTCCGAGGCCCTTAAGGATGCTCAGGAAAAACTGGAGCTGGCTGAGAAGAAAGCTGCCGATGTAAGCAAGCCGTCTGATGTCACGCGTAACCAGTGCCCACCCCTACTAGACTGTCTGTTGAACTTATTATAATAGGCTACACGTGATTTTCATATCACCATCTCGTAGCCTACTTTGGCAATGTTTTACTGACCAAACTTGATCGGAAACTATATGTATTTTAAAATGACTCTGCCATTCTTAAAAGTTGTTGCCCCACCTGGTAAACGAATACCGTACAGTGGCAGGGGAGTGTATGCAAACGGCGAGTTAAATTTAGCAGTGCGCTTTATAAGGCAAGCGTCTGGGGGGTTCGTCTTGCGCACCTACAAGCGTCTTAATAGGGTCCGTGTAGAATTTCACCTCACCCTCGCTGGAGACCATCAGCCATCATCCTTCTATATAATAGCCTATGATAAACTCTACAAATAATTGTATTATAAAATACAAGTTATTTCTGTTATTTAGTTCTAGGAATAAAAACGAATAGCAACCCATTATTCGTTATAGCTACAACACAAAACAATACAGCCTAATATAATAGGAATATAGATTGATGGCCCAATTTAGATTTTTAATAAATAAAGACTTATTCATAGACTGTCAATGCCTGAAACGGATTTCTGTCAGTAGGCTAATTATGTGGGCTCAAATAATCAAAGGAGGGTCATTCTAAGCGTTTGGCGCCCCTAGTGAATTTAGCTAGCCCTCAGCTCACAACATACTATATGGACGCACTGTTGCCTACTATATATTTGGGATGTCTTAATTAAATTAATAAATAATGGGCTCCTATTTTTTTCTTATTTTTCAGTTATAACTTAAACAAAAGCAACTTATGTTTGCGAGCTTCTATTTTGGGCTCACTAAAACTAAAAACGCTTTTTAAGCTATAACTGGTAGCTATGTTAACATAACATAACATAGGTAACCCTTGTAGTAGGCTAGTCTACCTCCTCTTTGTTTGTAGTTCCTTGGGAAGAGGCGTCATGATGTCATTAGAAAAGAAGCCCAGAAATCGAATTCCCAGTTTCACCGCTTCACTACTTCCTGAACTTCAGCCAGCTCCTTGTTTCCTGTCTGCCATTATTGGACACATTGATTAATTCAGGTGTGCTTGACCTCAGTAGTCACGGCAACAATAATCAGACACACCTGAATTAATCAATTTTGCCCAATAATGGCAGACAGGAAACAAGGAGCTGGCTGAAGCTGAGGAAGTAGTGCAGCTGTGCATAAAGCCCATTGAGAGAAATTTCTCCTTGAGAGAAATTGTGCTCCACTTGTATTGCAGAAACACACCACAAGATGGTGCTGTACGCTCAGAAAATCGCACACAGTTAAATGATTAGCCTACAAAATCTGTAAACGCTACAATGTGAAAATGTATTAATTTATTTTGTTTATAAAATGTATAAAAGGTATCCCTTATTGTCAGCATTTATTCTTGTCATAATAGGCTACACGAAATGCAATGACATTTCTCTTGTAATTTATAAACAGATCTTGTGGCCAAAGCGGTAGTTTAAAATGCGATACAGCGTAGATGAATTGACTTCCGGTGTTTGGCAAACCGGCGTTACCACTAGACTTGGAATGAACCATAGAACGACTTGCTTCACCGGATCGCATTCACGCACATGTGATAACCATTCAAAACAACCCTGTATAATCCGTGATGGCTGATACAGCATATCTTGAGGCTGTGAAAAAGAAAATCAGATCGCTGCAAGAACAAGCTGACGATGCTGAAAGCAACATGTTGAGACTACAAGAGGAGCTCGCGTCCGAACGCGCAGCCAGGCAATCTGTGAGCTTACCTGCCATCTCATTTAAGCGTATTAGTAGGCCAAATGTAGGGCGTTTTCGCATCACATCACGTCAAAGGGCATGGAAATTACGTTTAAACAACGTTGTCAGTGTTTCGCGTCGTTAGAAAGTCGCGATGATTGATGGTGAACTGGCGCTCAACATATGGAGAAGGGCGGTGAACGCATTTTGACAGCTCCCGTCCTCTTGCCTTAGTTTCAGTGCTAATGTTTACCAAAAATCCTTGACGATAGCCTTTACATGTTTTGTGCAACACATCACAACTCACACGGAAAAGCTTTATTAGTTCTAGAGATATTTCTGCACCAGGGGAGATGTGCATGTCTTGACGTATCAGTGCGCGTCGTGAGATCATTCTGTGTGTGCGCAGGCTGAGAGCGACGTCGCTTCCCTGAACAGACGCATCCAGCTGGTTGAGGAGGAGTTGGATCGCGCTCAGGAGCGTCTGGCCACTGCTCTGCAGAAGCTGGAGGAGGCTGAGAAGGCTGCTGATGAGAGCGAGAGGTGTGTATGGAAACAAAGCAGGGCCTGAGACTCTCAATAAGCAGAGATTTGTCAATAAAATGCAAGTGAAACTATCTAGTGAAGTCAAACTACCCCCCCCCCCCACACACACACACAAACAAAATATGTTCACATTTTTTTTCCAAATAAAAAAGAGAAGTATAAATACAATTTAAAACTATGATATGGAATTTTCTAGCAATAAACTTTAGACAGATACATTCTAAAAAAGGTTGGGTTTTTCACCCCAACTTTGGGTCAGATATGGACAAACCCAACCATTGGGTTACATTTTATATTGACATTTTTAACCCAATGTTTGGGTTTGTCCATATTTTACCCAAAATTGGGGTAAAACAACCCAGCATTTTTTAGAGTGTATAAAATTAAATCAGTTTAATAAAAGTCAATTAAAAAATTGGATATTACAGTTTATAACAATATTACGTTTTTTGTTACAGTGAATTGAATATCAATTCAGTAGATTTTGTCAAGTTATTACAAAAGTATAGATATAGTAGAAAAAAAGTTAAAAAAAAAGCTGAAACCAGCCCAAAATCCCCATTTTAAGAGAAGGACAGACGTTTTGAAACTATCTAATTTTGAATCAGTGTTAAATAAATGCTATATATGTATAGGTCTCATGATTTTTAGGGTGTAATATTAACACTCAAACTCTCTCTCTTGCTTTCAGAGGCATGAAGGTCATTGAGAACAGGGCCCTGAAGGATGAGGAGAAGATGGAGCTGCAGGAGATCCAGTTGAAGGAGGCCAAGCACATTGCTGAGGAGGCTGACCGCAAGTATGAGGAGGTAAGTTTTCTCTCTTTTCTCTCTCTCTTATAAGGCCAAATATAATCCAAATATATATATATAAAAAAAAACGTCTTCCCCTTGGACAGCATAAACGAATGACTTACATTTGTTCTCTTTTGTGATGGCACACAGGTGGCCCGTAAGCTGGTGATTGTTGAGGCTGAGCTGGAGCGTACTGAGGAGCGTGCTGAGCTCAATGAGGGGTAGAAACAAACAAATACTTTATAAAAAATATGCTTACCTTAATCTATGCCTGGTTATTTTTGTCTCATATTTTCTGTCACTCTCTCCCACAGCAAGTGCTCTGAGCTGGAGGAGGAGTTGAAAACTGTGACCAACACCATGAAGTCTCTGGAGGCCCAGGCTGAGAAGGTAAGCGTGTAAATATTGTGTGTGTGTAGAGGTATTTATGTATGAATGATCATCTGTGTATATTTGTTTTGAGTGTTGGTGTTTAAAGCTTGTCTTTTCCATCTACAGTACTCCGCTAAGGAGGACAAATATGAGGAGGAGATCAAGGTCTTGACTGACAAGCTGAAGGAGGTGAGTTCATCACCAATTTTTTGGTGTGTGTGAGCACTGATATAGCCTAAGAGGGCCTGACAAACTTTCTGTGTTCCAGGCTGAGACTCGTGCTGAGTTCGCTGAGAGATCAGTCGCCAAGCTTGAGAAGACCATTGATGATCTGGAGGGTATGTCTACTTGTACCTCACTGTTTTTCATGCTGCTATTAGAGATGGGTTAAAACAAGCTATTTAGCTTCCACAAAGAACCTTTAACATCCAATGGAACTTTTCCATTGCACAAAAGGTTCTGTATAAAATGTTCTTCACATGAAGAAAAACAAAAGGTTCTTTAAAGAACTGATCACTGAAATGTTCTTTGAGGAAACCAAAATGGTTCCTCTATGGCATCGCTGGGAAAACCCCATTTTGAAACTTTTATTTCTAATGTTGCTATTAACAATTCATAGAGTGATTTAAAAGATACGCCTTTAAATTACCAGCAGTACTTAACGGCACTGTTATCTGTAGGTATTTAAAAGATCATATTTTTCTCATTATTGAAGAAGGCAATCTCACCTCATTTCATTTCTGTTTATTTTTTGTGTTTTTTCTTAGCCTTTCCTTTTTCTGTCTCTCTATGGTCACTTGTCACTTTTCAATCCGCCTTTGCACTGCTTCCTCTCCCTTATTTTCTTGTTTCTCCATTCTTTTCCATTCCACTCCATTCAACACCTTCCACCGTTCTGGCCTTTAATTGGCTACTTTAGATGAATTGTATGCTCAGAAACTCAAGTACAAAGCCATCAGCGAGGAGCTGGACCACGCTCTCAATGACATGACCTCCATGTAACTATCCCCACCTGTTACTCCAGTGTGCACATGTGCTTTTGGATTTATAGCATTTCCAGATTCTCTGTCTGCTAATATAAATTCATTTTCAGGTTAGCTGATGGATTTTAGAATCCACTATACATTTTAGAGCCTGCATCACATAAGTGTTTCTATTGATTAACTCAGTATAAAGTGATTACACACAAGCTTTATTATTTGCAATACATGATGACACTTTTATTAATCTCTTGCATGACCCTTGTTGTTCAAAATCCCCATCTATCATTTGTTTCAACTCTTTTTTTCTCTTTTTTCCCCCCTGCACAGTTAAATTTTTTACATCTCATCTCTGGCTCCGGGCACCATCTGAGCGGCATCTTCTTCATTTTCTTCCATGTTTCTGTCTTTTTCTCTGTTGCCGCCTTCTCCATCACACTATTCTCAGTGGGGATGGAGCACTCAGCACTATAGTCCTATCACTTGTACAGAAATTTTTTGCTTTCTGTAAAATAAAACTTCCTCCCATCTCTGTAAGCTCCCCACTCCTTTCTCTCTTTAGTATGTCTTAACTCTTTTGATTTCATATGTCCTTAATTTATTGTTGAGAAGCTTGAATAAAATCCAAAAAAAAGTTCCTTCTCATCACCTCATGTTGCTTCTCTGTAATGATCATATTCATACCATCATGACTTTGCACCAAAGGCTCTGATATTGTAAATATAGTATTGAAAGAAAGATTTCAGCATAATCTTTAATAAACCATTTTGGGTAAATGCTCTTACTAACATCTTTCCTTTAATTTCCTCTCTTCTCTTCTCTTCTCTTCTCTTCTCTTCTCTTCTCTTCTCTTCTCTTCTCTTCTCTTCTCTTCTCTTCTCTTCTCTTCTCTTCTCTTCTCTTCTCTTCTCTTCTCTTCTCTTCTCTTCTTGCCAGACCCCCTATATCAACAGCTCCAGAAAAACCGGGTCCTTTCACATGAGCTCAGTTTAGCACTTAATGAATTCTAATCTCATTATATAAGTAAAAAAACAAACAAAAAAACAAACAAACAGGATGTACCCTAAATTTTACATTCTGTCTATTGTTTGTGGTGTACACAGAGTAACCAATAATCTATGGATGACAGATCCATAATTTCATTATTCTATTATTGTTGATATTGGAGAGCTTGATCTTTTTATGTCAGGGTTAAAAATATACAATACAATGAAAAAGATTTACTGTCTATGGGTTGCCATAAAACCTAAAGCTTAAATCTTAAATTTAATAATATCATGGCAACCTGTGTCCATTAAATGATGTCCTTGAAATGATGACTGTGTCCTTGACCTTTCAATGTATTTTACGTATAGAGGAAAAGTTTACAGAAAGGTGGAAGTGCCTTCTGCATTATAAAACTCACTTTGGATCATTACCAAAGGTGTGTTGTGTTATAAGAGTTGATTGTTTATAGGCTATATACTTCTAAAATCAGAAAATATGACTAGAGCAAGAAACTGAATAAGACACATGTAACATGCATAAATGCAATGCACCTCCCTCAGGTACACAAATATAAATGTTTACATTTTTTTGCAACTGCCAAAATGATCAATATACCTGAATAAAATAAAAAATAATCTAATCTCAAAATGCCTAATGCCTTGTTTCTTTATTGACCAAATACATAGGCTATATACAGTGCTGGGTAGATTATTGTAGTCGGCTGGTATTTTAGTATTGTAGTAAGTTAGTATAATTCATTACATCACACATGTATCTGATTACTTTTAGATTACTTTTGACTAACTTGTTTATGATTTGAATAGGATAATCTTTTACCATTTTGATACAAAGAGAAAGAAAATATATTTCTGTTGATTAGATATGCAATGTTGAGAAAACCCTTCTGAAAAGTGAAATGATTTTTTTAAGAGATCAAATGCCGTGGGTCTCAGTTTTCTGTGATCGGCCTGTGTGTGCGATTCCTCAGACCTGGAAGACCTTCTGAACATATGAAGCAGTAGACTTTTTTTAGAAAGGAAAATTGAAAACAGTTTTTAATCAGTAAAAAAAAAAGTAACTGTAGTCTAATTATGAGTATTTTAAAACGTAATATAATCTAATTACAAGTAGGCCTACGTAATTTTTGGAGTAATCCAGATTACATGTAATCCCTACCAGCAGCACTGACTTTATAAAATGAAGGCAGACTGTACTAGACTGTGTATAATTTCTTATTTAAATAATCTTTGCTGAAAAAAATTACTGATAATAAATGCAAACAAAGTAAACATGTTCCAGTAGTCAGCTGTTTTTCTATGGTTTCACTCTGGTTTCACTGGCGTGTACTGGCGTCCATTGTAAGACTTTTAAACAACTTCCGGTTAGCTTCCGCGTGTAGGGTCAAATGTGAGAAAATAATCCGTGTGAAAATGGAAGGGAATGCGGCTCTTCCAAACATCTTGTGGGAAAGCAAAGCAGGATATGTCCTGAGTAATGTTGCCGAGGTCGTGGAAAGGATTTTGACATTTGTGCCGACTAAAAATCTCTTCCGGATCGCGAGGTAACGTTAAAGATTCTAGCTGACTGTACGTTAGATGGTTTAGCCCATTAGCTTTGAGCTAAGACCCCGTTTAGTCCATCAGATCACAGACAGTTGAAGCGGTATTGTATAAACTCAATTTGTAGTTTAACGGGATATTTGTACACGTTTACGTTATTGAGTGATTATTTTGGTCCGATTTGAGATAGGTTTGTGATGTTCCTTCTCAAATGACGTTAACGATGAGCTAGCTTAGAATTCATCAGTTGTTGATGTAGATCCGCATTGTTTTAAAGTGTGATGTATTAATATTGTTGTTTTCAGTTGTCACTTCTAGTCATCATACTCATGAATGTTTAACTATTCCTTTCAGATGATTGATTTATTTCGATTTTCTCTTAACAGCCTTACAGCTGCTCTGTTGAAAGTTTATCTTAAATGATAAACAACTAAACCATAGGAACTAAACACTTCAAAAATATTTGTACTTGTTAAATTTCAGAAACACCCGATACAGTTTGTTCAAAAGCGGTTCCGTTCATTCATTACGAAGATCATTTTTGTACCTTTTAACAACAGTCACTATCATTACGAAACTATCTTTTATTAAAAGTTATAAACTGATATAAATATATCGGATGTAAAAACTGTATAAACTAAAGTGTCTAAGAGTTATTTTGTGTATGTGTTTGTTGATAATGTCACTCTATCGTTCCTCACTTGATTTCGTAAGACCATCTCTGCTTGTTTGATAAATATAAAATGCTGTGTTGTTGATTATACTGCTGTATCGATTACTTGAATGATTAGATCCTTTTGGTGTTAATATAAATGTACCTAAAATGAACAATAGATTTTAAAATGCATAATTGGATCAATAAAGTATTAAAAGAAAGTAATATTCTGGTTTTATTGAACAATACGGTTAAAATAATGAACGTAATAGTATGTGCGTGCCTATATGCAATTTATTGATTTATTAAAAATGCCATGGTTATCTTAATTTACACCTTTCCACATGAACAACCAGTTGCATGCAGACCTAAGTCTGTAAAAACTAAAATAATCAGAATCAGTTTGTATTTAAATATCATTGTTTCTTTTCTCCGTAGTGTGTGCAGGCTATGGAGGAATTGTGCACGCAGAGTCCTGAGGACGAGGCAGAGATTTACCTGGCTCTCCGCCTCTGGATCATCCATATATGAAGAGCATGTTTTACTTAGAACTATGGCACAAGATTTGGAGGTCTGATGGTCTTTTCTGCTCTAGAAATGCCAATCTCACTCTTTCCTATTTGTTTAAATGGTTGCCTTGTCTGACCCCCTTGCAGAATATCTGTCTGCTGCCCCAGATAGCTCTCTTAATGGTAAATCATGAGAACTTCACAGGGGCTGTTAGTCACAGACACAGGAAAGGTACATTACTTGATTACTTCTATATATATATATATAAATCTCTCGGTCATGATGAGGAGACTCACTTGTTCTCTTCGATCCTTCCTCTGTAGCCAGGAGGTGTGAGGATGAAGTGGACTCAGATCCTGTTGAGAAGCTGAGACGCTTACTACCTAGCAGTTGTGAAGTAATAGGCGTAGTCGCACCAGGAATTGTGGGTAAGATTAATTTTCTCTTTTTTCTTGTGTTCTACCCTTGCTGTGTTTGTGTGCAATGTCAGTGCAACAGTGTAACTGTCATTTCTTATGCTGTGTTCTGTAGTGACCCCCAGTGGATTACCCAGCAGCCCCCCACAGGAGCACGAGGAGGGTGAAGCTGGCTTCAGTCTGCTTTTCCCTGCCATGGACGGGGTCACCATCCGCCTTTTCCACTTCTGCAAAAAGACCCTAAGTGAAACTGCAATGGAGGAAGCAGGTGAAGTGTTTAGATTGTTGGACAAAACCGTAACATTTAGACAACAATAGTAATGAAAGTATGGGGTCATTTAAGATTTTTTAAAATGTGTTTTAAAATATCTTAGGCTGCATTTATGTGATCCAAAATATAGTTAAAGAAGTAACAATGTGAAATAATGGAATTTAAAATAACTTTTCGATTTACAAAAAAAAATAATAAAAAAAATGCTACAGCTAATTTTCGGCAGCCATTACTCCAGTCTTCAGTGTCACATGATCCTTTAAAAACTGCTCATGAAACTCTTCTCATTATCATTGATTAAAACATTATAGTTTTTTTCAGGATTCTTTGATTAATAGAAAGTTCAAAAGAACAGCGTTTCTTTCAACTAGAATCTTTTTTAACATTAAAAATAAATTTGTCACTTTTAATTAGTTTAATGATCCTTGCTGAATAAAAGTATGAATGTATATTTATATATAATAAAAGAGAGAAATCATAGTTTATATAGCCAATGATTTAGTTTTATGGTAAGTCATATCAAAATAATCTGTATTTGATTTCAGGGTTGATTAATAACCCTGATCTAAAGGTGGTGCTGATGTTCGACTACGACACATATAAATCTGGAGGTGGACGCTTTCTTAACAAGCTTCTGAAACCTCTTTCCCAAAGTAATGTACTTATTATTGGAGGACAAGTTGAGGATGTATTTTCCATTAACAAAACCTGGTAAGTAAAGAAAATTCATGGTAAACTTGATTTTAGATTAGTCAAGTTATTTAATATTTTTTCCCTCATGTTGTAAAGTGTTGTTACAGTCAACAACTCATATATACAACAATTGCTCCTATATGAATATGAGATCTACTTTGCATGTTTTCACACTATACCTTTCTAACATATCATTCGCATCATGATAGTTTGTAATTTAAAGGGTTAGTTCGGTATTTTACACTTAAAGCCCTGTTTTAGATAGTTTGTGATGAAATAGAACGGTTAAGTTAAAAAATTTGCTGCAAAAGATGTTTTCCGACAGGTTTTATCGTAGTTTTTGTACCTAGTCAAGTCAATAGAAAACTATGATAAGCTGTTGGAAAGCATCTTTCGCAGTGATTTTTGTATGAGCATATCAAGTGAACACCTCAGACCTCTCGGTGAGGTTCATGTCTTTGTTTTGGACAGCAGCATTTGTCCAAATTTCAATCTTAACTGTTTTATTTCATCAGAAACTATCTTAAAACAGGGCTTTAAGTGTAAAATACAGAACTAACCATTTAACATTGCTTTAGTGTCACATACAGGAAGCCATTTTTCACTTCTTATTTCCTCACATTACCCTACAGTCTCAGACATTATTACAGTTATATCTCTGTTATTTACTACATGCAATCTCTCTTTGCAGCTGTTCTCCAGGCTCTTTTGGAGCAGTAGGACTAACCTTCAGTGGCTCCAAGATCCAGGGTGCCTCAGTTCTGGTGGACCAGGACGTGAACAGCCCAAAAGCAGCAGAAGCCACTATCCAGCGGCTGAAGGCTGCTAATATCCCAGAGAGAAACACCATGGGCTTCATGTTTGCTTGTGTGGGCCGTGGCCACAACAGCTACAATAACCAGCATAACGTGGAGGCCGACGCCTTTCGGAAGATCTTCTCCAACATTCCGCTCTTGGGATTCTTTGGAAACGGGGAGATCGGCTGCGACCGTATTGTCAAAGAGAACTACACGTTGAGCGAGACGGATGCTGATGGACTACAACACTCTTTTACTACAGTCATGAGTCTGGTGCATTTTGGCTAACACAGCAACTAGAAAATCAGCTAGTTCACTTGGTGTTTTAGGACAGACACCAGCTGCTTGTTTAAGCAGTTCCGATGTTGATCAGGTATAATTCTTCTAGGTTCTATTCCTTGATTTCTTTTTTTTTTTGTCTGTAAATCAGGATGTCAGAGGGACATTTAGCAGTTGTTTAACCTCATATTTACAAGACCCTGCTTTGAGCTAAAAGTGGCAGGTACAACTGTGTCATCAGATTTGGCATCAAAACACTAATTGGGAAAGTGACAACCTTGTTCGTAGCTGCAATTTTAGAGCACGCTAATTTTGATGTCTGAAAACACTCAAGTGTCCACTTACACCATGGTTTGGTAAGATCATTACTTACAGAATGGTTGTGAAGAACCGTTAGAATTTAATTTTAATGGCATGGTGCTAAACCTTGTCTTTTGACTTCAGTTATATGTGCAACTCTCTTTTGTGTAGAGCAGAGCTGAAATCTGTCAGATGATCAGATTTATTGTGGGTTGTACGGCTCACTCAGGCCTTATATATAGATAAATAGTTTGTAAACGTATTCAGGCACTTTCGAAAAAAATGAAAAGCCAATTGTGTTGGAATGGCTAACGATGGAGCTGTTTATCACCCTTGGTATGGATGATGGAAATTCTACTATCTTCACTTGTGTTTTTACGTGTGGAATATCGCAAAAATATTTTGGGTTAGCCCTAACCCTAATTTACACATGGGATTTCACAACAAGTGCCAAGAAACTACAGAAAAAGTATTCACAATGGATCATCATATGGAAAGCTTAACCTTATTTATATACCGTACAATAGACTTGCAAGCAGTTTGAAATGCCCAGATCAGAGTAATAAAGGACAGAAGTGGAATTTCTTTGTAATGCATTTGTGCATTTACTCTGCCTGTCCCTATCAAATCCTGTAAAATTAGCAGGGTAATCCTCCCATTTCTGTTTCAGTTTAGTTCATGTTAAAGGTTATTATTTTATTCTGTGCACTAGTTAAATAACAGTGTTGATCACCGATAAGAGCTGTTTGCCTGTGGAGATCTATTTGTTGCAATATTTAGAAGGTTGATTCAAACATTGCTGTTGCCAAATCTCTTTTGCCCCCTAGTTTTGTTCTGGTCAGATACATAAAACTTGGATTTTGTCTTGCCTTTTCTTTAAGGAAAATACCATTTACTCCTGCCATGTTTTTAATGGCAGTGTTTTGATTTATTTTTTCTTCTCTCTCAAATATCTGAAGTCTAATTGATCTGACAGGTATATAATAATGTATATAATAAAATCGATGTCAATTAAATTGCAATTGTGGTGCAGTTTTAAGTCATTTTTAACAAGAATATGTAGATAGATAGATAGATAGATAGATAGATAGATAGATAGATAGATAGATAGATAGATAGATAGATAGATAGATAGATAGATAGATTTTATTTTAATTATATTATTTATTTATTTGGCATTAAATTAAAAAAAAGAAAATACTGGAGCGATATTGTTTGATACAGCTAATATACAGTAATATATCTCACAGTATAGTTTTACAAATACATTTTTTAATTGAAAATATTTAAAAAAATACTTTACTAGAGAATTCGTAGATGCTTTGTCTTATCTTATTTGTCCATTAGATGGCGCTCTCATGCAACAGAGCTTTAAAGTGACCAATAGACGCTTTTCCACTGTCGACTCATTAAAATGAACCTCAAATAACAAAACATCAAATTGGAAATAATTAAATAAATCTAAAGAGCAAATAATTATATCATTTACTGTTACATGAATTATGAAAGCGATTGAACTCAAATGCTTTTCACAATTTGAGGAACTCCAGCTTTCTCTGTTGTGCGTGTCGTCAATGGCAATGCCGCGCGCATCACAACAGACAATGAATTAAAAATAAACCCATTCAGGATGAGTTTTCAATGTTTATTTTACGATGAAGACCTGCTGGCTGTACCACTTACATAATCAATATAAAATCAATACAACCAACACAAACTTCTCAAATCAGCCTTCTTTGTTATATTTCTATCATCTGCAGTAGGCTACATGGATCATAGGCCATCACAGTAGGCCTACATCCTTAAAGTTGAACTGCTTATTGGAATTCATGGATGTTGAAAATAATCAAAAGGCCTAATAAGTTAATAAATAAATAAATAAATAAGGGTTATTCATCTTTTGATTCTGTTTCTGTTGTGTAGTTTAATTTTGCATATAAAAATGATTTGAGAACTCTTAAAACTGGTTGTAAATATTTTCTGTTTATTATCCAGAAAAACATGGGGGTTGAGTAGCTATAATATTTCAGTGCCATTAATAACTAATCCCAATATCCCATCAACTGCCATTCAATAAATGACATGATCAAGGAATGACTCATTATGGAAGCAAATAAGAGACATAACTATGAAATTTAACAGCCTGAATACTTAGTTTTGAAATATTTTATTTTGAAAAACATTTATCTGAATTTATTTGCTCTGAATTCACCCCTTTGAAATTATTTTACTTTGGAAACCATGCATCTGAATTTGTTTCGAATTTACCTCTAAAATGTAAATAGGCCTATGAAAATTATTGATTGGCATTTTAAAAACCTGAATTTCGATGAATATTTTTCAATGCTCACAATTTAGATACAAAAAAAATCATTAAATTCGACTGCTCAAATTAAAATCTCAAATTCGACGGCTCAAATTCAGATCGAAAAAGTTAAATATTCACATGGTAACATCCGGTCTATTTCAATTCAATTTCAAATAGTTATGTCTCTTTTTTGCTTTCATTCAAGTGATTCAAAATTGCCACACAAAAGTGCTACAGAGGTGTGCATGCTCCAGAGTGAGGTGGAAAGCACACCGGACGAGAAGCGCAGCGCCACGTCTGGACAACTCCAGGTATCGCACATATTCTAATCAACTGCATGATGTGTGAGTTTAAATTGATTTATTATTATTATTTATGTTGATTGAAAAAGCTGATGTTTTAACTTTAATCAAGTAAAAGTGTCTATCACGTTAAAGTCTGTTATTTTGTTGTAACGTTATCCATTATCAAGGCAACTATCACATAATACAAGTATTTATTTAGCTAGCGTTTAGTTAACCCGAGTGAAAACAGCACAGGGTGAAACCCAAAGACTGTAAAAGGTGAAACCATGTACATTAAGGACGATTTGAGACAAATAAATGTAAAATTTAATATAAAACCATGCAAATGGAGCTCTGTGGCGATGCAGGGTTTTGAACAGGGTCCTGTTGTATCGTAGCTGGGCACCGAGGACACACTCATCTGGGTGTAGTATGTGTGTCCCAATGTGAAGGCCCAACACTATCTCACGACCAATTCGTACGAAGTCGACGCATGATTAAAAAGTGGCTAATTCGTACTAATTCGTACGATTTGTCTTAACCCACGTGATGGTTAAGTTTAGGGGCGGGGTAAGGGGTAGGTCATTCGTACGAATTCATACGAATTGGCCAATTCGTAAAATATGTACGATTTAGCAAAATCGTATTAATTCGTACGAGTGAGGTCGTATGAATTGTTACGAATTAGCCACTTTTTAATCATTAGTCGAATTCGTACGACTTGGTCGTGAGATCGGGTTGGAAGGCCCCACCATAGCCTTCGTGGGATTTCCTAATTGCCCAACCAGGTGTTCCCGATTATCGCTGCTGCTGGCGCCAAGCAACGGTGCGAGAGTACACTACCATCCTGATCATTCATTTGATATAAAGAGTAAACGGCTAAGGAGACATAATTGGCTATTGGCATTTTTTTTCCTTTGCTTTATATTTTACTGCAGGACATGGAGGATTTTTAAGCCCCGGCGCCTCCGAGTCATGTATTTTCGGCTTAACCAAGACCAAGAGCTGGTTTACTGTGTACAGAGGCTGCGTCCTAAATTGCCAGATTAAAGTTACACCTTAAACTGTTCAAGTATTGGGTGTTAACTTACGTAAATAATGTAATGAAATATGAAAATAAAAGAAAACATACATATAGGCATGACACACACACACACACACACACACACATATATATATATATATATATATATATATATATATATACATTTTTTACATTTATATTTTTATTAATTGACACCTTTTATCCAAAGCGACTTACAATTTCCGCACGCCTCTGGAGCAAGGGGTTAAGTGTCTTGCTCAGGGACACATTGGTGTCTTAAAGTCGATTCGAACCTGGGTCTCTCACACCAAAGGCATGTGTCGTATCCACTGTTCCTGACAGTAAAAAATCTTCAAATAGCTGTGCCAAGACAAATCTGAATCACCTAATTCCGCTAAAACGTTGAAATATTTTGGCCCGTTGCTGTTATGGACTCTCTATTTATGGGCTTCTACCTTAACTTTGTGCCTTCATGTCCCCCCGATTGCCTCATAGACAGTAAAAGATTGCCTGCGAGCTTCTCCTCCTGTCTATATACAGTAATGTCTCTATTGTGCGACAGAAAGTCCCTTGGTTCTGACGCAATTTCTAGCCTATTTTTTACAAAAACCGGCATCTACTGGGCCATAATGTAAGATACAAAGTAATGGAGTGTTTTATACATTGTCGTGTTTCTTTAGAAATAAATAATGGACAAATGAAGTTTTTGGACGCCTCAGATGTAAAGCTATTCGCTGTCAAAGTGACGCCAAAATGAATGGGAGTCAATGGGATGCTAACAGCAGGTGAAGTTCTGCTACGATGGTGGCTCCCGCGAGGCTTCAACTTCCGGCTGATGGACTTCCCCCTTGGGTGGAACGGATCGTGTCAGACGCATTCGCGACACTCCTGCTGCACGACACTTCCGGTTTTCTTCCCACCGGAGCCATTTAAAAAAAAAAAAACGGCTGCATGAAATCAGCGTGTAGCACACAAGCTGTTTCCTGTTTCTGCGGTTAGTTAGCCTGGAGCAGGTCTTGGTCGAGGCAGTGGTCAGATAGTGGATTGCCCCAGGACTAATGCAAACTGAAGCCATTTAGGGTTGCAGTACAAATCCCTCAGTTCCACAAGAATTCCCATGACTACTCTAGCACAGCAGGTGAACGCCACTTACAGGTGAAGTGTGGGCTATTTTATAGTCCCTTCACCGCAAAAAGAGTGAAAATATCTGTTTACCTGCGAACAAGCTCTTTGGTCCCATTCCATAGACAC
This sequence comes from Pimephales promelas, assembly GCF_016745375.1. Next base: position 2,658,247 of record NW_024121988.1, read on the forward strand.
TGCCACTCAAAAAGGCCCCTGTGGAATTGTGGTAAATCTGACTTTCAGGAACAAACACAGCATTTTGGAGGAACATGGCTTCTCGATGTGCACTAAAAGTGGATTTGTTGGAATGCGGGTGTTTTCAAACCTGTACATTGTCGCCTCAGGGCTCTTGGAGTAAAGGCATTCAGCCCCACTTTAAGACTCTTTCCCTGTTGAGAGCAGACTCAGAAACAAGACAGACAGACCCGAGCTTTGGGACCATTGTCATAAAGAGCAATGTTTTGTAGGTCACACACAAGGGGTGGGCCACATTGCTCACTTAGGTATCCCAAGTGTGTGAAATTTAGTCAGGCATTTTATAGAAAAACAAAACAAAATTGTGTGTAGAATGTCTTGAAAGCAGAGTGTGTAATAGAGCATAATAAGATGATATAATATGTATCTAATATTTGTCATTTCCTCAAATATTACAAAACCTTTTAAACAAATCTCTTGTTATCCAGAATGGAATTTAACATAAATTGATTTGAAGTGAGGCAAGTAATGCAATGTAAAAAGTATTTTATGGTTGGTAGGTATATATAAATTTACATTTGAAATGTTAAATGTACACATATTTATTATCCCAATTAGTTCATATGGTTTAGTCATGCTAAATTTCCTCTATTGTATGTTTCTTATGCACTTTAATACTGTCAGTAACACTAACACCAGCCGAAGTTTATTGCACAAAGAAATATAAAAAGATGCAACTAAATAATAATAACTTTAGGCTACAATGTAATCATTTTTAAGTTTGTAATATTTCTAAATAAAATAGCAATGTTAATGATGTGTTTGTTCAGTAGTACATCCACTGATGTGAAAAGGCTCAGCTCCATTATCATTCGAGGAGCTGTCACACGTTCTTTAATTAGCATCACACTAATTAGCTATTATTAATTCAACACAATTTTGTTGTGAATTAAATATACTCAAATATTTAGGCAAGGGTGTTCATTTAATGCAAGGGAGGCATACAACGCTTGACATGACATGGTAATGTGACAAACTGTTGCTAATTGTGCAAAGAGCCGGAAAATGAAGATTGATACTATTTGTTCCCTAGCCAAACCATAATGTCAGTCATTTATATATATACCAGTATATTTGAGAGAGATCTACTAACCTTTTCACGATTACTTTTAATATAATCCACAATTAGTTAGGTTTCTCTGGATGATGCATTATCATGTTTACTGTTACTGAACCTTGTCAATTCATAATAAAAGAGCCATGTTTGCAGTTGTGCCACCCTGACATTTAATACAAAAATTGCTGGACAAGAGTTTTTTTCAATTATGTCAACAGCTTTAAAACTACTGATATTTATAAAAAAATAAATATATTAATATGAAAGGTTTGATGCCTCAGTATTTAGTTTTAAAATAAAGTATTTTTTTTCTTACTCTTAATTTTTTTGGGGGGACAGTTGCACCACCTGACATTTTAGGGGGTTTTAAAATAACAAAACGTAAAATAATATGCATTATTTAAATGTACTAAAAATTAATCCACAAAATAGGTTTTATAGAATAAAGTGATTATGCCAAATTTATTAAATTATTTTAAAGGGAAATAATGCAATGATGTCATTGGCCCACCACCATATATAATTTCAATAAACTGTTATTGTGTTTTCATTAAAATAAAGAAAAACACAATCACACTTTTTTATAATAATTTATCTTAAATAATATAATTTTAAATCATATATTTTTGGAAGATCCTCAAAAACATTCAATTAATTATTCAGTGAAGGAATTCTAAAGAAACCGCAATGCCGGATGGTCAGTCAGTGCTCTAAATACCAAGAGTTTAAAAAGAGCCATCAAATCCACATGCATGAACACACACTCACACCCTGAGTGAGCTCACTTCTCAAATGAATGCAGTGCCTCAATAATACCATTGGGTGGAATAATGGACAGTTGAGAATTCACAGGGGATACATGTTTCGTCTGACTACCACTGCTCTGTCTCTGCATGGGTCATTCAAGTGTTTGTGGTTTCTGACCAAACTTTTCTTAGCTTTCTCATGCTTCTGTAGTCGACCCCACAAAGTGCCAAAACCACTCCAGTATTCGCACTGCAAACATAGCTTTAATAAACCACATCAGGCAGTTATTGTCATGACTTTTCAACAGCCAGTTATTGTCATGACTTTTCAACAAAAGAGATGCTGTTGTCTGCAAATATAAACGTATAGATCTTATTTTCAATGTAACATTCCCAAATGTCCTTTGTTGATATGTGGTAATAGTGCTAGGTGTGCTTTTATAAATCCTCATATCATATCATATCAGGTCTCGTCTCTGTTTGATGGAGTGTTTAAGTGAAGAAAACGGGCCCTGAAACTACCTCAGAGATACTTTTGACACTGATGGAGGGAGACAGTAATATGAGGTAACAATGAAAGGGTTGAGTGCAGATATACAGTACGTGAGTGTTCCTGCTCTGACCATTAGACATTAAACTCAATAATTCAGAACTTTCATAACCAGTCCACTTGAACTGTGACTTTAATCGCATTAACTTTGCATGAATCAAAAATCTTATCTAGAAATATCACATATTATTTGAAAAATACTGGGATTAGGCATCACTCATTTGTAATATAATTCCCTCAAAGAATAATCCCACACTGTCACGTACGACCAGGTTACAGGCAGACAAATACTGATAAATGTTTAAATGCATTAATTACAGATTGCATGAGATATTCATATTCAAAAGTGATTAAAATATTAAACCACAGACTGGCCATCACTCATTAAATTCGAGATGTTGCTGAGAGAATTCCTTTGTTTCCTTTTAAGATTTCTTTAAGATGTCTCACCATTTAAGAGAATCAAAATTTTTAGATAATAAGCAGAGATTATAAGCAGCTATCCACCAATTCATGCAATATAAAGCTTTTAAGGTTTGCCTTTAAAACCAGTTCAAAAAGGAGCATTTTGAAAAAGTTAGATGTTTATAGAAAAAAATATATATTTTTTTTTCTATAAAAAACGGAAAACGGTATAAGTATACTGCTGTAGCATTTATTTTTGTGAGTTCAATAAATGTGCTGAATTCATAGCAAAATCAAGTTACCCAAATAAGAATATTGCTGCGTTGTAGCATTGAACACACTAGTCAAATGGCCACAATGTCTAATCCCAAACCATCTTTCAAAGAGATATGAGCCAGGAGAAAAACGCAAATAAATTATACATCATATTTTAAAAAGCTTCTCGGGTTTCTTTTTGAAAACATTCTTCTTAAGTGCATAGCACCCTAGTGAAGTGAAATTGCTCGGTAGAAAACATCTACTCTAGAGACTGTTACCATGGCTACAGAGGAGTTTTTACTCTTCACATTTACATAAAAGTTTTCCGCTGGATGGAGCAGGATTTTATCCTCTACTTTCTGTAGAAGTGGGTCAGTCACAAAGAGCAAAACCGGGAGACTGCGAAAGCTGGATTTAGACTGAGGAACAGGAAAAGAAGATGCAATTAAAACACACATGTCTATGAAATCGATTGAGACAGTGAAGGACAAATAAAAAATGACTGAAATGTGAAAACTGTGTAAAAGTTTAAACTTTTATATAAAACTATATATATATAAAACATTTTTAATTGTGATAATATCCAGCAGAAACTTTTAGAATCAGAGCCTTTTCCATTGCATATTCTACGAGTACCACGGGATCGTTTCACAAATATAATATTCTTACACTGTAAAAAGTTGTAGCCTAACCTACATTTGTTACGTTATAGAGTTCTACTTGATTAACCTATTAAAAAATATTTTGTAATATTAAATAATAGGCTATTTTTAACTAGATGATATAATGTGTAGGTTACTTTTTTTAGTGAATATTGAACGACCTGTTGTAGGCTAAATTTTATTTTCATACGCAGCTACAGAAAATGTTGCTCATAAAGGTATTCTTTGTAACAGTCTTTTCCAGTCCCGGCTCATGAAAATGTAGCGTCATCTGTTTTCCGGAACAGATGGACGTTACGCTGGAGTTTGTAGGCCCTACGTTTCACCACATTTCAGAATTTAAATGTCCGGAGAGTGGCACCTAAAGCTTAATGCTCCATTTTAAAATAACGTACACATAAAATAACCTGCACATACACTAAACCTACCCGATAGTGTACTGTTAACAAAAGCAAATGTGACATAAAAACGCACTCGTAACCCACAGCATTTTAGCTTGATTTTTGAACTCTTGTCTTCGTGCTTCGTTCCAGGCAACCTGTAACCTGTGTTTTTCCAATCTTGTAATGGCAGTCAACCGTTATACCCATGACTTTCCACTCGTGAACTCATACTAGATCGATGTACTCCCAGTTACGAGCTCTGACGTCACAGATAGCCCACGAAAACATACAATGGGAGCCTCTACGGATGCAGTGTTTCTGCAGGCGGTACAGGTTGCTAATACCAACCCGATCTCACGAGAATTCGTACGAATTTTACGAGGTGGCTTATTCGTAACAATTCGTACAACCTCACTCGTACGAATTAGTACGTTTTTGCTAAATCGTACATATTTTACGAATTGGCCAATTTGTATGAATCCGTACGAATGACCTACCCCTGACCTCGCCCCTAAACCTACCCATCACATGGGTTTGGACGAATCGTACGAATTCATAGGAGTGAGGTCGTATGAATTAGTACGAATTAGTCACTCGTAATTAATCACTTGTATGAATTCGTACGAATTGGTCGTGAGATAGCGTAGACACTTTAGGACAATATAGTCCATTGAGTGCAAGGATAAATTAATATCAAATACATTTCCAAATATACAACTAAAGTAAAATAAAAGGTATAACAGCATCTTGTCATGCGCCGTTTTTTTCCTCCTCAGTTTCAAATAAACAAGTAGTAAGCAAGCACCTTTGGTGACAGAAATTATTACAAATTCGCATAAGCCACGTAAGGTCTGCCATGGTGGTTTGTTTAGATCTAGCTATACCACAATTCCTTGCGCTTAAGTAGTTTGGCGTGACTTGCCTGGAATGCTAGAAAGTCGTGAGTCATTGTTTGAAGTCTTGATTGACGTGCTCAAAAACCTGCCTGGAAAGCAGCCATTGAGCTATTAGTAAGCTATGGAGGTTTGGATTGTTGGTATGTAAAAAATAAATAAAAATATATCTTGCATCACAATAAATGTATTGTAATTGTCAAAACATTTAAGTAACTAAACAGATTTTTATTCGGTTTAGTGACAACGTTACAATGTTTAGGCCTATGGTAGACAATTTCTGGGAAGCTACATTTTTTTATTATTATTGTTTGACACAAATTTCACGAATTCAATTCAAGATTGACGAATTTGGATAAACATTAGGTACACAAGATAGGCCTTAATTTTTCTCAAGAAAAAAAAATCTCTAATGCTGTAAACATAAAGAGCCCTGTCACCTGGCCTAAGGTTAACAATAACTCAAATTAAATATAGCCTAATGCGTTTTTTTTATTATAATAACAACTTTCTTTAATGATAAAAGTAAAATATGGAATGTATAGTAGCTACACTAGCAAAATACTCTCTTTAGCTGGATACTATATTGACCTATCCTAGGTTATACTCATTAAATGGCTTCCCGGAGGTAAATATTTTGTGACATAATTGTTCTCCAGCTATTTTATTGACCTCTGTCTGCGGTTGAAAAACACAGATTGATCGATATTATTTATCTTTCAACATTGTTCATTTGTGATTATTTGCTATTAGTAGATGATATAAGCGCCAATGGTATTTAGGCTATTGTTTGAATTTTGTAATAGAATTGACACAATCTGTGAGCTGAATTTTTTTTATTATATAAGTAACCTGCTCTGTCTTGTCTGTCAGTCCCCGTGTCCTCTTTGCTTCACGATTTTTCTGTGCATGAGAAAATGGATGTGTGGCAAGTGTGAAAAGTGTTGTGTGAGACTCACGGTGAATGAGATTCGGAAGCTCTAAATTGTGTGTGAAAACGATAAAAGTGCTTGCTTTTTTACTGCCTCCAGTGTTACTGCCCTCATTTCGGTTGGAAACTGCAGTCATATGTACGAATTATTTTGCGTTTTGCAAGACTGTTGCCACAGGTAGGCTATGTTTTTCCAATGAGCCTGTGTTGTTGTTTTTTCAGGGTTAACCACCATGTGACCACACAATAAACCATCTGAAGAGAATACATTTGAATTGTGTGACAATTAAGGTCACACTTTAAAAGAGTTGAACTTCACAGATCATGCATGGATTCTTAGAGCACTCAAACAAAACCAGTTCTAGATACTCCCTTTCACCATGCATAGGGCTTGGGTGGGGGTAAGGGTTCGGAGCCCGACAGTACTTCCCTGTGGCCCCTCCTGGGAGCCGCCCATCAGCTGCGCTCAGCTAAATGCACTCACAAATGAATATTTCAGTGCCATTTAATGCTCCTGCTGCAGCCCCTGAGGAGCCTAGCATCAATTTGTGAACATGCCGTTAAAAGCCAGGACGTATAATCCAGAGTGAGAGCTGCTCTGCTCCCCACCAGGCCCTCAGTCCCCCGCTACTAGTGAACAGCTTTGGCAACTTTTTCCTGCCAAACTCTGCTGACTTCCCCGACCCCGGTTTAAAAATATATGCATCTGAGAGAAGTAGTAGACAAATGGTCTTGTCGTTTGCCCTCGGTTGGTCAGTTTTCCCAGAACGCTTGTTGCTGTGCAGTCTGCTGGCAGTGGAGAGGGCAGTGATAGTCTGTTCATCTTCTGGCCCCATGGTGCTGCTGTAATGCTCACATGGAACAGAAGAGCAAGGATAAAATAGCCAACACACCATCTGCCTGCCCACTAGTCCCATTGGAACCTGAAGCAGAAATCGCCACATTTAGATATACACACCTAATTGTTCACTTGTCAGGTGTGAAAACATGAGCACTCTGCACCTCATTAAACAGCAGGAATCCTATAACCATGACTAGAGAGCACAATGAAAGAAAATGCTGGTATACTACACCCCAAACTAGGCTTAGACTAAAATATCTCATTTTTAAAAGTCAACATACAATTACGGAAAAAATAAATAGCACAAAATGATTCAGACAATTAATTCAACTGCATTTTTGCAATATAAAACATTAGTACTCCAAATGTGCACAAACACACAAGAAATGTGTTGTGGACTCCAGGAGCTCTGAGACATACTGTATATAAGATAAGATAAAATAATAAACAAGCAGGATAAAAAATTCAATTAAAAACAATAAAAGTAATATGAATCTAGATGGATGTCACATTCTATTTGCGATTATTTTAATTTTCATGGACTGTTACATTTTTTTCTCTTCAGTTACATAAAGTTACATCTCTTTAAGTTTCCTGCCACTCATTAGTTACTATGGACACACTTGCTCATCATTTAGTTCGTTATCATTCCATGTTTAAATTTAAATAAAATGGTATAATGGAAAACAACGATAAGCATATGTTTTTGAGGCTTTTATTGGCAAAACATTCAATATCTGCAGAGTCAAGGCTCTCTTGCCTTGTGTTGTGGTGCTCCACTGCAATGGAAAATACAGGCATCATCACCAAATTACTCCTGGATTGTTTGGAGAAGTTGCCCTTCCAGGATGTTTTGATACCATTCTTTATTCATGACAGTGTTTTGGCTCAGAATTGTGAGTCTCAACTCTTTTGGCTGAAAAGCAACCCCACACATGGATGGTCTCAAGATGCTTCACTGTTTTTTTTTATTCCTTTTTATTATGATATAGGGTAGTTGAAAGGAAGCGAAGTTGGAGAGAGATAGGGGACGGGATCGGGAAAGGTCCATAAGCCGGGACTCGTTGGGACGCCCAAAGCGCAACTACGCTATATGTCTGCGCTATATTGGTGCCGACAGAATGTTCCACTGTTGGCATGAGACACGACTCATATTAGCATTCACCTTTTTTTCTCCAATCGATTTCCCAGATGTCCCAAGCAGTCAGAAGCGGCCTTCATCGGAGAAAAGACTTCTGCTCTCCAATTGTACTTACTGCGAAATATCAGTCAGCCCTTGATGTTTTTTCTTGGAGAGAAGTGGCTTTTTGCTACCCTTCATGACACCAGGCCATTGTCCAAAAGTTTTAGTAGATGAACTCATACCCACCTGCTGTCAATATTGAATAAGCTCTGCACTGGGTGACGTGATTCCACAGCGGATTCCTCAGGAGGAGAGGGTCCTAGCACTTGCTGGACACTCTGGGACGTCCTGAAGCTTCTTCACTGCATTTTAACCTCTCTCCTTGAAGTGTTTGATGATCTGGTAAATGGTTCTTTCAGGTGCAATAGTCTTTGCATGTGAGGCCATTTTGAGGCAAAGCGATGATGATGGCTGCACATCTTTCTTTGGAGGTAACCAAAGAAGACAACAACTCAAACACAGGAGTAAATCAACAGCTTTGGCATTATTTTAAGAGACTGATTTACACACGCATATTCCAAGAATACTGCTGAATTGAAACAGCTTTATAAAGATAAATGGTGCAAAATTCCTATTGACAGTTGTGCCGGTCTGAAGGGGAACATTTTGTATATCTCTGACAAAAGAGTTATGGGTTCACATACTTTTCCCCACCCTGCAAGGACATAAAATTGTCTTTATTGACTGTTTTTAAATAGACTGCATGTTTCTATTATTGTAAGATGACATCAAATTTTATAACCTCTTTATGCAGAAATCAAGAGTTCACAATGATATTCCTGCAACTGCATCTGAAAGGAGTTCGGGTATTACCTCTTGGGAAGTAATGTACTGAAAACAATGAATGAACGAGCGAATACTTTCTCATGGTGGTCCGCAGAGGAGCTGTTACCTTCATTAGAGTGACAGTCATATTTGTTACAGCTCTTAATAAATTTGCAAGAGCTGTTCTGTGTTGGCAGGGGCAGAGATACAAGCTCAGCATTTGTAAAATAAAAGGCCAGATTGACAGCAACACTGTTATGATAATAATGGCACTGCTTCCTCTGCCAACAATGCAGAAATGCCCTAAGGCAGCAATCAAAAATTAATACTAATTATTATGTGAATGCTACATTAAATCAGACGTATGTTGAATTATATATAAGCAACATGATTCTACTTTCAGAGGAGCATGCGTGAAGACCTGTTTTTTTTTTTTTATTTATTCTGAGATGGAAGTAAAATTGTCCATAAGCCTTTTATATGAAAAAAAGTGTTATTAAGAGAAAAAAATAGGAAAAACTATACATTTACAAAATAAAGACAATTGCTATTTCTGCTCATGGCGTGATTTATTTATTTCCGTTTAAAATTGTGTGCATTGAATTTTGACTGTGGTTTTGGCACATGGAGCTGTTCTGGGGCTGGCTGGACACACAGCACTTTAAGTCTCATTTCTGATGAGAGCAGTAAATAATTTAGGGCTTAAAGCTGCCATTAGCCACACTTAAACTCTGCTAATGTAGAGCCCTGACAGCTGGCCTATCCCCGGATGGGGCCCTGGATCAAACGGTTCTGGACGAAATAATGGGCCATGGTAAAGCACAAAATCTGTCAATAGGCATGTTGTTTTTAAATTCTGCATGTTTGTTGGTTGCACTGCGGTATTCCCATTACACAGGAGGAAATGCATTTAATGTTTACATGCATGTACAATGCACATTAAGAATTTACAGGATATTACAATTAAAAATACTGACCTTGTGGCAGCCTTATTATAGATAATATTACTTTTTTTTTTGTTGCTCAACAGCATTCAGTAAAATAATAATAATAAAAAAATCAGGTATAAGAAAAGCATTTTAATGAATGATTAATTATGGAATGAAAAATGTCCGTCGTCATTTATCTACTCACCCTTCCAAACAAGTAATGTTCATTTGTCTGCGGACCATAAAAAAAAAGGATATTTGGAGAAACGTCTCTCCTTAACTAAAATATGGCTCTTAAATTAAAATAACATTTATAAACAACAACAAAATATCATCATACGGTTTTTTTATTTTTATATGAATTCAATCTATCAGGAAAAATAGATTCTATATAAAAAAGAAGCCTTACCATGATGCAAATTAAATGTAGGCTTCTTAGAGGTCAGGTGTAAGCTGCAAATTATTATTATTTTTTCGTTAAAAACGACAGAAACAGCAACAACAAAAAAAGTCATGTGACTTTTGCCTCAAGTCATGTGTCTGAATAGTTCGCTTGCGATTACATGGATGGAAACATTTTTAATTAGTGAAGAGTAAGAAGTCTGGTTTTTTTAAAATTCATTTAAATATAGGCTAATCATATTTTTCAATGAGAGCGCCCAATCCCTTAACAATACCGTAAACCGCTGCTGTTTTCATCAATAGATTTAATACTTTTGATAATAATAAATAAGGACATTTCTTTTTTTCATCAGAATCTTCCGAGCGCTGCACTCATCCTTCAGTTCGAGCGCTGGGTGTCACTATCTTCTTAATCGAGAGATCGAAGTGCAGGAAGATGGCATGGAAGTTCGTCTTCTTGAACAACAAAGATGTGCAGTATCCTATATGGCCGGTTTTCATAGCAATATAGGCGAAATATATAGCCTATCATTTGTTTTCTCCATGACGAGTTGTTGTGACTGATGGATAGGAGCCAGGTTTAAAATAGCCTATATATTAGGCTATAACAAGTAGGAAACTTATTTTTATTTTCTCTATAAGCTCATATGTGTCAATAGTCCCATTATAAGTAGCCCCCCAAAAAGTATGCATGTGATTCATCCATTACATGACCTGAAATTGTGAGTTGCCGTGTTCGACAGTCATAGTTTTGAATGACATACAGTTTGAAATGCCCACTGCACTTGCACTTAAAGTGAGCTCTTTCATATGTTCTGCGTTGACAGCACTCGTGTGTCTAAACAATATAATGGGAGACAGAATGTGTGTCAATGTAGCCTATAACTGTTATTTTATGAAGGCTATTTAGTTTTTCTTATGTAGCTATTAATTTCCCCTTATTTAAGTTTATCTGCTTGCTAATGTAGAACTTTCCCATAAATTGTGTAGGCTACATTTTCAATTTATTTTGGTAATCAAATTAACAACAATCAGTTCATGAATTCGAATACGAAATGGTTAAATTCAAGAAAACGTTCAGAAATTGTCAACGTAGGCCTGCTAAACAGATTTAGAAAAAAAATAAATAGGCTATCTCTCTCTCTCTCTCTTGGATTTGGTTTTTCGCAGCCATGAAGAGGAAGAAAACTCTTATATTTGTGTTGGTGTGCATGATAGAAATTTGCAACGAAAGACATGCAAAGATATCTTTGTGAAGAAGTCCATCTATCTTAGGGAGTATTATAAGCGTCCTCTTATTTTTAAGCTTTATTGTGTTATAGCTTAATTTTCGATTTTAATACTATTATTTTATATGACCTTTCTAACGTTCTTGACACTGTTTTTGAATGTCCAAGACGTGGCCCTTTATTTGTAACAGCCTTAAAAATATCACAAAAGTGGGGTTTCCATAGGCTATTGTTTATATTATGATACCAATATATCAACAATGCGTAGCCTACTTGCGATTTTTTTTTTAAATTGGCCAGCCAATTTAAAAATTTGAAATCCTGAAATGTAGGATATAAATGTAGGATTTGAAATCCTGAAATGTAGGATATAATGTTGGCATAGTAGCTTTAGGTCTTTCGATTGATCGTTTAGTAGCCTATATAATGTTTTTTTTTTGTTTGTTTTTTTGTTTTTAATGGATAGGGGTGTGAAAGAGACACTGGTGACTGAATTTTTTTAAAAAAAATTATTGTAGGCTAATAATAACTAGAAATGCATTGTGTTTATTTGTTTATTCCTAACCCTTAATGTCCAAATGAAAGGGCTATATTTAAAGTAAAAAAGTCTGTTTAAAATGTGAATAACCATGTGTTAAAACTGTCAAAAAACTGCTTTGTCACTTTTAGAATGACATGAATCCAAATTGCACCAATAAAAAAGAAAGAAAAGTAAAATAGTAGGCTATGTTTGAGATTGTTTTGGCTTTTTTTCGGGTTAGTGGTTAAACATGAAGAGTTCAGATGCAAAAGCCTCTAAGTGCCATTTGAAATTTTCTTCTAGAATGATCATTTTTATGAAGCTTGTATATTTAAATTCTGTGATTTCACTTAAATTGCAATGATAATTACCTATTAATTGTTATTTAAGTGAAATTACTGAACTTAAATATACAAGTTTGATAAAAAATCATCATTAAAGAAGAACATTTCAAATGGCATTTAGAGGCTTTTGCATCTGAACTCTTCACATTTTAACCAGTAGATGTCACCCTGATAGTAGCCAACTTCGACCTTAATAAGCCACTTGCAAGACTTATGACGTTCATGCATAGCCTAATGCGACTCAGGAACCCATAAAAAAGGCTACCTCAAATTGCCTAAATCTTTTTTTGTTTGTTTTTTGTATTTTTTCCACCTTCCTGTAGTATAACCTACAAATTAAGATGTTTTCATATTGTTCTGAATCAACACGCAGAGATATCTGATCGTGTCTAGGGAGTGAAATTAATCGATACTGCATGCAGTGTGACTTGTTGCCCCCTAGTGACGCATCTTAGTTCGGATTTACGCCTGACGTCACGTCTTGTGCACCAGACAGCTCTCGTCTTAGCCCCCGTTCCCGTGTTTACACCCCTCTCCATCTCCTCACTCTGGACTGAAGTTGCGGGGCAGCCGGGAGCGCGCAGTACCTTTTCTATCTTCTCTCTTTTCTCTCAAGCGATCTTCTCTTTAAGGCAACCTGTATGGTGGATATAATATTCAGCTCTTCTTTTTTGAATGATATGGGGGATCATTCCAAAAGTAAGCATTTCCTGAAGAAAATCTATAAAACGTTAGTTTTAAAGGTAGCCTTTTAATTTGTTTCAGTTCAAAATTGAATTTTAAAAATAATTCCTGTTTTCAGTCTGATTCTTCGTCGGCCCTCTGAGAAATAGATGGGGTTTTTTTTATTTTGAAAAGAGTTGGTTTTTCAAACTCGAATATTAGCCTAGCTATTTTATTAAGAAAACACTTGAACGTACCATCGATGCTCAAACTCACAACAATGTGTTTTCTTGTTCATGTGCAGAGAAGTCCGGACTTGCGATGTGTGTAGGCTGCGGCAGTCAAATCCATGACCAGTACATCCTGCGGGTCTCCCCCGACCTGGAGTGGCACGCAGCCTGTTTGAAATGCGTGGAGTGCAACCAATACCTGGACGAGACATGCACTTGCTTCGTACGGGACGGGAAAACATATTGCAAGAGAGATTATGTAAGGTAGGTTTTTTGTTTGGTTTGGTTTTGAAAAACTATTATTTCATAAAATTATTTTCTATGTACTATTTCTAATGGCCAAAACATCTGGCAGTGGGCTAGACTGTTAAATTAAAGTGGATTAATTTTTGGATAGTAGGCTATTAACAGTGGATCGATGTAATGGTTTTGTCATTGCTCATAAATTCTTTTTCTTTCCCACATCAAACAGATTGTTCGGTATAAAATGCACAAAATGCACTTTGGGCTTTAGCAGCAGTGATTTGGTCATGAGAGCTCGGGACAATGTGTATCACATCGAATGTTTCCGCTGCTCGGTGTGTAGCCGGCAGCTATTGCCCGGGGACGAGTTCTCTGTACGGGACGATGAACTGCTGTGTCGGGCAGATCATGGTTTGGCTCTGGAGCGCGGATCTGGCGGCAGCCCTCTTAGTCCGGGAAACATCCGCAGCAGAGGATTACATATGGCAGGTCAGTATAGCACAATTACAATCAACTGACTACCGTCATATTAGACACAATTAAGTATTTTATTTGGCTATAGGATATTGCAAATAAAAACGAACCAATATTATTTGGAACGGTTAGAACTTTAAGATCAATTTTAAAACTCATGGCTCCCAGCACATAACCAAAGGCTAAACTGAAATATATTGGCTACTGTGGGAGGAATCGTGTAATGTTGTTACATAATAGCTAATTACAGGCTGATCCGCTTGATAACTTTGTTTAGTCAACCACTGATAAACCGGAGCGGCAGGGCTACAGCATACGAAAGAAAGACTCAGCATGGTCTTTAATGCATAGCCTTTTTATTATTATTATTATTATTTAATACATTATTGGTTAAATTAAATGTAATATTGGCAAGAGCAATTCATTTTCAGATTTCAAGTTGAAAATTGTCTGTTGCAGGGATAGCTGCTCAAAATAGTCTACAAGTTATCTATCTATCTATCTATCTATCTATCTATCTATCTATCTATCTATCTATCTATCTATCTATCTATCTATCTATCTATCTATCTATCTATCTATCTATCTATCTATCTATCTATCTATCTATCTCTTATTCAAAATGCAATGACGTGGTTATAAATATCACGGGTGAAATGTAAATTATCTTTCAACAGCATTGTTATTATTGACATTTATATTCACTATAAGCTTAGCCTGTTTAATGTGGGCTACTTATTCTTTTTAATTTAACATTTTTAAAAAATTCTTCAGCCGACCCGGTGTCGGTCCGACAAACTCCTCATCGGAACCACGTGCACAAGCAATCGGAGAAGACCACTCGGGTGAGGACGGTGTTGAACGAGAAGCAGCTACACACTTTACGGACGTGCTACAACGCAAACCCGCGCCCAGATGCGCTCATGAAGGAGCAGCTGGTGGAGATGACAGGCCTGAGCCCGCGGGTCATTCGAGTCTGGTTCCAAAACAAGCGCTGCAAGGATAAGAAGAGATCTATACTCATGAAACAGTTACAACAGCACCATGGCGATAAGACGGTAAGTGTCTTGGTAATGCATTTTCAGTGTGAGAAATTTACCATGTGCGAAAAGACCAGTGCGGATTTGAGTGATCCCTGACACTTGAACTGATCATCATCCGAGATATTTGGTCTGTAATTCGACTGCGGTGTTGGCTGGAAGCAAATCACAGACTCCTCCTACAGTGTGTATAGTTTGGGGAATGTTTTAAACTCAGTTTTCTTGTCGAACTGTCTAACGCACTGTAGGCTATGTATGGATATATATTGTTTCCTTTCAATTATCACACGTTTTGGGGGGAATTTCACACTGTTTTATACAACAATTCTCTCAATATGAAATGGTCTGTGTGGCTGTGTCCCCTCATCGCAGACTTTTTTGGTTCAGAATCTGCAGGGTATGACGGGCACAGCACTAGTTGCAGGTAGCCCAATAAGACATAACTCAATGCCAGGACACCCGGTGGAAGTGCAGACTTACCAACCACCCTGGAAAGCTCTCAGCGAATTTGCACTTCAGAGTGACTTGGATCAACCTGCATTTCAACAGCTGGTGAGTGAATAAATAGGCTAGCTTACGTTTGACGTTTTTGTTTTTCAAATTTTGGTAGGCATAAGACACTACCAGACCAAGACTATATCTAGCTATTTATTTCGAGTTAATTTGCCTCTCTCTTTTAGGTGTCTTTCTCGGAATCCGGTTCTATAGGAAATTCATCGGGAAGCGACGTGACCTCTCTTTCTTCACAATTACCGGACACACCGAACAGCATGGTACCGAGCCCGGTGGAGACGTGAGAGCGACTCGTCTGTTCCCCGGCAAATCATGAGAACAGCTCATATCACGGACACGGGAAGGACAGCGCTATCAGACCCATCGCAACAACCTGCTATAAGAACAGAGGAACCCTTTTCCCAAAAATACGTCAACAAATCCGTTGGCCTCGGAGTGAAATGATGGAAAGTGAAACTCTGCATAGTAGACCTACACTAAAAGAATGGACCATGTTCAATCGGAATGGATATTCGTTATTCGTTTTGATGACCGTTTCGTTATCTGTGGTTTTTGGACTTTTTTTTTTTTTTTTTTTGAAAAATATCTTTTCAAAAGACTCAGTTTCAGAAGTTAGGATTTTTTTTTCGTTGTGAATTAATGCAGACTCTTTGTGTATTTGAACAAAAATTAAGTTATTGTTATTTATTGTCACATCAATTCGCAAAAAAATAAATAAATCAGCACAGACCATTATTTTATTTACTCGTAATTAAAATGCGTGTTTAGGCCTATATGAAAATTTTTAATACTACAGAAAAATAAGAGTATAGGCAAATTAAACAGACAACGATAGTAGTCCTAATACGATACAATCATATTTGTATGCAATAGTTGTATATTATAATTATTCCAAAAAAATCTATGTAATAAAGCGCAGTTTCTTAAACTGCACTGTTACTTTACAATTGGTTTTAGCAGAAAAATAGGCTACAAAACGTAGGGTAACATTCGTTCAAATCAATAAAGAAAGGCAGAAATAGGCTACATGTGATAAATTACATGAATTAATTTGTAGATAGGAAACTTGAAGGTGCCCAAATTATAGGCTCAAACGTAGCCTACATTTAATTATAGGCCTATATTATTATTGTCTCAAACTGATGGCCTGGTTAGTGATGTCGAAGGCTATGTTGTTATTTTTTCGTGGTCAGATCGCTAACATGATTAGATTAGTCCTATGTTTCCTTGTCTAGACAAATGGCTAGTTCAGGATCGGTTGTGTTATGCTTTTGCGCGTTTGCCATCACAATAAACATTCACAGACGCGGAACGTGAATTGCGCAAATTCACCAAAGTAGCCTACCAAGAAAAGTTTGCACAGTAGGCCTACATTGAACAAGCCTAAATGAAATTGCTTATTGCATTGCTTATTGGCATGTAATTCAATTATTTTGTTATTCGTCAACAACTAATTTTTAAAAGCGATTCATTCGAAAAATTAAAAGTTAAAAGCTGTTAGCTGAGCAGAAACACTTTGATTTTTATCGATTAACTAATTGTTAGTTCCAACAAGTTTTGAAACATGTCTGAAAATGTCAAGGTCAACAAGACGTCTCCCTAAGTGTTGTCACGCAACCAATACAGCTAATCAAAATATGAGAAGATGGACTTGAACAGTGAATTGCGGGTTTGTTTTTAGCTACAGTCCAAACCTTTCTTATTAAATTAAATGTTGCACATAATCTAAAAGATAGCTAAACAAAACTACATAATCATAATAATTAGCCCTGACATTTTTTTTTTGATAGTAGCTCTTTACCTTAAGTATCAAGGTGCCATTGATTCTGAAGCAAATAGACAAGATATAGCCTAAATATACACAAGTTCATGCACACAAAGCTCCCTATAGCCTACTTCTTTTGCTTGTTCTGGTGAGTTAAACAGAGACAGAAAGGAAGCAAGGCATTATAAGATGAACTGTTGTAGGTGGTTCTCAGCTCTCAGGTTTTGCAACCCATCTGCAACTACATTCACGACCATTTGTCATGGATCATACGAGCCTGAAATGAGAAGTTGTAAATGGGGTCTAGCTGTGTTGCCAATTTCACAGATTCAGTTTACCCACTGAAATAGTATTCTGACGTTTCTTTTAATAACTCTGTGTTATCTTACAGCAACATTTTTAACCTATTTCTTGCAATAGAACTATAAATCAAACAACCCCACCCACCATGAAGACATACTAAAAATAATGAATTTCCATTAGAATAAACACACACAAGGACACCGCTAGCAGGCCAATATGGACATGCGCATGCACACACACACACCCATTAAAAGCATGGAGGGAGGTCAAAGCCACCCACTCTATAACAGACTATAAAACAGAGTTCACGATGGCTACAGCGTTCAAGCAGACTCTGTCATTCAGAAGAAATACAAGTATCTGGCATTTGAGGGAAAGAGACATCTAGAATTCTATGAAGTGGCTCTGCAGAATAATATAATCCCTCTGCATAAACCAAGATACAGAAATAGCTACACGTTCAAGTTTGGAAGCTTCCTTCATATGTGGGCCGGATCAGATCAGACAGTGGGATTTTGGTCACACACACAGGTACGGGTGCAGAGCTCGGGCCAAATTAAAGAAGATGGTGGGGGCGAAGCGATGTGACCATGGCTCCATAAATAACTAGGATTTATTAGATCTTAAAAACACTTTTAACAATACCGACCCTAATGCATTCTATGTTTGATACTGCACTCAGGGCCTTAAGAGTGGGATAAACAGACCTATAACTCATGTTTTTATCATTCCAGCATGAGGAGAACACAGAATGTGTTCTACAGCAGCGTTCAAAGGGTCAGCGCAATATTGCTTTCAAATTAATGGCTACCATCACAGCAAACAAACCATCCTCAAACTAGAGTCAGCCTCTTCAATTTTTATACTGCCAGCAATTGTTCATTTTGTTTGTGCTATAGATATTCACTATGTGAAGTTATAGCCGTACTGTGTGTGGAAGTATGTACCTTCTAAAAACAAATGTTTTCAAATGTTGTTAAACAACAAAATTACAGTTTACACCAATCTTTTGTGACAACTTCTAACGAAGTGACGTTCAACCAAAAACTATTGAGTAACAGGAACTCAATCATTTAAGTAACCAAGTTAATTTTTCCAAACTAATTTCTAATTTCAACATTTAACGGTGGCCCTTAAAACCAATTAAGTTCAGCTTTAGCAGCTTTAACATGTAAACTTAACCATAAGCAGCACTCTTCAGCAATAAAGCTAACCACAAAAACTTCAACTCTTTTAAATGTCAAAGGTCTTTACCCTTTACCAAAATACATTAAATAACTTTTAATTTAAACTAAATTTATTATCCTTCTCCAGTCCTTAAAGGGATAGTTCACCCAAAAATGAAAATTCTGTCAGTATTTACTCACCCTCATGTTGTTCCAACCCCATAAGACCTTCAAATCATCTTCGGAACACAAATTAATATATTTTTGATGAAATCTGAGAGCTGGATCACTCCTCCATAGTCCATAGGCTTCTTGAGGGATTGAAACTTGCAATCAAAAAGTTATAAAATACATTGTTAAAATAGTCCAAATGACAGTGGCTCAATCTTAAGTTTATCAAACAACAAAAACACTTTTTGTGCACATAAACAAACATAAATTACGACTTTATTTCAACTATTCACTTCCTTCTCTTTGCGCTCTAGTCAGTTAAACTATGTAATTGCATATGATCTGTTGTTGTACGTCATACGCTATCACACTACGTTAACTGACTAGAGGCCCAAAGAGAAGAAAATGAATAGTTGAAATAAAGTCATTATTTATGTTTGTTTTTGCACACAAAAAGTATTCTCTTCATTTGAAATTTAAGATTGAGCCAAAGTTGGACTATTTTAACAATGTCTTTAATAACTTTCCGAGGCCGGCAAGTTTCAATCCCTCAAGAAGCCTATGGACTAATATGGAGGAGTGACCCAGCTCTCAGATTTCATCAAACATATCTTAATTCGTGTTCCGAAGATGAACAAAGGTCTTACGAGGTTGGAACAACATGAGGGTGAGTAAATACTGACAGAATTTTCATTTTTGGGTGAACTAACCCTTTAAGCAGACTGGGAACTAGTAATTTAAAAGCAGAAGTTTAAATTTAAAGTTAATTTTTTAGGTTGATATCATTATCAACATTGTTATGTCAACAGAACTCATCAAAATAATGTTTGCGACTTAAAAAGGTTTAATTAAATCAATAAATGAGACTTTTTTTTGTATAGCAACCATCCATTTATTTAGGTTTTGGTAATAGGTCCTTTGAATTTCGTTTTAGAGTGACGAACAGCAAAAATCTTCTGTGTGCCAAAGATTTTATAAGTAGACATACCAAAGCTAAACTTAAAAGGAAATTAAATATGTCATTCAATTTGGATGAAAAATATTCCTTTGACTAATCACTCCTTTAGAGGCTCAGTTTATCAAACACAACAACAGTTTTTTAATGAACAGCAATATATTATTCTATAGAGCTGTCACTGGGTGTAGCCTGAGTGACGGAGCATTTCATGTGAGTGTTAAAAGAGCAGCCTATATGGGTGAATCATCTCAATCTGATGACGTTCCTGGCTACGCTACATATAGGTTTTTTGGGGGAATGAATCAAGGGTTCTGTTCTGTGCCAAAGTGCACTCAAAGGATAATGTGAGGTGGAATAAATCATAAATACAGCATGAAAATCAGGAAATTAATGTCTTTTCAGAATATTAAAAACTAACATCGATGATGTACAAGGTAATGATTCTCCTTAGGGTATTTTGAGGACTTTTGAGGAGTTAGAATAGGGGTTTCCTCTTTGGAACAGAAAAGAAGCCGTCCTGAAGACTGTTTTGTCCACACAATGATTTTTCACTATTTTATGAAATATCTTATTTATGTTCAACCAAAGGTAGACATACAGGTTTGAAACTAAAAGGGAGTACATGTTTACAGGACTTTTAGGAGACAGGATGTTTCTTGCAACAGATCAAATGGTACACCATCATTGTCCCATGGTCCTGACATTATACCACACACACACACAGACTGAATGAATGGGTTGTGTCAGAGGCTGGACTTGGGGTCAGCGTTGCTTTCTTGTGCCAGAACTGTTTATGTTATCCTAGGGGAGAAGAAAGAGGCCGAACATGTTCCCTGCCAAACATTTATCCTGTCTCAAGCTTGCACCCAACACATACCAGGAGCCACTGACTGAAGCTGCCCTTAACATCAAACATCAGAGACGGGCACTCGTAAAAACCCTGTGCTGAACTTCACCCGGGAAAAGAAAACAGAATGCTAGCAGTGAGTCAATGCTCTGTAATGAAACTGGCACAATAAATAAGAGATTCGGCATCCTTGTTCTATAAACTTTGTTAAAAGCACACTCTCTTCTACAGATGTTGACAGGTAAGCTTTCAATGTGGCTGACATGATGACAGGGACGTGTTACAGATGCTCAGATTAATTTGCAAATTCTCCCTGAGCATCTGAAGGCGATATAATAGTGTTATTTAGTATGTAAATAATTCAAATAATCTTTTCTTTATAAAAAATATTATTTTAAATCATCTCAATGATTTCAGTATTAATTTATATGGAACAGCATACATTCCTCATTAGATTGTTCAGACCTGAGAGAACTTAAACAGATTCATCTTAGTTTAATTACATTTCCCAATATAGAATTAATTATGCAAATCAGATGGAATGCCCAAAATATATTTATGTTTAAATTAGTGAGAAAAGGCAGGAAAGAGCAGGAATGCCATAAAACGTCCAGAGAAACTGCATGGCTCTAGTAGAAACGGTCATAATCTTAGTCTGGGCCGAAGGTTTTTTTTTTAGCAGACCGTCTCTTTGCTGCAGACTGTGGAAGTGTATTAGATAAGAGGCCTTCTTGTTCTCAGATGAAAGCTAAACTCACTTCCAAATTAGCTCTAATAAACTCATTAAGTAATTAAAACCGCCAATTTAGTTCGAGTCAGACACTCGGGATACATACACCCAGATGTGTTTATTCAGTGTTTAGAGGAGCCAGTCAAGATCATGGCCAATATGCATGGCTTTAATACAAGCCTTTGATTTCACTTGAGCAAGCTTCCACAGCTAATACCCACTTCCTCTTCTAAATGCCATAGGTATGTGTTACCTAGCCGAGTGCAGTGCCCTGAGGAAAGGACCTAAGTGTTGATACTGTGAGCGAACGGGATGCTGGGAGAGCTTGCTGGTCACACTTCACGCTTTGCTGGACTCACTGAGACTGGTATTAGATAACGTGTCACTGCCAAGTACCTGTCGGTACCGCATGGCTAACGGAGGACAGAGTGCTCTTTATGTAAAGATTAAGACGTCGGGTTTTGCCTTCTGAAACAGAAACATAAAGATTTTACTTTTAGCAAGGACCGCAGCTGAATACAAGGAATCAGTAGGCCAATACGATTCAAATGTTTGGTGTTAGTTTTTGTTTATTATTTGAAAGAAAGTCAATCTTTATTCAGCATGGATGCATTCGATTGATCAAAAGTAACAGTATTTATGATGTTACAAAAGATTTTGGTTCTTTTGAAACCCCAAAAAATAAGCAGCTGTTTTAAATTCATAATTATAAGAAATAGTTTCCTGGGCACCAAATCAGTATACTAGAATGATTTCTGAAGGATCATGTGACACTGAAGACTGGAGTGATGATGCTGAAAATTCAGCTTTGCCATTGTATCAAATTGTAATAATATTTCAGAATATTGCTGTTTTTTGCTGTACTTTTAATCAAATAAATGCAGCCTTAGTGAACATAAGAGACTTCACATAACCCTAACCGACCACAAACTTTTGGGAGACTTTTGCTACTTTCATCACTGCAAACTTTGCAATGCAAAAAATACATTGGGGGAAAGGGGGAAATCATGATGCTTCAGTGTTTTCCTTTCACTATTGGCAGATAAACCAACCAACTGACTAACAAACAAACAAATCAAACCAGTTCTAAAAGGTTTGAAAATAGATCTAGCAAATAAAAGTGTCAGCGACTAGTTCAGTTTACTTCTCGTTGATGGAGGACAGGCAACCAGTGACATGCAGCTGGACTACATGACATCACCAATACAGAAACATACAGCAGCTGTAGTCAATACACTCAGAAAGCACTCTGCCCACTTGTGCAGTACATCACAAACTTGGAGGGAGGAAACAATTTACATAAAAGCATTATTTAAAGTGTTCGCACACTTTTCATTACAGAGAAGGCAACTTGTGTACAATGAAACTTTCCAAATTCCGTCTGATCATTGGCACACTATAAATTTACACTATATTTGAAAGTTTAGATTCTCAGGGCAAGAGGTAACCTCCAAAAACTTTACAGAGGAATCCATGGGAATTGTCTACACAATAGAGGACTCGACATTTGATAGCTTCCTTTTCAGCATAAGCCAACTGCACTGGAGCATCATGGGAGCAACGGTTAATTTGTCTTTGAATGACAGGTCAAGAGAGCTCATTTTCTCTCCGCCCACGTCGTAACAAATCACGGCTAATTGGGTTATTAGTAATTCTCAGGCTCTCCCAGAGTCCTACAACAACTGGATTGAAGTGAATCTACATCTCAGAACATTCATTCACACCTACTGAAAAAATATACAAAGGAAGAGAGAATTAGACAAAACAAAAGAGAAAGAGAAAAAAATAAGATGCTAATCTAAAACTTTCATGCTATATAGCTAATTCACATTCATTTTGTTATGATAGTTAACCATTTGTTTAGTAGATACATAAAGTATGGAAAAAAATAATATATATATATATATATATATATTTGTTTTTTACTTAATACTTTACTATCATGATTAGACGCACTGGTTTGTAGTTTTACATTATTTTTCTGGTTATATATCTAAAGCGGCTAATGAATTTCTCTGGAAATGGCTTAATTCTGCATAGAAGAATAAGGTCGATACTCCGGCAACACACCAACTGTATACAAAACATACTGCATCACTTCACTATGTTACATGTCCAACTTTGACCAGAGTTTACCATAGACCACACTGTAAAAACTGCACTAAAAATCCTCTAAATAGACCAATTTATATGACAACATCTCGGATCAGTCAAGCACATTCAGAGTTTCTAGTTACATGGTCATTATTTGACTTTAAAACCATCACAGCTTTTTTTTCAGCATTAACAACAATCTATGCTTTGGCACAAAACAGCTTTTAAAAAAAAAATGATTCCTGGCATTCCCTGCAGGTCTGAGGGTAGGGATTCTGACAACATGACTACAGTGTAGACAGCTCTGAGCGGTAGAACGGCAGTACAGCCTGATGATTGTAATGTGGCCAAACCCATCAAACCACAGCCTGTACCTCAACACTGTTTCTGACCTGACATGTCAGAGCTTTTTGAGTAGCAATTTGGGAAAGTGACAGGCCTCTGCTTCTCCTATTACAGGTCAACTATGCGCAGTTGACTTGGTGCAGCTCCAAGACACATGTGTGCACACACACACACAAAGATATATGCACAAAAACCATACACTCACACGCTGCGGCATTCCTTTAGGCTTGCTGTCAGAGTTCACATCCGATAGTGTTGGGCTCACTCAAGCGGACTCTACCTTGGACTCTCTCCGCAGTGGGTGTAGTTCTGATGGCTGGCAGCTACTAAACAACGACCATATTGTTCATCTTCCAGTAATTCTGCCTTATCTTGTAGTGGCGGGATTCAGTTTCGCAGTGGCTTCTCACCGAGAGGCTGGGCCTGTGTGTGTGTCAAAGAGAGAGGCAGAGAGATGGAGAGGAAGCCAGTGTACATATGTATGTGTTAATGGATGAGATTAATAAGTGTGAAAAGTGGAGTGCCCATCGGAAGCCATTCGCAAACAAGGTGACAGAGCAGCCAATGAGGAAATAAAGCCTCTTTATTTATGGACACTTACAAGGAGAAAGCCTGAATTTCCTAATAAGTACCAGCCATATAAACAATCACACAGAGACCAAAAAGTCATTTATGAAAAAAACATAATGAATTCATTCAACTAAAAATGTGTATATAAATTATTGGAAATATCATGTGTTGCAACCAAGTAAAAAGAAGTAACATATTTTACATGCACCTTCTTGAGCATCTTAAAGTCGGAATGAAATAGAAAATCTATTTTCTAATAGCATTCTAGATCTTAATGAAGAGTTTGCAGGACTTCTCCAATCATTTAGTTCATTTAAACCACCACCCCTGCAAGCTCACAGTCCTGGTCATGTTTAGTTTCATTATCATGTCTTGTCTTGTGAAGGATCAGAGTTTCATAATCACGTTCTGTTTCTGCTGCAAATTTCACATGCTATTGGAAATTTCCTACTTCCCACTTGTGAAGTTGTGATTACGAGCTTGTCGCATTCAAGTGCTTCGTCGTGCATATTTATTCTTGCCTATTTATTGGAGAAAAAGCCAAAATTATATTTAGTGTCCAATTCAGAGACAAGCATAAACATTCATTGCACTGCTTGCTGACGATTCAGAAACTTGTCAAATACAGGCTATTTTCACTGTGTATAAAACATACAATATGCTTCGTATGATTAGCCTATATGCACCACTTTAACAACAAGACAAGACAACGTAGTTGTTGTGGAAAAATAATCCCAGTCACAGCAGCAATCGTTCTCCCCTCCAAAATGTTGAAATTTTATGGCATGCACAACTCAGGCACCCCCAACTTCATAGTGGTAAATACGACTTGAGAGGGCGTTGTTAAATTTTTAACTAGGGAAATCATATGTGAACTTGTGAAGGCAGCATTTCTTTCCTTGTCATGTTTGAGGTTTCTGATTAGTTGCACACCCTTTCCCTGTTTCTTTGACTGCCCCATCCACTGTGTATTTAAGCCCTCAGTTTCCTCAGTTCAGTGTTTGTCATTAAAGTTATGGTAGATGTTCACGCTCTTTGTGTTTACAGTCTGTTTCATTGGTCATTCTGCATCACGCATCTCTTTATATTGGATACACACTTCTGTGACACTCACGTTCATCTGCCTTTATTATTGAGTGCAATGCCCACATCTTAAAATTCAATCTTGAACCAATGCATAGAACCAAGTACCGGTCTTCACTCAGAAGTCGTGTTGCTACTTCTGTTTCATCACACTTTTTAATCATAATGTTTTTCTTTAAAGTTTTGAAATAGGTAAAAAGTACTACTAAACATAATGAACTAATACAGTAATTCCTAAATATCAATACATTTTTCAACCTCAACTCTGTATTGTAAATTCTCTTCTACTTTGTTAGTTTTTCAAAAAAATGGGTTTTAAAACTGCTTCACAGATTTTCTTTCCAAGTAATGTCAATTGATTAAGTGCCAAACTTATTGAAAATTCCATGTATAAATAATGCATTTGTAATGTAATTGACCAAAATACACCTTTCCAGTGGTCCTATTCATTCAGATGTCCCTCAAGATGCTTTTTAGTAAACCACTAGCTCCGATATGTAGCCTTTGTATATTTAGTCTGAATCTCTTTGTGAATTTGTGTCATTTCTGTATAATGTGCATTAAGAAGGCTCTCAGCATGAATGTCAGAGAGTATCTGTGCCTGTCACTTCAGGAAGGTGTATTTGTGTTTGTTCAAAGTTTGTTGAGTAAACACACTGTTTCCTGTCTGCAGATTTTTCTTACTCAGTGCTGCTTCCCGCTGGTATGTACACATAAATACATGAGTATGCTGAGAAAAAAAAAGTGTGGAGTCCAATATTTCACACACACACACACACACACACACACACACACACACACACACACACACACACACACACACACACACACACAGTTAGACAAAAATCTCTTTCTTCTAATGTGACAGCGTTTCTTAATGATTAAACTCCTTAAATAAATCTCAATTATTTGTGATCTCAAATAAGCTCAAAGAACACATTATTTGTGCGAGCAACATTATGCGAAGAGAAAAAGATGGAGTCTGTATTCGTATACCTGTCAAGTGTAAGGTAGATATAGAATTTATTGGCCCAAACCTCAGGTAAACTTCAGCAGTGTGTGTGTGTAAGGAACTACCTGCAGACAGGGTGCCCCCCTCGACTGAAAGTTAAGCTGACCTGCATTGTTCTGGGAGGGAAGAACAGGAGTTCCAGTCAAAAGCAGCCAAGCGGAGAAGGGGATCACATTGCTCCAACAGAGAGAAGAGATTTACTTCTGGCATCTTTCTTTCACTCCATCACTGGCTTTCTCTGTCTCCGCATACCATCTCTTGTTCTACTATTTCTTCTTTTCCATGCCTTTTCGGGGTTAAACGAAACCAAGGAATTAAAACATTGTCTAGTAAATATATGAGAAAAAGTCACGTATTGAGAATTCAATTGAGAAAGATCTGCAATCAATAATTCTGCAAATGGATTAATGTGAATCAGCAATACAAGTCAAGTCCCAAAATAATGCAACAACGTTTGTTTCCAGGAGAAAATAGCGCCACAGACCAGGTTAAAAGATTAGTTCTCCTCAAAATGAACATTTGATAATTTAAGTTACTCAACCTAATGCCATCCAAGATGTTCATGTCAAGTCAGAAGTAGTCTACCGCCCAATTGTTTTAATTAAACATCCAGGATACGCAAACGATAACTGACACAAATAGACATAAATATGTAATTCAACATACAATCAAATTTGAACGATCTTCCTTCTCCGCGCTTGTAATGGGGCGGTACTTCCGCCTACGTCCAGCGTGACCTTTCCAACATTTCAAGAACTGGTATGTGTGCTAGAGCATGTTATTATTAATTGTCATAAGTATAAACTGGTTTAGAAAAGAAAAAATTAGATTTGAAATAAAGGAACTATTACAAATGAATTCAAGGCATGTAGGGTATAGCGATATTTGTGTTTTTGAGTAAAACAGGGCTTAATAATTATGAGTTTACTTGTCTTAGAAAGTTGTATTTATTGATAATGTATAAATATTAATAATGCTAATAAATATTTATGAAGTTATTTATTGGTTTTATTATGGATTTATGGATTTATGTCAAGGGTATTGTGATACACACTCCATATCAGAAGGTGGCGGTAATGCGCACTTAAAAGTTGTTTGCCAATCGCCATAAAAAGAAAAATGAAGAAGAAGAAGACCTTTACGTTTACGTAAGATGAACGGTAAAGTATATATTTTTATAATTTTCAGAAACTGACCGATCGTTTCGCTAGATAAGAGCCTATTCCTCAGGTGGGATCGTGCAGAGCTCTTTGAAGCACAAAGGCCTTTGAAACTGCATTGATTTGGAATTTAACAATATGGTTACCGTTTAAAGTCCATTGTGTGGAGAAAAGTCCTGAAAAGTTTTCCTCAAAATTTTTTATTTCTTTTCCACTGAAGAAAGAAAGACATGAACATCTTGGATGGCATTGGGGTGAGTAAATTATCAGGAAATTTTCCTTTTGAGGTGAACTAATTATTTAAGTAAGTTCTGTGATGTTTATTTTTTGTTGTAAAAAAGTTATTAATTTAGTTCATTTAAATATATAGCAGTTCTGGAGAAAACAGTGATGTCATCGTCCAGCTCAGTTCAGTTCTCATAAGGCAGATCAATAATTGTTGTGGAATATTAAAATTATAATTACATTATTAATTTAACATTATTTAACAACATTCATCATGAAAGGTTGAATCAATCAATACCAGGGAGTGTCATTGTTTTTAATATCGAATATCGAGATAGTTTTAGTTATTTATTTATTTATTTATTTTTGCATTTGAAATTCATTTTTATTTTTGTATGTTCTGTTTTCATTTTAATTTCGAGCTTGAGTCTGTCTCGCTCCGGCCGCCTCTTGTTCCTCCATCTCCCGCAACGGTTTATCACTGTATTGCGGCTCGTAAAGGTAGCCGCAAGCATCAGATTCTCGCTGATGCTCCAGCTCGAGTCTGGCCGGGCTCAGGTCTCACTCCGGCCGTCTCTTCTTCCTCCATCTCCCGCAACTGGCTCGTACAGGTAGCCGCGAGCATCAGATTCTCGCAACAGATCTTCGAAATTCCCTTCTCCCATTTCAACTTCAAAACTACCCTCCATCGTGATTAGCCTACTATACAAACTTTCTACACCGACCAAGAGGCAAGAGCCCGTTAGCTTAGCTTCTACAGAAAGATGGGTGACACAATCTTTACATTCTGTGAGTGAGATCCCGCCCCATATGGGTGTGGTGAAAACATGCGGAACACTGGCTGTAGTCTTTAGCCTCTGGCCCAAAAATCCTCCGATGACGCAAAATTACGATTTTGTGAATGTTAAATTAAAAATGGAAATTCGAAAACACTACTGGTTTTTCGCCAGTAGTGTTTTCGCACGGAAATTCGAAAACACTACTGGTTTTCTACTGATACAAAGCTTAATGCTATCCTGAAGTATCCCATTAAAGATCACTTCATCTGGAAAGCATCTGCTGTTTACTAACATCTGATAGACATCTTTAAGATGTCAGTTTAACATACGTCTTGCGTCAACAACACACATGCATGGTGGTGCTCCCCCTACTGGTCTGCAGGTGATTTTTTTTCGTAAATAAAGTGGTGAATTATGTTGTTGTTGTGTAAACAAAGCACTTGCGTCACTTCATAAAATTGTAAAATTTAAACCACTGGAGTCGCATGGATAACTTTAATGATGTCTTTAATATTGTTCTGGAGCTTGAATTTTTAAATTGTGTTGCTCCAAATAGAGGGAATGAAAGTTAACAGATTTGATAAAAAATATCTTTCTTTGTGTTCCGATCCGAAGATGAACGAAGGTCTTACATGTGTGGAATGACATGAGTGTAATTCATTTTTAATTTAACATTCACATTCAGTTTTATTATTTTATTTTTTCAAGAAACGTAAGAAAGAAAGAAAGAAAGAAAGAAAGGCTTGTTGGCAGGTAGCCTGATCGAGATTCAACAGACTCCGGTCATGGGCCAGTTAAACAAAATATTTCATGTGAGATCCCTGATGGTCCAACTGTGAAGCACAAAAGAAGCATGTAGCAGCACTGACATACGAGGAGATGAATGGTGGTGCCGAAATATAAGCTATTGAGTCAATAGGGAGATGCTCATATCTCAAATATGCCTTTTGTTCGGTGAAGGACTCCCTGTCTGTGTGTCTGTCGGTGTGTGCATCTGCCAGACATCTTAGAGATGGAATATATTGTTTTAGTCTGAGACCACAGAGTCATAGCTGCATGAATGAGTTGTGATGGTGTGTGTGTGTGTGTGTGCACCCATCTCTCCTTCTCTTACTGTAATTTGACACAACGCAGAAAGAAAAAAAGGCTCAACATATTGCAGACAACTAATCAATAACACAGTCTAGGCTTCTGCAATAAAAATCAAATGACTTTTGGTTTGTTAGTAAGAGAGCTGTTGCCCCTCTCCATGTAAAATAAAACAGCTAGTAAGGCTGATAGACCTATGTATGGATTCTTCATAATTAGTGAACATGATTTTAAACATATTTTCAAAAGCACCATTCATTTCTTTATGTATGAAATGTTTGAATAGGAAAAAATTACTGAGTGCACCATTACGATGATTGGCTGTAAATATTTACTTTCATTTCTAAACCGAATTTTCTCCAGTCTGTTCTGGCAGCTTACCTTCTTGCAATGTTGATTCTGTAAAAGCAAATTCCTGTAACAAACACTACAAAAACACTCTCTGAACTTGTGAAACAGTGCATCCTCAGCCACTTGAGAGAATAAACACAAGACTCACAGTGCCGCTGCCACCTAGTGGATTCCAGATTTACGTCACTTCTTGGCAAGAATCTCTTTGACTTCAGTTCCCAAGCATTTAATAACAGTTGTGAAGTTACTCAACTAACGACTGGATAGTGGATACTGTTACAAATGTGGGCAAGTTTTTAGCTTGAAAGTGTGAGGGTGTCACCTGAAGTGGGTAAACAATAGTCTGGTTTTTAAATTGTAAGGCAAAGTTTGTGCTATGTGTAACGTACGGACAGAGACGGTCGGATCCATGTGCAGCACTTTATTAAAGCAAGCAGACATGAACACAGGCAAACACTTAAACAAAGGGGCAATCCAGAAACTCGTGGTCAAAACAGGCAATGGTCGAGGCAGGCAGCACAGGTTCGTGAACAGTCCAGGAAACAGGCAAGGGTCAAGAGTCCAGGGAAACACGGAGACACAGAACAGGGAAGAACGCTCGGAATTGCACGCTTACAGTGTAACAAGACTTCGCAAGGGACACAGGGAAAACTCAGGCTTAAATAAGGAACTCAATAACCAATAATGAAACACAGCTGAACATAATGAAACACAAAGAGTCCATGGGGAAACAAACAGGGGAGAGGGTGCCCTCTGGTGGCTCTCGAGGGCACCACGGCTGCTGATCGTCACATAACCCCCCCTCTAAGGAGCGGCTTCCAGACGCTCCTAAGAGCTCCGGGGGGAGGTCAACGGGGGCTGGGATGGAGGGCCAGGCCCATGGAGAGGCAGGAGGCCAGGCACATGGAGAGGCCTGGGGCCGTGGAGCGTGGGTGACCAGGAAGGAGCAGGACGTGATGGCGGCCAGGGCGGAGCAGACACAGACGAGGTCCATGACAGCCTCGCCTCCATGGCCCTCACGGACTCAGAGGTCCATGTCAGGATCACCTCCATGGCCCCCACAGAGTACCTACTGCCCCCCCCAAAAAATACTTGGGAAATTCACGGGAGGGGCCTCAGGGTGGTGAACTGGTACAGGAAAGGCCTCCCGGAGCTTGAAGGGTGCAGGCAGAGCGAGGCGCAGAGGCGGGGCCGGCAGAGCGAGGCGCAGAGGCGGGACCGGCAGGGCGAGGCGCAGAGGCGGGGCCGGCAGGGCGAGGCGCAGAGGCGGGGCCGGCAGGGCGAGGCGCAGAGGCGGGGCCGGCAGGGCGAGGCGCAGAGGCGGGGCCGGCAGGGCGAGGCGCAGAGGCGGGGCCGGCAGGGCGAGGCGCAGAGGCGGGGCCGGCAGGGCGAGGCGCAGAGGCGGGGCCGGCAGGGCGAGGCGCAGAGGCGGGGCCGGCAGGGCGAGGCGCAGAGGCGGGGCCGGCAGGGCGAGGAGTCTGGGCACGCTCACCGGGGCCTGGCGAACCAAACGAGTCCTCCTTCTCCTCCTGCGGCGGCGCGTCACAGCCGGGCTAGACACACTCGCTGGGCTGGACAACTCACTCACTTGAACTGGAGATGCAGCGCTCACTTGAAGAGGAGATGCAGCGCTCACTTGAAGAGGAGATGCAGCGCTCACTTGAAGAGGAGATGCAGCGCTCACTTGAAGAGGAGATTCAGCGCTCACTTGAAGAGGAGATTCACTCACTTCAACAGGAGACTCGCCCACTTGAACTGAAGACTCACTGGACAGACTAAATTCAACACTGGACACACTTGATTCACTCGGCTCAGCACTTGACTCACTTGACTCGGCACTCGATTCACTCAGCTCGGTATTTGACTCACTTGATTCACTCAGCTCGGCACTTGACTCACTCGAGTCGGCTGGCACGCGCTCAAACTCCGGTTCGACCCGCGACACCTCCGCTGTCTTAGGAACAGCACTTTTAACAGGGCCAGTGCGGGATACGGGCTCGAGGGGTCCGACATGAGTGGTTTTGGCAGGAACGATATGCTTAGAAGCTCCTCTGACGGTCCTTAAGGGAGGATCAAACAGTTTAGCGAGCTGAGGCTTATGCTGCGTGCGGAGTGAGTGAGAGAAATCCGCCGCATACGAAACTCCCCGGCGCAGGGAAAAGAGCAGTTCCTCGAGACCCTCCTTTTCTGCGGGGAGTTCAAAAGCCTTTCTGAACAGGGCGGTAAACACGTCGAAAGGAGGAAACGACATCCGACCTGGTTCCCAAAACGTGCCTGCCCACTCCAGAGCCTTTCCAGTTAACAGTGAGCAGATGAAAGAAACGCGGTCGATATCCGAGGCGTATAACTGGGGCTGATGACTCATGTACCAGCTGCACTGCTGCAGAAATCCTTCACACGCTTCAGGTGAGCCATTAAACTTCTCGGGAAACGGCGTACTGGAATTACTGCATGCGGTACTCACACTGGGTTGCGGTGGAACAGGTGCAGCGGGGGTTTGGGCTTGATTAGCCGCTGTGCTTGAGCTCTGCACGGAGCTAGCTAGTCCCTCGAGGAGAGAAGTTAGTCTCGCCAGCTGAGAACTATGAGAGGCTAGCATTGATGAGCGGGTCTTGACCACGGCGGATAGATGCAGAAAGTCTGCTGGATCCTCGTTTGGCGAAGTCTTCTGTAACGTACGGACAGAGACGGTCGGATCCATGTGCAGCACTTTATTAAAGCAAGCAGACATGAACACAGGCAAACACTTAAACAAAGGGGCAATCCAGAAACTCGTGGTCAAAACAGGCAATGGTCGAGGCAGGCAGCACAGGTTCGTGAACAGTCCAGGAAACAGGCAAGGGTCAAGAGTCCAGGGAGACACAGAACAGGGAAGAACGCTCGGAATTGCACGCTTACAGTGTAACAAGACTTCGCAAGGGACACAGGGAAAACTCAGGCTTAAATAAGGAACTCAATAACCAATAATGAAACACAGCTGAACATAATGAAACACAAAGAGTCCATGGGGAAACAAACAGGGGAGAGGGTGCCCTCTGGTGGCTCTCGAGGGCACCACGGCTGCTGATCGTCACACTATGATAATATGCTTACATAATTTCTTAAGGTGGGGCATATGATTATATTAAATTGATCTGTAATGATAAAATTTTTTAAAAAGTCATTTTCCTAGCTTGAGGACTAAGAATTTTGCTAAATAAAATAAAAATTCTCCCATTGAATTGTGTGTGATTGATCAGAGGAGGCAACATCATTCATATTGTTACAAAAGATTTTTTTTTTTAAATACTCTTCTTTTTCACTTTTTTATTCATCAAAGAATCATGAAAAAAAAAAAAAAGATCCACAATGATTTCTGAAGGATCACGTGGCACTCAGGGCTGTTGAATATTCAGTTTTTTCCATAACAGGAATAAATCGCATAGTTAAATATATAATCAAATAACATTGTAATAACATTTAACAATATAATATTATATTAGCCGTAGTGAACATAAGACTTCTTTCAAAAACAGTCTTATGAAGTTTTGAACTGTAGTTTATGTGTGCATGCATGCATGTGTCCTATATGATACTCTTCACCTTTGACCCTCTCCAACTGGATGACAGCTTGCGGTGCCTCAATATCCCCCTTTTCTCTTCTCCTATTACAAACACGTCCTTCTGCCCGGACTCTCTCCGATCCTTCCTCCTACTCCCCCATTTTATTTTATTCCCGTGCTCCTAAATCACTTTTGTTATCTTCCCTGATTCTCTTACCCCTTATGCTCTGGCCTTTATCCCTGGTTCTCTTTCCTCCTCCCCTCATTTTCCAGTCTCTCTCATCTCATCAGTACAAATCTATCAACACATTAATGTTTTCTCACACTTATTTTGTGACTGATATCGTGAATTCTGTCTCTTGATCACATCTGATCTGATCAGTAGACAGTTCCTGCTTTTTTTCACCTCTTATTACCACACACTAACGTTCTCCTTGCTGTTTGATAGTGAGACTCCAGCCTTTTCAGTGACTGCACAAGCCAGAGCCAGAACAGTGATTGATCTGTGTGTCTGCCTGTGTGTAAGAAAGAAGGACAGAGAGAAAAGAGAGGAGATAGACGACTTGTCCTCCACCCTCAGTGTCAGAATAAGGGGGAGATAAGAGATAAGAGAGAAGGAAGGGTCAGGAGAGGTCAGGTGGGTTATAGGAAAGGTCAAGCTGTGTTGGTCTGTTTATTTTACCCTGTCTCTGATTTCCTGCCTGCTCAGGATTCAGCCCATTCACATCTGTCCTCTAAACAACCTGGAAACGGCCTTTGATGTATCTGCCAAAAACATCACAGGCTCATCACATAAAGACTGATCTATCTAAATTCAGCACAATGGAGATCATAATAACAGAGTTTAAATCAGAATTTCTACACGCATACTTAGCAAACATACTCGCTAGAACATAAACTTTTCACTTTTTACTTAGTGTTTGTGCTGCTTGTCAGATTCTAAGATGCTATTATCTATCTATCTATCTATCTATCTATCCATCTATCCATCCATCCATCTGTCTATCTATCCATCCATCCATCTATCTATCTATCCATTTATCCATCCATCCATCCATCCATCCATCCATCCATTTGTCTATCTATCTATCTATCTATCTATCTATCTATCTATCTATCTATCTATCTATCTATCTATCTATCTATCTATCTATCTATCTATCTATCTATCTATCTATCTATCTATCTATCTATCTATCTATCTATCCATCTATCTATCTATCTGTCTATCCACTCGCCATTCATCCTTCATCCGTGTCTATTTGTCTGTTTACCCACTCTCCATCCATCCATCCATCCATCCATCCATCCATCCATCCATCCATCCATCCATCCATCCATCCATCCATCCATCCATCCATCCATCCATCCATCCATCCAATTTTTAATGGATGTAAATAACTATTATAAAATATTACATAAAACAATAGTTTAATGTGCTTGTCAGATGGCTATACTTTTATTTCAATTTATATCTATCTATCCGTCTGTCCGTCCATCCATCCAATTTGAATGGGTGTGAAATAAATATTATAAAATACTACATAGTAAAATAATTAAATTAAATGTCTTTTTTTTTACCAGCACAGCACTTCAGGTGTCTGTTTGTCAATCTGTCTACACACCCATTCATTTAGACCAAATTTTTAATGGATTTATAGTATAAAATATGAATACTATTTAAATATTTAAATTAAATAAGTAACGTTTGTGCTTCTTGTCAGGATCTATCAATCCATCCATCAATCCATTGAGATATACCAAAATATATTACTATTTTGTTGAATATTCTGTCTTAAGGATTGTGGTTTATGAAGGAAGAGAGGAAGGGCAAGCCAAAGAGAGCGAAACAGGAAGAGAATAGTTATAATCTAAACAGAGGCTCAGATCCAGAGAAATCAAACAAAAACATATACATCAGAGGAAACACGCCCAAATACTCTTAAACAGTGCAACCACACACACTCACATACAGACAGAAACGCATATACACACAGCCGTGCTTACTGTGCCAAACAGCTGGGCTTCCTCTAGTCTCACTCACATATCTGCATTTCTCACACTGTCACAATGATTTGGGTGCAGATAGCATCTCTCCCTCTGTGTGTGTGTGTGTGTGTGTGCACGTGTTGAGTGTTTATAGAGCTTTGGCGCCAACATGGTGAACTGCTGCCCACGTACAATAGGTTAGACCCTCTCAATCACCCAAGCTGACAACAGTGGGCTAAATTAGAATTATAACACTCCAAAACACTCTTTAAATCACAATTTTGAAGAACTACAGTAATGAAAACCCTTTCACAGAGAAGACAAAAAATATGTGCACTCTGTGTGTGCTGTGAGGAAACACACTGTATTCACGGGTTCAGTGCAATGTGCCCTTTAGAAGAGTGTTCATCTCTCTCTCTCTCTCTCTGTCAGTTCAGGTATGGAGCCGCTGACACTGATAAATAGCTCTCCGCTAACAGGAGGCAGACAGACGCCAGGCGACACCACTGACCTGAGATCAGTCATTCAGCATCCTCAACAGATGAACACAGCTGAACCTGCATCACTGAAACATGACCTTACAGAAAGAGAGTGAGTTTTGAAAATTAACAACTACAGGCATTTCATGTAGTAATTCTCATCTGTGCAACACAGTGCTCTCCTTTCAAAGTACCTTGAAACCATCTGGGCTGGCCTGAGGTGCAAAGGGGTGATAGTCATAGAAATGATCCAATTTTCCCTTTCAAAGTATGGCGATCTAAGATACTTGCATCTTGCATCATGATTGAAAGAAAAAAATATGATGAAAATGAAATGGATTGAAATATTGAAGAATCAATGTTTCCATGATTTAGTTCACTAACATCCTTCCTGTGTTATCATGACATGTGCTGGTTAAAGGCATCGTTTTGATGGGATGCTCTTAACCAATTAGCAGAAAAGCTCTTGAAAGGTGTGAGACAGATGGATCGATCGCAAGCTTTCTGCTGCAATCTCACAGAGTGGCTATGAATCAGACTCGTGTGTGATTTTCTGTATGTACACACACACCAACAATGGCATTTAACATCTACACAAGACAACTTTTCACTTACATTCTGACAGTAATAGCACAATCCAATCCATCATGTTGTTTATTTTATTGAAGTTCAAATGGTCTTCTGCATTATCTTCTAAAGAGATGATTCAGACAACAAAAATGAACATTGTTATGGAAAAATAATGTTGAATAGAAATCATTTGATTCATAAAGACAAAAGCTCCAGATGCAGCCTGTGTCTTATTATTATGAATGACTTTTTTACATAAGTAAAGGAAGTAGATGTTTACAAATGAAGAAAGTAGAAAGACAGGGTTTTCCCATAGACAGCCAATTGTCTAAGATTAAAAAAAAGAACCTTTTTCAATGCTACAAATCATGTACGTCATCTGTTGCTTGGTATACACATGAGTTATTGACATCTATTGGAATATATAGGGCTGTTAAAAGATTAATCGCATCCAAAATAAAAGTTTTTGTTTACATAATACTGTATATGTGGCTGCACTGTGTATGATTATTTTGTATATATATAAAAATACACATTCATGTATAATTAAAAAAATATATATAAAATATTTATATATAATATAAATTATATATAAATCTATATACAGTATATACATGAAAATATTTCTTAAATATATACAAGCATGTGTGTGTATTTATGTATATGAAATAATTATACACAGTGCAGCCACATATTACGTAAACACAAACTTTTATTTTGGATGCGATTAATCGTTTGACAGCCCTAAAATATATTGGAACTTGGGTCCTTCTGTAATGTATTGAACTTTTCCTTGGACATGTAGCATAACTTATTTCCTTATTGTTTATATCCGATCCTATTTTGTAGATTCATTGCAAGCTGTAAAGATGAGACCACTCGAGCACATGGCTATTGCACCCCAGACTGGTGAGTTTAAGGGTTATGGTCATGAATTCAGGCCAGTGACTCAGTTATCAGAGATATGTAGGGCGGGGGGCAAGGCTTTTGAACTGACTCTTGACCTCACGGCCTCTTGGGTATTTCCTTTGTGTGTTCAGAGAGCAGCCATTTAACAAAAATGAACCTGCCATAATGCTTATTCCAACTTTAATTTATTTTATCACACACTTAAATATTTGGCTTTATCTGCGCACGTAATGTCTGACAATTTCCTATCCATAACAAAGCTTGGTGACTTCAAAACACCATTCATCCCTCTGTTTCTGATCTTTAAATTCTCCTCACATCGCCAGGCAGTCAGAATTGATGACTAGATCTCAGACTAAACAAAGGGACATCATCATATTCACCAACTACACCACAGGGCAGAGGAGACACTGCAAGCTACATTTTTGTTTTAATTGCCTTGTAGTAGAGCAACAACAATAAGACTTCACTTTACTTGATTTGATCCAGTTAAAAGTCTGAAGGTTCATGCCTCACCATCTGCAAGAAGAACATTTCTTCATTAACTCTGCTTCAACAGTTTACTTTGCAGAACCATGTGAATCATAGTATGTGTTTTCAAAGATTCCCCTTTAACAGAGATGTTGCTCAACAAATATACTCAGAAGAATACTTCGCATGGGTGTTTATTCACAAGAAGCAGCGTCATGCCTTTATGGAAAGGAAGTGAAACTCAGATTATCTTGGTTGGATTACATTTGGAGGAGTTCAGAGAAAAGCAAAGATTCTTTTTG
Source organism: Pimephales promelas (assembly GCF_016745375.1). The sequence goes on from NW_024121988.1 coordinate 2,696,478, forward strand.
TTTTATTTTCACAAGTAATCAGATTATTAATTATGGGTTGTATTTCCCTTTTTGCTTCTAACAATTTCATTATTTATGTTCCCAATTATTGTTTTAAAGATAACTGTTAAAGAAAATATCACTAGCTAAATTCATATTACAAATTCTGAAATATTTAATAAACAGTATACTAATATTTCAATATTGTAAAAAAAATATATATTTTTAAAAACGTCATTTTTGAAAGAAGTGTAAGGGTTTAATTGCATGTGATAATGCATAATTTACTGTTATTTCAACAATAAGTACATGAAACGTGTAACAAAGACACCAAAATAAAGTGTTAACCAAGGCTGCATTTATTTGACCAATATTACAGTTTAAACAAAAATATGATGAAATAATATAACAATTTAAATAGACTATTTCTATTTTAATACATTTTAATACAAAAATCATTTTATTTCTTTAAATTGGCAAAGCTGAGATTTCAGCATCATTACTCCAGTCTTCAGTGTCACATGATCCTTCAGAAATAATTCTAATATACTGATTTGCTGCTCAAGAAACGCATCATATTATTATCAGTGTTGAAAATGGTTTCATCAATATAATCCTTGCTGAATTGTTATCGATTTCCTTATCCTTTTATTAGACCACTCAGACAATATTTGGTATTGATTTATTGCCAAATCAAATGTATGTTAATTTAGCAGTTTTTTCCACTTTGACCATCACAGCTGTTGGTTTTCTTAATTGTATAGAAAATGTATATATAAGATTTGCTTAATTGTAGTGATACCTATCAGAGCCAGAAACTACAACCATAAAAATGATTGTTAATAGATCCCTAATTTGTGAATTGCACATGCACAAACCTAAAGTGTGGCATGAGTTACAGTCATTATTGCAATCGCAAACATTAATAGAGCCTTTTTTTTTAACCAGTCACCCGGTCAAGTCTGCCTACATGGCCAGACAGGGGACAGACTTAGTGCCTGAATCACACTGACAAGAGTTCAGATACACAGTGACTTACTTGCATTCATAAACTGACTGTTGTTCATCAAACACTACGTTTGTTATTGTAACAGGAGGTGACTAGGAGCCAGCTGACCCCTGACTGCGTCATTACAACCGAGACAGACCACCATCATGACGTGACTCATAAAATGAAAGCCATGTGAATCTGAGGTCTGGTCATCAGGGTCTGCTATAGCCTATAAGAAAAGAAAAAAAAAACTGTAATACAAAATTTTATTATTGAAAAAGATCTATCAGAAACTTAAATAACATCTTGCTTATGATCATGTTATCCTGCTGACAAATATAGGTGAAAAGAAGAGAGTAGGATAATGGTTTTAAATTTAGCAGTTAGGATGTCTGTACATAAAATTTAAGTAAGATATGTTTGGGGTCAGTAAGATTTTCTAATATTTTTGGAAAAAGTCAAGGCTGCATTTCTTTGATCAAAAATACAGTAAGAACTGTAATGTTTTATACATATATTAATAATTCTTTTAGATGAATTAACTAATAAAATCCACTAAAACCAGTGACACGAAACAGTGTGCATAATTAAACTAATCTTTATCAGATTTCATAAGTCTTATTTATAAATGTCTGCCTCCCTTTGCCATAAAATATTATCATGTGTCAAATAAATATTGTCCAACACATAAAAAACGTTCTATATTTGTGTGAAGCTGTATATCAAAAAACTTGATTTGCTGAAAAGTACAAACAGAAATGGTGAGAGAAAGCGAATGGAAAGGAGAGAAAAAGGAGTAAGAGAGAGAACTGTGTCTTTTTGAGAGACGCCAGATTATCTGCTTCACTGCTTGAGTGAAACACATTAGCAAGCTGGATTATTCAGCTCAGTGCTTCAGAGAAAAGTGCTGAAATGAAAGCATGTCTGTGTGTGTGTGTGTGTGTGTGTGTGTGTACGGCGGACCTGTCTTCTCTGATTTGAGTTTGAACCTCTTCATCTTCTGTTTTAAAGAAACCAGAGGCATCTTCACAAATGTTGTAAGACAAACTGTAATGCTCCTATACCTGTATTTAACCCTCTGTATTTCACTTCCCATCACCAGGATCAGCTGGACATGGAGACTGTTTGACTACAAACTAGGAGTGATTATCTCAGTGAGGAGTAAATGATGACAAGGTGGTTTTAGGAGGTGAAATCTGAATACCTGTGGCAGAGAGAGAGAGACAGAGAGAGAGACAGAGAGAGAGAGAAAGAAAGAGACTGTAGACCACAGGATGACATATCATTAAGTGCCCCAGTCAACAGCATATTACCGCCTCTGAAGAATCATTGAGTCTGCCAGGGTTATGTGACCTGTCACACAGACTTGCATCATGAGGAACATGTGAGATATGAAAAAAAAAAAGAAAAGACGAAACATTTGAAACATGAATCATCATGCAGAAAAGCATGTGAAATAATAGCCATTAACACAGTGGATAAAAAATATGCTTGGTGACTTTAAAGTCACCATGAATTCAAAATTGACTTGTTTTTTTTAGAGAATATTGCAGTATTCATTATAAAACATTTATCCGTGCACGTTATATTTTTTATGAATGTGCCCTCATAATCTTTAATCAAAATAACCTGTCCGATGATGTGTTTACTGGCGTGAGGTTGGGACAACCTGTCACTCACATGACATCACAGCAATAGCAAACCACAACCATCAAACTATCCAATCTATTCCCCATGGACAAAAGTAAGTCCAGCCCTAGACTTTTTTAAAGAAGCAGTTTCACTTCGATATACACACATAAATAAACCCCAGAGTGCCTGTAATGCCTAAAATCCATTCACCCTATGAAACCATATGTATATCTTCCATGCTTTCCTATAAGTCAGTGTTCTTCAACCCTGCTCCTGAAGGACCCCCAACACTGCACATTTTCTTTGTCTCCCTAATCAAACACACCTGATTCAACTAATCACTTGGGTTAATGAGCTGATGAGATGAATCAGGTGTGTTTGAATATAGGGAGACGAAGAAAACGTGCAGTGTTGGGGATCCTTCAGGAACAAGGTTGAAAAACACTGCTATAAATGATCAATGAAAATGAGTGTATGATTGTAAGGCTGAAAAATATAAAGATATTAAAAAACAAAAAGGAAAGGACCATGTGAGCTCACATACGCAACACAGTTGAATCATTGATCAGAGAGCCTTACATCACATGACGGGAAATTTGAGCCAGAGAGGAACACTGGGCTTGACAACAAGAACTCAGATAAGATTTGCTCATCTGAGACACACACATCCACATATTCATGGTATGATATACAATGTATGCACAAATGTGAATGATAAAGAGCTACCACCATAGGCCTCACGCAAAGATAGGCCTCCTTTATGGCCAAAATACAAAAGGTATAGAAGAGTTTTTTTGCTTATTAACAAGAAAAAATATAATTAAATAATCAGATATAAACGTAGGCATGAAAAAAATACACACTTGTTAAGAGATGAGCCAATATTATGCCTTCTAACAGAGCAATCAATAATCACACAGCCCTCAGGATATCACTCAAACTGATCCATCTATCATCTGCTGAATTATTCATACATGACCGACAGTGAGCGTGTGCATTTGTGGGAGTTTGTCCTTAATAGGGCAGTTTGGGCATATTTGCAGTTTGTTATCTTTAGCACAATTGTCCAACCAACTATCACTGCAGCAAATAAAATATCGGAAAAGGATCCTTCAAAATGAAACACACTAACCACACATATACACACAAATCAAAACAGTTCACACAGATCCCAGCTGGTAATCGTGGTGCAACCGAGTATAAAGGATAATCCTGATCAATATCTATACTTCCTGAGGGATCCGTTTTCATAAGGATATCAATATAGAACATGATTTTCAGCACCAAGACTTTGTGTTCATACAATAAAACACGTGCTTCAAAAAGCCACTACACCAAATAATAATAATAAAATGTCTATAAAAAAGTAATAAAATGTCTATAAAAAATTTATAAAGGGTTCATCACAATAATCCTGCCTGAAAATAAGTTAAAATATGTTATTTTATATATAAAAATAAATACAGTGGACTTGTAAAAAAACATTTTCTTTAATTTAACAGACTGTTTTGATATATATATATATACTGTATATATATATATATATATATATATATATACAATATTTTTTTTTAATTCTGAAACTTATTGATTTCATTTCATAATTTGAATCCAATTTGAATCTAATTTGAGGTCCTTTTGGGGACCCCACTCATTAATAAAACCTACATATTTTAACATAAAGGATATATTTTATCTAAAATTACGTTTGTAATAATAGATCAATTATATGTTAGTGGAGATCATAACTCAAGAAGTGTTCTTGGGAGCTCAATTGTGCAGACTTTTTTTTGAAAACAATTGATTAACAATTGATAAATAAAACGATACCTTACTTTAACTGAAACGCCAATGTACTTTTCATTTTTCTAATCAATAATCCTAAAACAATGAGCAATGTGTTGTTTCACACCTCTGTCAAACATATACTGCACTAACACACACACACACATATATTACTGACAGTCCGGAACAAACTCATCAGTCTCATTCACACGTTGAGAGCTATTCTGGTCGACTTCCTGGTGTGACTGAGGCATAAGATATCTCAAGCCCCTTGTCTGCAGGAGGGCACAAGCACACTGGCAGCAAAGGTCATAGCACACCACTGCTTATCACAATCACTTAGTGACACACGTCAAGTCTTGTGAACATGTCTCACCACATCCAGAGCTTATGTAGGCCTACATGCATTAAGACAAAGTAGCGTGAATATGTGCATTGCCTGCAGTTTACATTTAGGACTGGATCTGGATTAGTACAAAGCCCCACATCATCTTTTAATATTTAGAAACAGGGAGTATCTGACTTACTAACTGATCACTATCCATCTTCATCAGGCAGTCTCTCAAGTAAACATTGCTTCCTCAAGTGGAGCCAGAGAATAAAAGTATTTGCCATGTATAGTTAAAGAAGATAGGGGGAAAAAATTTTGGTTAAACTTTAAAAAAGTATGTGTTCATGCTGTATTCCTTAAGTTTATAATCAACCTGAAATGTGAAGTTGTCTTGACTGACAGCTTTCTTCTCTATTGTTATGATAGGCTATCCCACAGAGGAACTCCGGAAGGAGATTTGAGTTATGTCATTTAAGTTTATTCACCAGTCATTCGTGAGGGCTAGCTACAACTTTACTTTCGTTTTGTTATTGGTTTATTTTGTGGAATTAGTTACGTTGAGCGTTTGGCAGTTCCCGCCTCCTTCTTCCCTAAATGAAAGTCAGCCATGTATGACTTGACAATCTTTGAAACCAAACTACAACAATTCCCAAATTTGACAGTATATAGCAGTTAAATGATATTTGGGAGGGGACTAAATATTGTAAGCTGAATCTGTATCCACTGAATCACCTGTTCGACTACTAGTAAGACTGCTACTCTCTCTTTCTCTGTGTGTGTGTGTGTGTGTGTGTGTTTAGCCACTCACAAACTCTCACTGAGGTGGTCTCTACAGCTTGTGTAACATGATCCTTTCAACAGAAAATGCACAGGACGAGAGGGGGAGCGAGAGGCTGGACAAAAGCTCCTAACAGCAGTGCAGTCCAGTAGGTAAAAGTGGAGTTATCCCGAATGGCTGTGTTCGATTGGTGTGTAATGCATTCTGAGGGCTGGTGGTGGGAGCAGGACGGATGGCGCCACGGTGCTGCCCCACTGATACACTACACCAGCAAACACAGCCCAGGGGAAGCAAGCGCGTCAATACACACACACACACACACACAGAGAGAGAGAGAGAGAGAGCACCTGAAGGCCAGCTGGAAACCCAAAAGCTGAGAAGGTGTTGATGTTAATCATTGCAAGAAAATGTGTATAATTGTGACAGGATAGGGAACAATATTGGTGTGTGTTTGCTGCAATTTGTGTGTGTGTTCTAGTGTTTTGCGGTAGCAGTTCATTAATCTCAGGGCTGGCACCAAACCTGTATGTATTTGTGAACCCCTCCTACTCTGAAGGTCATCCCTGATGTCTTGGAAGGGAGGAAATCCAGATCGATTATGATAAAAATACACCTGCAAAGGACACAGACACACCCAGAGATACTACTATTTCATTGAAATGCTTTATCATCGGCAAGGACACTTTACTATCTAGGAATAAAGCCTCAAATAACATATTGTGTAAATGATGGGGTAGATACATAGGAATTTTGAGGATTATGAGTTTATATTTCTGCAGATTTTAATATCAAGTTTCTGTTAAAGTGTAGGAAGCAACACATCTTTACAATGACCAATACTGGAAAAATGTGTATTGCTACCGAAAAAGACAATTGTAAACTGTTACTAGTGCTCTGATTGAAATATATTTTAATATTTTATTATTAATAGATATATTTCTATTCTCAACATTTATATAATATTTAAGTATTTTATAATAAATTATTTATATATTTTACATACATTTCTATAATCAAATTATTTTGTTTTGTGCACTCTGTAAAAAAGACATCTTAGTATGTAAAATCAGTTATAACAAGTAAAGTAACCTAAAAATGCAGTGGATTTGTGCAAATGCAATGTACATTCCATAATAAATATAAATCTTTAATAAATATAAATAAATCAACCTGACTGTATTAGGTTACACCAACATAACAGAACAAAAAACATGCTGATAAGGGTAGAAATATTTCAAATACATGAACCAGACACAAGTACAACAATTTGCGTTTAGTCTGTCCCCTCAACTAGAGAGGGGACATTCAACACACACACACACACTACGTCAGTCTGTCTGCAGCCTAACCACAATCCTCTTGCCTGCTGTGGTGACCGCAAGCAGTCAACAATGCCACAATCAGCATCATACTGCATAACAGAACAATCAATACACGCACACACACAAACCACCACCACACTGTTCATCACACCAATCGATAATTATGTACACCACCACAGGGTTCGAAATGTTTTTATGATTCTTGGGGTGTACCCTAAAATGTATGTAATTATAAAATGATAAAAAAAATTCTGAAGACTACCTTGCTACATATGTAAGCAGAGGGGCAAAATCGTACTGGGGGGGATGGGGGGTCTCCCATGGGGGAGAAAATTTTAATTCATGTACATTTTAAAGATAAATTCATTAATCTGGTGCACTTTGAGTCCTTTGAATCTGTTGTTAAAAATATATAATAATCCACCGTCAACCACCGATTCTTTGATTTAGATATCTGCATCTGATCATCACATTACAATTATTCAATTAATCATGATAATATGGTAACATATCATACTGTAGGACAATTTAAAAAAAATAAAAATCTTCATAGCCTTAACAGAGGCTTTACTCCCTTTAAACTTAAATTGACAATGTTGAAAAACACAGTGTGAAAACACTCTTATCTGAATAAGTTTTTGTACCTTTAAAGGGCTCTTTTTTAATTTTAAAAAAGTTTTAATCTATAATTTTATTAATATGCAACATTCAATTAAAATAATAAGACAGCCTAGCGGGCTGCTACCAATCAAATTAAATAAGTTACATTGAAAAATTTTAACTGTATGAAATGAGATTATGAGATTGCTTTAAAAAAAAATTTTGAATATACAAATTAGGAATGTTAAAAAGAATGATAATTTGAAACTAAACCGCCAGTTGGAGGTGGCCGTCTTAATGAGCGAGTCATAGAATCATTCATTTAAATAATTCGTTCAAACGGATGATTTAGATCAAGTGGTGGGAGAGATCAAGATCAAGTCAGTTTAATAATGGGTAATTGAGTAAAAGGAAAAGTGACTGGAGATTACAAAAAAACATGAGCTAATGTCAGGATATCTTTTTCCAGGTGGATAAAGCTAATGCAGGAGAAAGATTTCAAAAGAGACACTGAAGTACTGCTTTCTTCTCGACAGGTAGGCTAAGTCAATGTTACAGTCTTAATTACAAGCTTTATTTCATTGTTTGGTTGTGTAGCCTACTTATAGACAGATGAACATTTATAGTTAAAAGTTGATGATGAAATCTATCTATGCACGTACTTAATATAACGAAACAAAGAAGGCATACTTTTTACAATAGTTCATGTTTTTCACAGTCAGTAATTCATACTGTAACATTTGTTGTTCGTTGTGTCAAGTTGCTGTTTGTTTGAAATAACAAATCTGTTCTCCCGAAGGAACACTCGACAAAGTGCTTTATAGCTTTTTGGTACATAATGGCTACCATACATGCAACGGGGGGAGGCACTGGAGAGCACTTTGAATGCAAAATACATTTTCACCGCTAGAAGGGAGAAATTCCTACACATTGTCCCTTTAAACCTGATCAAACCTCTTACTTGCATTTTCATCATCATCATCAACACACATCTTGTTGCACGTCCGCACAGATAAGGCATGCATTTAGGACCTCCTCTTTGCAAAAAGAGGCTGTTTAGATTTTCACGCTACATATTGATTCCAAAGTGTGATTTTGTTCACCCAGACACTTGATCGGTTTCTCATTGTTGAGCCCATAGACTGGTTGAGCCAGGACAGGTGAAGTCTGTCTGAGACTCCACACTAGTACCTGTAGCCTACACTCTTTCAGATTGGGAGAGTTGTGTCTCCCTCTTTTGGCTTAAGTGTGTTATAGCAATCCTCTCCCAAAGAGAGCCAGCCAGCCAGGACAGTGATAAAGGAAAAGAGACGAGAGCACATATTTTTGTTCACTTTGTCATGAAACGGCGATTTTTTAAAACGGCGCTTTATACCGATTTAAGCTTGTTTTGATTTGTTCCGTCCTATAACTATGTAAAAAAAAATAATAATAATCCCCCAACAAATGTGCACCGTTGGAATAAAATCGTAAACATCGACTGTTACTAACTTATCAATTCGTTTTATTGTTCAGCCAATTTCATTGTCATCTCTGTAGAAATTGTGTACTGCATCGCTCAAAACAGTGACATCAACATTATTCTTCCTCTTTCAAAGAGCATGCAGACGTCAAGAGATCAAAGTTGACCAGCTGAAACCGCCACGCAGTTTCTTCCTCGTTTCAAACTTTTCATGTGTCTGTTGCCTATGTTGCTTGTGTTTTTTCAACTTTTACAGCAACTTTAAAGTATCTGTCTCCGCTGGGTTTGTCGGTTTACATTTCTGAGGACTAAACATTCAAGATGGCTTTACTGTTTTGCGATGCCTTTTGGGTAAGTTATTGTTATAAAGCCTCTTACACTTAAGTAAAATGTATCACTACGGGAAATACAACTTCCTATATTTCGCGTATATGTCAAGAATAATGGATTCTTTGTGTTTTCTATGTCTACTCTAATAACTTGCTTTTGTTTTTATAGGGTGTATTTCCTTTTATTAACGTCACGTTTTAAGAGAAGTTAAATTTAAATTTATAATCTTGCAAAGTTCTATTGAAGAACATTTTCATATTTAATTGTTTATTTGTTTTTAACAGTTCCCCATCTGCATAGTGTCATTAGGTTGCATGTTTTGGTGTATTTTTAGGGTACAGACTTTATGGACCAGTCGGGGTATGAGGCCATATTGCAGAGGTTACATGATGGCAGACATATGTGCAAAGATATAGAAGACCTGTTGAAAATGAGGTATGAAAAATGGTGTATGTCAATGTGTCTCTATAAATGTATGTGTGTGACTTCTGCTCTCTTTCACAGAGCACTGGCGGAGGACAAGTATGGACGAGATCTGGTGGCAATTGCTCGGAAGGCAGAAGGTCAAACCGAGATTGGGTCAGTCAGTTGTTCTGTGACATGTTGATCCAGTTAGTGCCTCTTCTGAATAACTTAAAGGGTTAGTTCACCCAAAAATGAAAATTATGTCATTAATGACTCACCCTAATGTCGTTCCATGACCATAAGTGCTCCGTTCATCTTCGAAACATAGTTTAATATATATTTTAGATATAGTCCGAAAGTTTTCTGCCTCTCCATTGTGAATGTATACGGTATACTGTCCTTGTCCAGAGAGGAAATAAAGACATCATCAAAGTATGTGACACCAGTGGGTTAGTTAGACAATACAATGTTTAATAAAGTCGTAGTTTTTGTTATTTTAGGACCAAAATTTATTTTCGATGCTTCAAAACATTCTAACTAACCCATTGATGTCACACGGACTACTTTGAGGATGTCTTTATTTCCTTTCTGGACAAGGACAGTCTACATACATTTTCAATGGAGGGACAGAAAACTCTCGGAATATATCTAAAATATCTTAAACTGTGTTCCAAAGATGAACGGAGGTCTTACGGTCTAGGAATGACATGAGGGTGAGTCATTAATAACATAATTTTTGACATTTTTAAAGCTATATATGTATTCAAATGTAAAAAAAGTGTGTATCTGTTTTTTTATACTCAGAACATTAAAGGCATCGTTTGACAAGTTAAAAGCAGGTATGTGATGTGATGCAATTCCTTTTTGCCCCGCACATAGAAAAAATACTTGAATGCTAGAGTCCTCAACTTGAGTTGGATTGTTTTCTAGAGATCGAGAAGGCAGGAAACCTGCACATCCAGCTATCTGAAAGGATAAAGGAGGAAGTTCTCAAAATAGAGGTTTTTCGAGAACACCAGAGGGAACAGAGAAAAAAGGTAAAAAAAAAAAATTTAAAAAAATCAAATGATCCAAGACAAATTATGCACACAGCCCAGCGCTTTAGATATATTTCCATGGTTGTTGCTGTGGTTATTCAATATGGAGAAAGGAAACTGGCACTTTCCTTTTTGAGCACATTAACACTGTAAATGATCATTTAAAAAAACTTAGACACCATTTGTTGTATTTTGCGTGGAGTGAACACCAATTAATTAATGAATAATGCAACTGATAAAATATGAAAACTTATATTAATTTTCTGTCCTAATTAGCTTGAAGAGATTATAGAAAAACTTCAGAAGCCTAAAATGGTGTTGCACAAGAAGACCATGGAGGTAAGTACAGTAAATGAGATTAACCCTAGTTCTTCTTGTTTCCCATTTTAGAAATGACTGTCATTAGTAGTCCAGGGCATAAATGAAACATCATTCTCACTTGGGGTCCACCCAAAATTCAGTATCAGCCAAAAGAGGAAGAAAGTAAGAAACTGAAAGAAGAAACAGAAATGCAGTGACTATATTTGCAGAATATATTTGGACATGATTAGACTGCACACATTATATAAATGTTGGGTTTGTTCATTGACTTAATGTTTGAAGACTTGACTAACTCAAACATTTATTTTGACCACCAAGAAATGTGTATAGAGAGAGAGAGAGAGAGAGAGAGAGAGAGATAGGAAAGTAAAAGAGAATAGAAACAGACGATGACAGAGGAATGAGAGAAAATAAGAATAGGTTGGTTGGTTTGTAGGTAATGCATGCTGTCTCTGGATATAATAAGACTAACTTCCTGTGCTGAACGACCACAGAAACACCACAGATAGTGAGAAATGTTTTAGACACACATAAAGGGCTCTATACCCCCTCCCTGTTTCGTTTATCTTGCACTTTTACTCTGAATCTATTCTCTTTACTGCATACAGTCAAAAAGGTTATATGAGCAGAGGCTTAAGGAGGCTGATGAAGCTGAGCAAGCAGTGGGGAAGAAGACAAACGTGAACACCTCCACCCACCGGCAATCAGAAAAGGTGTGAGGGTGTGAACATTTAACAGATAACCTTTTTATACTAAAAATACACTAAGTTAAAGTCCCCCTGTGGTGAAATCATGTTTTTAATGTTGTTAATACAGTATGTCTATGTGGTGTTTTTAATATGCTTTAAGACAAACCATGTGCAAATTCACAAGTCAGCATCGTTACTGAGTATTTTCTCCTTAAAACTGCAGTGGACCAAGGACAGTTTAAAAACACAGTTGTAAATCGCCGGTGTTTTTTTTGTAACAACTGTAAACAATCACGTCAACGTTGCGGCGGGCTTTAGCAAATCATTAAAGCTACACTGTGTAACTCTTTTACTTAGTTTTAAGTAAAAAAACACGTAGTTCTTTCAAAAATACTGTACATGTACTCATTAATGTATATTTACTTCGTTCAAATAACAAAGTATTCTCGTGAGTGTATAATATGCCATTGGAAATTCATACGGGTAAGGGGTTCTAATGTCGGTCGCCATGTTGCCCCTCCATCTTGAAAGTACATTAGCCAAAGAGGGACATACCCGTTAATTCAAGCCTTCGCCTTTCGCATTTACGTTTGAGTTAACACTCATGGACGAGGTCGAACTGGAAGCCATGTTATTCTTGGAATACATTGGCCACCGTAGGAGTTAAAACGAAATCGGAATTGAGAGGAACAGAAACTAATATTCACTGGATGGTCATATTCTTTTCACCACTAGATGGGGGTAAAAAACGAAGTAAAATATACATTAAATGAGCACATATATTTTTGAAAGAACTAAGTGTTTTTAGCAAGGGGGTAATCCATCGACCGGAAGTTGAAGCCTCGCGGGAGCTGACATCTTGTAGCAGAACTTCACTTGCGTTAGCATTCCCATTGACTCCCATTCATTTTGGCGTCACTTTGACAGCGAATAACTTTACATCTGAGGTGTTTGAACACCCCATTTGTCCTTTATTTATTTCTTAAGAAACACGACAATGTATAAATAGCTCCATTACCTTGTAGCTTATGTTATGGCCCCGTAGAAGCAGTTTTAGTGAAAGTAGGCTAACGATTGCGCCATACCCACGCGACTCTCTGTCGCACAGTAGAGAGATTACCGTATGGACATGAGAAGAAGCTCGCGCGCAATCGGGGAAACGTGGAGGCAAAATGACAAAATAATTAATCAGAATACCTAGCAAAATTGTCTCCTTCTCCTAGCTCATGGACAGCTCCTACTCACACTCTCCGCCTCTGCATGTTTCGGAAGGGAATGATTCAGATTTCTCATGCCACAGCACTAGAAGACAGACGAGTCACTCGCGTCACATCTACGTAATCAAGCTCTGTTTGAGTCTGCGCATCAGGGACGGAAGTGCTAAAAAATCGCCAAAAACGGGCTTCAATCGTCTCAATGGAGTTCCAATGAGATCGCTCTGTGCATTTCTTTTACTGTCTATGGTTTTTAGCTAAGAATAAACTAAAAGAGTTACACAGTGTAGCTTTAAGGCATGACAAAAAATTGTTCTCAAGAATTTTTTTTTTTTAAATATGTCATTTTGGTGATCAAAGATGCGTTTTAAGGGATAAAAGTATTCACTAGGGGGACTTTAAATATTCCTAAAGTAAAGAGAACTGTTCATTTTAACTCTGGAATTTTGGGCAGTTGTGAAAAATTACCTATGGCAGGTTTGTGGACACAGTAAGGCCAAAATGAGGATTAAAGCAATGCAAACTTGTTTCAGTCTGACTGGGCAGCATTTGACCTCAGTGTTGAAAGAAACTCTAATACAATCAGACAAAAACACTTTGAGTGAACAGTTTTGTGATGTTACAGATACTGCTTATGTGTAAACTTACACTTCAGGTCAGGTCCAAATACTGAATATATCTATTTATCAATCTATGTTGTAGGTGATGAGCAGGGCCAGGTTATGCAGGCAAGCGGCCAACCTGGCAGGTTCGTCCTAACAAACTTCTCTGTTGTTATGATCCCACTGGCAGAAGGAAGATAAATGCAATGCAATGTAATGTCTGTGTATGTTTGTTAACATGAACATTAACATGTTTGAAAGCGTAAGTGTTGATGAAAGTATACGTGGTCCTACAGAAATCATTCTTAAATGCTGATTTGATGCTCAAGATCCATTTCGTATTATTTTAAAAATGCTTAATAGTTTTGTGGAAACCATGACATATATTTTGGGATTCTTAGGAAGTATAACATTTATTTAAAATATTGTCACTTCCTGAGTAAAAGTATTAATTTCTTATTTAAAAAATCTTTCTCAGCCCAAACTTTTGAACAGTGATGTAGATATGAGAGTTTGAAATATATCTGTAAATGTCCAAACTTTGTCAGTGAAGCAGTAGGCTATTTGTGACATGTTAATGATAACGAAAAGCTGACTTACTTTTATTTCCTTTTCTGGTTCAGAAAAGCAATATAGGTTGAATGTTGATCAATTAGAGGAAACTTCCCAGGACTGGGAGAGCACATACCGGAGTGCATGTGAGGTAAAGAACAAAAATATGTTTAAGCAGAAGGAGTGTACACAGAAATAAGCAAAACTCCATGATTTCTTTAGGGTGATGACTAAGTAAGATATAACACAGTCTCATAGGCATGTGATAAGCAGTCATAGCACTTTTTTGATGTGGAACAACGTTTGTTGATGTAGAACAAAGATTTAAATGAGTCAAGAAAATGTCATTGCCAAAAATAGTTAAAAAAAGGAAATAATTCTTAATTTTCTGAGCGTGTTTTAAAAGGAAGTTACATACAACATTTTACAAAGGAACAATATGTTTTTTTAATTTTTGTGTTGCCTTCTAGGTGTTTCAGCAGCAGGAGTCTGAGCGCATTAATATCTTGCGCTGTGTGTTATGGGATCATTGCAATCTGCTTTCAATGCAGTGCGTCCAAGACGATGATGTAAATGTCCTCCTTTGTCCATCTTTATAATAAAAAGCCTAGCTAAAAGCTGTTTACATTTATATTAATTGTAACAACTCTTTTCTTTTGCAGTGCTATGAGGAAGTAAGGAAGATTCTTGAGCAGTGCGACATCATCAGTGACAACAACTGTTTCATTAAGATGAAAAAGACTGGCTGTCGCCCCCCAGGTAAATTCATCACATTTATCATGATTTTCTTCAGCTGATGTAACAGCTGTCTTTTTAAAGAGTTGACATAGGATGTTGGTATGCTTTTACGAAATGTTACTTAAATTGACAGTCACTCCTCCATCTCTCTTCAGCTCCCATTGAGTTTCAGTGTTACTCCAACGTGAACACCAATGGTGGAGTTGGGAGGGTTGCAACGAACAGGTGAATGTCTGAATAATTAAGAATGAGTTAAAAGTCAAACAACATTAAAAACTTGATTTTCACCACAGGGAGGCTTTAAGACATTTTTGCTCTTTGAAACTTGATTGTGAAACTCTTTCATATCTGAACTCTCTACAGATTATCTGTCCTGCATCCAAGGATGCCTTCAAGTGGTCAGTATTCCTTCTCTGAAGTCTTAAACTTACAGTTTATGCTTTAAGATATGACAATATGCAAAAAGCATTAAAGGCACAATATGTAGTTTTTTTGGGCACAAGAGGGCGCAGTTTCCAACAATAACAAAGGCGTAGGTTTATGATGCAGTGATGAGCTGAATGATGGGACTTGCTGTCAAGCTGATGGATCTGAGTGCAAACTCATGTTTCTCAAAAATTCATGTTTTTTAACATTACAGTGGTATGAAGTAGGTCGCGATTGCTAAAGAGACAGATATCACATGCGAGTCCCACGGATATAAAGGAATAAGGACATTTAATTCGACCGAACTCCCTGCAAGTGCTGGATTACTCACACAGGCCAGTTTATTAGACGAATTAAACTTGTGAGGTAACGCAGCGCTGCTTCACTTGGTCTAACGTTACACTATCACACTAAAGGGCATTTAAATGTGTGTTGAAAGTCATAATGTTATACTACGTGTTAGTTCGTTTGCTATACGAAACTAGCAGTAAGCTAGATCAACATTAGAATAACATACTGACGATATTCTAACATTTGTTTTATGTACATTTGCTCACCTGTCTAATAAAGCTGTCAAGTCGTGACTCGTGAAACTCTGTCAAGTCCAAGTTAGTCGCGGACGTGAAGCTCTCGGCATCTAAAAAGCGCAACGCTGATTTTGATTCTCATTTTAGTTCTCCTTGTTTGTCCCAAAGTCTGCTTGCCATGGTCTATGTTTGAAAGAAACAAGAACTGCGTGCCGCTAAACGTTACGCACTACACAATTGTCCACGTCTGTCGCCATGGTTACGTCATGGCTATGGCAGTATGAACGGAAACCGAGGATAGCGTGAATATTGCATCATTGACTGGCAACATTTTTTTCCGGGATAGCCACTTATTTAGAATTGGAATTTCTTTGAAATAAAATATCTTTGGTGACTTTTGGGATATTGTAAGTTCACTGCAGGAAATATCACACTGTGCAAGTGATTTTTGGCTATTTTATTACAAAATTCTTATATATTGTACCTTTAAACTATATTCACAATGAATTTTAGTGAAGTCAACTAGTTGAATGTGGAGCATTGAGCGTCACTGTCCTTATCACAGGTTGCCCTGAAGCTGGCAGTAATATGGGTGGAACACATACGCTGGCTCAACAAAGGAGAGGAGTAACTGAGGAAAAGTACATGGTGTTATATGATTTTAAAGCTCAGGTAAATAAATATTTATTTTTAGTTAGTTATCCAGGAGATACAAACTTGTTCAAGTATTTGTTGTTACTAGTAATGCTTCGTGTTTAGAGGAATTTTAGAGGAAGTAGAAATAAAATGTGTAAAGTGTAAAACCAAAAAAAAAAAAAAACAGATAAGTGTAATTTTAACCAACATAGTTTGCCTGGCATCCTTGTTGAAAAGTATAAAAAGTAAAAAGGTTTATACAAAGTTTATAGGCCTTACAGACTGATAAACAGAGTTGTGTACTTCATTCCCTGCCCTTTCTAGGAAGATGATGAGTTGTCTGTCAGCAAAGGACAAGTTATCACAATAACTGAGCAAGGTGAGGATGGATGGTGGAGAGCGTGGAGGGATGGAATATCTGGGCTGGTCCCTGGAACGTACTTGACCAAAATCTCACCGCATAGTACGCATCTTGCTGCCGCTCATCCTGAACAGAATCCCATCAAATAGAATTAAGCAATCATTGCACCAAGTTTTACTAAAATTATTTCAGCCTACAAGTTGATGTAGAATGAAAACATTAACGTGTACTAGATATATGAAAGATATTAGCTTTCTTCTCAGGCATCTTTAGGATTTTTTTAAAGATAAAAAAATGAATGTTATAATAATGGAACAGTTATTCTGCAGCCGTTTGTATAATGATTCTATTCTAGATGAGGTTTAATCTAGCTTTTATGGTTTATAGTCAGAAGAAATTATAAAAAAAAGATGTTTTGGTTTTAGAATTATGAATTCTAAAGTTTTTTTTATACATGTATACTGTAATATGTATAAAATTTGTATCAACAATTTTGTAATGTTATTGCTATGATTTATCATGGCCTATTTGTCTGCAGCATAGTAATCCAATCAAAATAAATGTGCCTTAATTTGCATTCAAGTCCACTCAAAAAAACAGACACGCAAAACCCATAAGCATAAAGACATTCAACTGAAGACATGCCTGTAATATAATCAGAAGTATCATGAGATGAGAAATGTGCAAACATTGGTTTGAGCCTATTGGGTCACTTTGTTGGTAGTTTTTGTGTTACCCAACTGCTAATATGAAATAAAATGACCCAAAATATGGAACATAAACAGCAGCACTTTTAATATAAGAGACCAAATCTATGTAAGACTAGAAAAATGTGAATTGGCGAATGGCGACCGCTAGTGGAGACAATCTCAAAATAGTTTGTATATACAGTCAGATGTGCCGGAATCCAAACATCTCGCCCCTCACATGTAGCCTACAGTAACAAGGCATACAGACAAGAGAGCTCACAGCTCAATAAATCTCAAAGCAGTGCGCTCACTCATATGACAAAACAGGAGTGTCAGCTCTGTCACAAAACCAAGAAATAAACTAGACAAAAGTGAAAGAACCCTGAGACCTGCACCCACTATTAAAAAAAATATTACAATTTAAAGGTCTAAATAATTTTTGGTTTAACTGTTTAAATACTCATTAATGCAATAACTGCCCAAACCCAGCATATCAACAGATAATCAAGTTTTCTTTCTTTCTTTTGAATGGTTTGGAGAATGGATTTTAGAACTAAATTGTGTAAATATAAATTTAAACACCCCATTGAGTCATGTATTTTAGGTTTGGTCCTCCAAACTGAGCAGACAGATCCATGCAAACATTTTAAACAATATGGAAAATTACTAAAGAGTGCATAGACATGCAAACATGGATTCATTTGACAGTAAAATGTCTGACCTCATTTTTATAAATGCTTAAACCCTCAATGTCTATATGTTCAAGCTGATACGTTTTGGATGTGGCAGTGTGTAGGTCTACTACTGAGTGCCTTAACATAAGAAATTGTTACTCAAACTTTGCATAGGCTACATATCAAAATATTGGGCATGCAAATCCTTTTTGTTTCATCGCATATCTCCTTTCACTAACTGTTGATTCTTTTAAAAAACATGAGATGGGCATAAATACATGTATTTAAAATACAAATACCAAAGACTGTGTGGAAAATTTTATTTGAATATAAATACAAATCACCGTGAAAAAAATGTATTTAAATAATACAATTACAGTATTTTGTATTTTGAAACTAACAAAATACTTGAAATTGGCCATCCAGTGCAGGTAGGATAGGTCACAGTTAATGAAGAAACTACACAGGACAATAGTGACACCAGAATAAAAATATTCATTATTCTGAAGCTGAAAATACAGAAGATTATGGTTGGACTCTTTCACTGACTAGATATATTTAAAATAATGTAGGCCACATACTTTACTGTTAACATCAGACAGATATTACACCATTGCATTATTATTATATTCAAGTGTAGTAATTTTATTTTAGTTTTTTAGTTTCATTTAAATTATAAAGTTTATGTAAAAATATTCAATTAGAATTAATTTGACAATCTTTACCCAAAGTTTTTTTTTTTTTTTAATGAACAATAAAAATAAAAGCTGGAGATTTTTTTGTGGTTTATCATTCATCGGTGCTACTTTTCGCAATCCAACGTTCCAGTAATTCCTAAATTGCCCAATAAAAGCTGCACGAATAAATTTGCTTACCCCACAAATAGGCCCATCTAATTTAGAAATAGTTTCATCTATTCACACTTTATATCATCTCTATGATATGTATTGTCATATCACCCGGGCCTAACATACAGTAATGCTTTAAACACAAGCTAGTGGATAAAAATCAACAACCGATCAAGGCTAATTGGCTAATATTTTCCCACTTGTCTGTGTCTAGGTCCATGGTCTGTGCTCTTTTATTCTTTCATCTGAAGGCAAATCTAAATTGGCTAACATCATTTAGTCAGGCCTCTAAATTTAGTTTTAATCAATAAGTAGAATTGATCATTACATCCTTACCTTATTCCAGAAAAATCGCAGAGATGCATGAATATTGGGGTTGGGAGGAGGGGGCGTGTCTGAACTAGTTGATGCATGAAACCAGTACCCTGATAAACAGGTTGACTGGCAAAAAGTATTTTATGTATTTCGAAAATACAAAAATACTCATCTTAAATGAGAAATATAATTTAATACAAATTACATTTAACTGAAGGCTTCAAAATACAAAATAGTATTTTAAATACATGTATCTGAAATACTGCCCATCCTTGCATGTAGCAATTATGCAGTGAATATAACGGAATTATGATCGATGACGTTTAATAGTATATATATATATATATATTTGGTTGCCTAGTTTTAAGAGAAGAGTTGTTTTCTACTCAGGAATGGCAAATGAAATAGCCTAGATAAGCCCACAGAAAACAGGAAACGAAGTTTTACAGCTCATCGTCACTTTTTTGCTCATTTACTATTTTAATCAGGGGCGGATTGGCAATCGGGAATACCGGGAACAATCCCGAACGGCCGGTCCATTTCGGGCCGAACCGGCCGGTGGTCAATGATATATATATTTTTTTGGATGAAACGTTTTATGATAAACGACCGGCGCGGCGGCCGCTCAGCTGCAGCGGAACTGTGTGTGTGTGTGTGTGTTTCAGACTAGGCCAAACCAATACCTTCAATCTTGAGGGGGGATACGAGCGGCCCCTCCTAACTTGGACTGATCCTCGTTTTTCCTGACATCCGATTGGCTCAAACTTAAGGCGCCGAAAAGGAGTTTGGAGATTTGTATGAATGCAAGTTGCAACAGAGACGGACATTTAAAAATGCTGAAAAGAAGGAAAGAAGAGAAAGAAATGGGTGGGGCCGAAAAAATAAGAATGAAAAAGAAAAAAATGTTGGCACGAGAGGCAGCTAAATGCGCCAAATTAACAGACCTTTTCCGGGAAAAGGGTGCTGTGGCAGGAGGTAGCTAACGTTACAGATGAGGAAGGAGGACCCAGCAGCAGGACAGGTGCACAATTAGTGATGCGTTTATACACTGAAATTATTTATATTTGCATTTAAATATAGGCATGTATATTATATAAGGGATAATGTAGAGCGAGGCGGTTGTATTTGCTATAAAAACGATTGTATTAGTTTCGTGCCACGAATGCGGTCTGTTATTGCTTGATAACAGGCCGCGCGTTGCCATGGACACGCAGGATTCTAACCG
The DNA here is from genome assembly GCF_016745375.1 of Pimephales promelas. The sequence continues at coordinate 2,716,947 of NW_024121988.1, forward strand.
TATAGACAGAACTATTTTCTTTAGCGGAAGCAATACAATAGTTTTGTAGTTTAAAACAGTAAACTCATTTTTAAATCATTATTGTGTTTCAAATTATTGATTTATTTGGTAGATAGCCATGAAATAAAAATGTGCTGTTATCATGTTATAGCCATGTGTCCCTTACATTTTAGAGATATATATAAACAGCAGTTTGCAGTGTGTCATCACACAGACAACATCCTTCTATAAGCAAGTAATCTCTGTATGTATATTAACTGTTAAGGTCAGTGATGGAGAGGGACAGGTTGAGGATGACCCCTGCAGTCATATTGATGATGAGGGAGAGAAGGAGGAGGAGCAGGAGGAAGGAGAGCAGCAAGAGAAAGAAGAGCAGGAGGAGAAGAATGGAATCAGTATAAAAACAGTGACAGGTACAGGGGCAGTGTGCAGGGCTGGGTAGGCAATCATATTAGGAAAATAAATCAATCAGATATTTACATATAGGTTAAAATGCCAATAATTCCACATACTAGATAATAACCTGACTGAAGCACAGATTGAATTAGAAAATGTTTTATTCTTAGTCATATTTATAACTGAAGTTCTTCTCATGCATATGTATCTGCACATCAGTAAGCAGAGGCAGGGTCCATCACAGGGAAAGCTAAGCCAGGGAGCCAAGCTGAGACACACACACAAATCTCTATTTTATGGGACTGCATTGTAGTTTTTGAGTATTTGTAACTATTTTATCACTCCAACTGACTGTGCACATGACATGCTGGTAGTTAGCAGTACACTGTGACTTATGTGTTCAAAATTAGGTTTTGCTGACCTGGTTGTGTTCAGTGCAGTGGTGACTTGCTTATACAACCTGAGGAGGCAGGTGTCATCCTAAAGTTTCTTGAAGGTTTTCAGCATAATCTGATTCTCTTTATACCATAAAAACACTATTAGAATTAAAATAACTGCAAAAAATCCTTCTGCTCGTGCACCAAGGGTACTCGCATAAAAGGCCTCTCCATCTTAAAGTCCCGGGCTGAATTTCAGTCCCAGTACGGCCCTGATTTTAATAATTAGAAAACAAAGTAAAAATGTAATTTTCAGTACTTTAGTTTGCTACATTATTGCCCATTTTACACACAAAAACTTTGACACTTGTTTTCAGGAAATGTATATCTTTCATATTAGTTAAATAGCCTATTTGATATACTATATGGACAAAAGTATTGGGGCACCTGACCATTACACCAACAGGGACTGTAATGACACTACATTCTAAATACATAAACATTAATATGGAATTGGTTCCCCCTTTGCAGCTATTTCAGCTTGCACTCTTCTCGGAAAGCTTCTTTTGAAGTGTTTTTTTTTTTTTTTTTCTGGGAATTTTTGCCCAGTAGAGCATTTGTGAGGTCAGGCACTGTTGTTGGACGAGGAGGCCTTGCTCACAATCTCCATTCTAGTTTGTTGAGGTCAGGGCTCTCTGCGGACCAGTCAAGTTCTTCCACATAGACTAATTTTACCATATCTTTATCATGGATCTTGCTCTGTACACTGGGGCACAGTCATGCTGAAAATGGAAAGGGCCTTCCCCAAACTGTTCCTAAAAAGTTGAAAGAATAACATTAGCCGCGTTTCCACTGGCGGGCCAGGGCCAGTTGGTTTCCACTGTCACTTCCGAGTAAGCTTGATCGGGGCTTACTCGGGGCCAACGGCCAGGATTTCTGAGACGGTTCTCACTGCAGAACATGAAATCCACGGGGAGGAGTCGGATCCAGATCCAACTCCTCCCACCTTACATTCACCTAAACCTACTGTACCCAACTCCGCACCCTGATCCCTAAACCCAACCCTAATCGTACCCATCTCCACCCCTTGGATCTTGATCCGACTCCTCCCCGTGGATCTCATTTACTGCATTGAGGTGCTACTGGGATTTCTGGCCCGTCGAATACCTTGGGCCAAAGCGGGCCAGCTCTGGCTAGAGGCGTGCTCAAGGTGAAAGGCGGAGTTTATCTGTGTTATGGAACGTTATGGTCTGAAGCAAGATGCATATTTTACTTTTTTTTCAGTTTCAAATTGTTCAGTTTAGTGAAGAGATTCAGTTCAATAGAGAGATTCAATTCAGTCCAAAAATAATAGTTCAATCAACCAGTTCATTTCAAAACCAATCCCTGAGCACTCGGTGATCCCACTCTGTGATGTTATGTGGTCTTCCTCTTTGTGGCTGTTCTTAAATGCTTCCACTTTTTAATAAAACCACTTACAGTTAATTGATGCTTGAAATCACTGTGCTCTTCAGAATGACCAATTTTCTCACAAATGTTTGTAAATGCAGACTGCGTGGCTAAGTGCTTGATTTTATACTTTATACACCTGTGGCAATGGGTCTGATTGAAACACCTCAATTCAAAAAATAATACCGTTCGTGTGTCCCAATACTTTTGTCTGCATAATGTACATGATTTGTTGTCAACAAGGCATTCTCTGCAGTGAAAGAGTCAAAAGATGAGATCAGACAATTTCCATTTGTCCTTGTACTTTTACATGCGTTTTGCATGTGTTTTCATTATGAAATAATGTTTGCACATGACCTACGTATAAGTTTAAAGCTACACTGTGTAACTCTTTTAGTTTATTCTCAGCTAAAAACACTTAGTTCTTTCAAAAATATATGTGCTCATTAATGTATATTTACTTCGTTCAAGTAATAAAGTATTCTCGTGAGTGTTAATATGCCATTGAAAATACATATGGGTTCTAATGTCGGTCGCCATGTTGCTCCTCCATCTTGAAAGTACATTAGCCAAAGAGAGACATACCTACCCTATCTCACGACCAATTCAGATTCAGATTCAGTGATTCAGAAGTGGCTAATTCGTATTAATTCATACGACCTCACTCGTACGAATTTATACGATTTGTCTAAACCCACGTGACGGTTATGTTTAGGGGCGGGGTCAGGGGTAGGTCATTCGTACGAATTCATACGAATTGGCTACTTCGTAAAATATGTACGATTTAGCAAAATCGTACTAATTCGTACAAGTGAGGTCGTACGAATTGTTACGAATTAGCCACCTCGTAAAATTCGTACGAATTCCTGTAAGATCAGGTTGGACATACCCGTTAATTCAAGCTTCGTCTTTCGCGTTTACGTTTTGCGTTTTTATGAGTTAACACTCATGGACGAGGTCGAACTGGAAGCCATGTTAATCTTGGACTACATTGGCCACCGTAGGAGGTAAAACAAAATCGGAATTGAGAGGAACAGAAACTAATATTCACTGGATGGTCATATACCTTTTCACCACTAGATGGGGGTAAAAATCACACAGTTTCGCTTTAAGCACCTTCAAAGTTGCTTGGACATTAAGTGAACTGTATGAACCAAGTATATATTATTTCTATTGCATTTAATGTGCTGTGTTGTAGTGGATTAGTTGGTTTCAGTTCAGCTTTCAGCTATCACCACTGTGACTCTGAATAAGACATTAAAGGGTTAGTTCACCCAAAAATGAAAATTCTGTCATCCAATGGCTCACCTTCATCTCGTTCCAAACCTTTAAGACTTTCTTTCATCTTCGGTATAACGATATAAAATAACGATCTTTTTAATGAAATCTCAGAGCTTTCTGTCCTTCTGTTGACAGCCTATACAACAAGTCAGTGGGTCACTTTAAGTTTTTTATATGAAGAGAAACAACATAAACAAACAAAAATTTCCTTTCATTTTCAATTTCCTTAAACAATCAGACCCCTGGAGCCACTAAAGGGACATGGTGATGAAAAAAAAAATGAAATGGGATTTTTCTAATCTAATTATGATAAAACTTTTTGAACAACGGGGCACAACATTATCATGTAATAATTTGAACAACATTATCATGTAATAATTTATTTTACATGATTTTAACAGTCGCATTCCATTATGTGCATGTCCTATCTTTTAAAATATGGTTTCCCATTATTGCCACAACTGCTGTTATATTTCTTTCTTTCTTTCTTTTTTTCTTTCTTTTTTTCTTTCTTTCTTTCTTTCTTTCTTTCTTTCTTTCTTTCTTTCTTTCTTTCTTTCTTTCTTTCTTTCTTTCTTTCTTTCTTTCTTTCTCTTTCTCTCTCTGTCTCTCTCTCCCTTTCCTTTTTCCTTTGTTTGTTTATATTTCAGTAGAGCTAATGTTTTAAATTCTGTGACCTAGTAATTAAATTGCTGTATAAAGGCACCTGACATCATAATACATATCTTTCTGAGCTCACAGTGTGAGAAAAGTCATTAGTGTTCTGCATTTGTGAAATTTGACTAAGTCAATATTTGCATAGATTGTTACCTTGGGAAATCAACATTTATATTTACCAAGCCTGCCTTACGACTGCATTTCCTGACTAGCTTTCTTCAGGAAAGATGATTGTCTGGGTTGCTCTTTTCCTCTCAGCTCATTTTGAGCTGACTTCAACATTGATCAGGAAACACATTTTTATTGATAATGCTGTGTCTTGGAGTGATGCTCAAAATTTTTGCCGAGAGAATTATGCCGACCTATCCACCATAGGCAGCACAGAGGAACTTACCAGGTTCAGAAACGATGCACAAGACCAAGGGCAATTGAACAGAGAGAGCTGGGTTGGTCTGAGCAAGCCCTCCGCTAACGGTGAATGGGTGTGGAGTGATGGAAGTAAAGAAACTTTTAAGAAATGGAAAAGTGGTCAACCAAATGACGAAGACACTGACTTTTGTATCAAGATTTCAGCTGGTGAATTGATGGACTACAGATGTGATGAAAATAGGCCTTTTTTCTGTTACAAGTGGGTGCCTGAACTGATTCTAGTAACGGAAAACAAGAGCTGGGAGGAAGCATTAGAACACTGCAGAACTGAACACTCTGACTTAGCCTGTCTGCCAACCAGTTTACATCTCTTTCAAGCCCAAAACAAGAATGCAGTCAGCCAAACTCTCAGTGTGTGGACAGGTTTGCGCTTCTTGTCAGGTTCCTGGTTCTGGGTGAGTGGGGAATCTCTGGGAGATATGGTTCAGCTGCCAGTATGCCCTGCCAATCCCCAATACTGTGGATCTCGAAACCTGAAAGATGAAAGTTGGGAGAACAGAGACTGTACGGAGAAACTTAACTTTGTGTGTTATTAAAGAGAAGGGTAAGAACCAAAGCATGTATTTGTGTTTCAATCAATACATTGCTCATATTCATGACGGCAATTTTTTCATTGTCTATTTGTTTAATCCATAACAAATATTGAAAAGAAAATTAAAATGTATATTTGAAGACACACACACATTTATGCTTGGCAGACCTATTACATATTAAGTTAACATTATTACATGTTTCTTTATTTATATAATGCAGCAAAATATATATTGAAATAATGTAGTATTTCGTGTGTGTTTTTTTTCAGAGGCGATGGGAAGAGAACCAGATAAAAACAAATGAAGAAATTATAAATAAAAATTAGCCCTTTATTTAACTTAAAAATAACTTGAAATAAGATAATGTCTAAGCTTATACTCCTTTTTTGCATTCTGTACGTCTTATGCTATACTTTTTGTTTAAATTGAAAAACACCTGATGATACATCACTTTTAAACATACATTTGTTTTCAAACTATACATTTATTAAGTTTATATTTGTTATAGATTTGCTGTACTTTTAAAAGCTATGCTTTCAGTCGTGAGTTTAGAAAAGAATATACTAGTTGAGTATCTAAAACTTGAAGATCATTGCATCAATTGTTTTGAAAAAAAATATACTTAATAAATAGAAGCACTGAAAAATAAATTGTAATAAAGTTTTCCTTTTAACTGTGCACACCTTATGCACAAGAAGCCAAAGCTAATTTTAAACCAGCAGCCATATCACCCTGTAGCCCAAGACTGGTTGCCCATTAAAGCTAAGCAGGGCTGAGCCTGGTTAGTACCTGGATGGGAGACCTTCTGAGAAAGCCAGGTTGCTGCTGGTAGAGGTGTTAGTGTGGCCAGCAGGGGGTGCTCACCCTGTGGTCTGTGTGGGTCCTAACGCCCCAGCAAAGTGATGGGAACACTATGCTGTCAAAAAAGAGCACCGTCCTTCGGATGAGACGTTAAACCGAGGTCCTGACTCTCTGTGGTCATAAAAAATCCCAGGATGTCTTTCGTAAGAGTAGGGGTGTAACCCCGGCATCCTGGCCAAATTTGCCCAGTAGCCTCTGTCCATCATGGCCTCCTAATCATCCCCATATACACCAATTGGCTTCATCACTGTCTCCTCTCCACCAGAAAGCTGGTGTGTGGTGAGCGTTCTGGCGCAATATGGCTGCCGTCGCATCATCCAGGTGGATGCTGCACATTGGTGGTGGTTGAGGAGAACCCCCCCTTCTATGTGAAGCGCTTTGAGTGTCCAGAAAAGCGCTATATAAATGTAACGAATTATTATTATTCATGCTGTGACATTTTGATTAGGCTACTGCTATAGATTCCTCATGCAGAGTTTACATTAAAGGGTTAGTTCACCCAAAAATGAAAATTCTGTCAGTATTTACTCACCCTCATGTTGTTCCAACCCCGTAAGACCTTCGTTCATCTTCGGAACACAAATTAAGATATTTAGGATATTAAAATCGCTCCTGCATACAGTCCATAGGCTTCTTGAGGGACTGGCTCTTGCTGTCCTCGAAAAGTAATTGAAGACATCGTTAAAATAGTCCAAGTGACTACAGGGGCTCAATCTTAAGTTTATCAAACGACGAGAACACTTTTGTGCGCAAAAAAACAACAAAAATAACGACTTTATTTCAACTATTCACTTCCTTCTCCATAAGCCTATAGTCCGTTAGCGTAGTGTGATTGCGTAGAGCTACGTCACACGTAGGCTCACTATTGGTCGACGCTGGTCATGTGTGTGTGATGCGTGTGACGTACAATAACAGAAGCTTACGCTATTAAACTAGTTAGCTGACTCGCGCAGAGGGAGAAATAAACGAATAGTTGAAATAAAGTCGTTATTTTTGTTGTTTTTTGCGCACAAAAGTGTTCTCGTCGTTTGATAAACTTAAGATTGAGCCCCTGTAGTCACTTGGACTATTTTAACGATGTCTTTTATGACTTTTCGGGGACGGCAAGAGCCAGTCCCTCAAGAAGCCTATGGACTAGTATGCAGGAGCGATTTTAATATCTTAAATATCTTAATTCGTTTTCCGAAGATGAACGAAGGTCTTACGGGGTTGGAACAACATGAGGGTGAGTAAATACTGACAGAATTTTCATTTTTGGGTGAACTAACCCTTTAATACACTAATAAAAGTCATTTTGACAAAAATGTTAACAAACAATTTTCTTGACATGCTCAAAAAGTTTTTCCGGATTGCCTGTTTATTTTGTCAATTGGTTTTTAGAGGAACTGTATGCAATAGATAAAAATCACATTTTAGATGGCATTTTTAAATGTTTAATATGCAATCTAATGTATAAAAAACAAAAACAAACACTTAATGTATATGTTTTTTCAGTGATTTATTTAATTGACCCAGATCAACATATATTACAGTACGTTCCAATGGACATTGTTATCCTTCTGCCGGCAGAAATCAAAAGAATATATTTGTTGAATATTTTACATTTGTGTCATGTGCTAATCTTAATGGTATTTGATCCTTTTGTTCCCTTTCGAGGGAACTCACGCTGCATCGATGACGCTTTGGGAACGCCCCTGTGTGATTGCATCAGAAGCACGTACAGTATGTCAACTAGTCCAATGGCAAGAGGAAAAGGAAAGGATAAAAGCACATGCGGTCTGACCGGCGATAGCTTCTGTGCCTCGGCAATCGCTCTATGTCGAAACTGTCTGTCTATTTATTGTTGTCTGTCACAAGCATTTAAAACAAAATTATGGCGAAAGAGTTGTGTGCTTCTCTCATGGCTCCCATAACTCAACTCGACGCTGTGTCAAACTCGCACCCTTTGAGGACGGGGGTTAAAAAAAGTCAGTTCGCTGCCAGTATGCTTCCAACAAAGTGGCTGTTCCAGAATGGAAGAATCTGCAAGGATTTCAAGGAGTTCTGGAGATAGTCCACCGGGTAGCCATATATCTCTATACAGAGCACGAGGTCTTTAGAGAGATACATTTTAGTGTTAGAAACCAAACCAGCGAATCGAGGAAAAAGCCATTCTCTTTCTCCCGACATCAGCCAGGTTTAACCACAAATGTCTCTCTGTGGCCACTATCGTCGCTATTGACAGGCAGATTGTCGCAGCAGTCTGGTTGGTGGCCTGGAGAGCTTTTTTTTATTTGCATCGCAGCTCAGTCACCGCAGCAGGGGCTCCAACTCTTGGTCAAGATCCTTCAGCAGATCGGCCTGGTATACCTGCAACACCGCCATGATGTGCAGTGTAGCACCGGCCTGACCCGCTGACGTTAATGCTCTGCCATTCAACTGGCAAAGCTCTGTGTCGATTGTCCCATCGACGCATACCCACGCTCTTCTATCCCCTCAATATCAGCGAGACTAGCATGCTGATGTTGGTGGATACAGGCAGAGTATGGGTTCTTTCATGTCCTCTCGATCTCTCGATCTCAGTGCTGCCTGACTAAGTTTTCCTCTTTTTTTTAAACTTCATCATCAAATTGCAGATTACCCTCGTAAGCTGTCTGAGAGGACTACACCCCTCTGAATGAGATCGGCGGGCTTCATCTGGGAATCTGACATCCAGACGCTGAACCCTCTTCTCTTGAGAAGTGGGACAGGCGAGAGTGGAGCAGTCACAGAAAAAATGCTAACAATTTGTACAGACAGTTCCCTCAAAAACTGCCTGTGGGCGCTCTTCCTTCCCAGACAGAAAAACGCAGTTTGTGTGTGTCACCTAGCTTCAGATATCTTGAGCACGGGTCTGCAAGCTATTGAAAGCATTTCATAATTACCTGATTTTCAAAGCGGTTACAGACAAAACAGTCACAGAAGACGAAAAAGATATTGTCATATTTGCAAGGCGCCCTTTTATACTTCCAGGTGATTACAAACACCTGTCACGCCTGAGGCGTTCCCCAAAGCGTCATTCGATGCAGTGCAAGTTTCAGTGCGAGAACAGTCATATATGTTTTTGATAATATACTCATAAGATGTTTCCTGGTCCCAAGCACAGTTTCAAGAAAGAAAAAGAAAAAATTAAACTGAAATTACAGAGATTGTTCAAAAGCTCAATTTTATTTTACAAATAAACAACAATCATTTTGTTAGACTACACGTTTGATTGTTTTACTGCCAAATACTTGAATGCAAGTGTAATTCACACTTTATGTTATGCAACCTTGTTATAATTGCAAGTTTAATGCTGCTGCTTGATGCTTTATCATAACATTTCTCTTAAGGTAAATGCACACTATAGGAATACAAACTCTGAATGAGACGAAATGAATGTTGCCTGAAAATAATTCAAATTACACAACTTTATAACAAGGGATAACTTCTACAACACATACTGTAAATGATAATGAAGGGGGGGGGGAATCTAAACTATGTCAACCAGTGACTTCAGTCTAAAGCTTCTTTGGCCTAACAAACACTTGCAATAAAACATAAAATCACATTACATTAACAGATGGAATCAATTAGTGTAAAATGTTTACAATATTGTTAACCAAACAACTGAATGATGATTTTCTGCTAATTGGACTCTGGAAAATATCAGTAGTGCTGTAAAGAAAGGAACAATTCAATACTTCACAATCAAACCAGTGTGTTTTTTCCCTGTCAAACAAAGGTATTGATTTAATACTAGCGTAGAAAAGTGGTAGCCTGATTTAGTTTAAACGTGTATAGTTCACTGGCTGGGTGGACCAGCCATTCCCATGATGCCATGAGGTATTCAGGCATCTATACCCGTGCTGACAAGCAGTTCATAGGCAGGGTCATGACCTCTGCGGCAGAGGACCACACATGCACACAGCAGCCCAAGCATCTGTGCAGAGAACAGGAAACTACGGTCAAGACATACATTTACATTGAGGATGTTGACAAAAAAAGATTATACGAATATATTTCAAATATTCTGTATTATCTGTAAACATCAAGGCAGTATAGTTCATAAAAGGATGCATTTATGTTCAGCAATGTTTTGATCAAAGAACTATGACCCAAAAGGACCTCAAAGGACGTCTTGTTGCTAGGCCGATTGTTTTGTACATTTTATTTCACTTTGCTTACTATAATACTCAGGTAAGATTATTAAAAAATTTGGAATCAATCTTTCCTATCCACGTATTTATTTATTTGTAACCTCCTTAGCCATGTTACTTTTAACCATGTGGTGTTTCCATTATTTCCACTTACTAATATGGTACTGCAATGGTTGGCCTCAACTGCAAATTACCTGTATGGCAGCGAATGTTAATGCAGCCAGTATGACGTACAGCATAATGTCCTTAAGTTTCTTTACTACAAGAACTTCACAGCCCTGTAACAAGAAGTTTAGCTATAATAAATTAGTCATTTAATAGTTTTGAACTTCTGGAGAATGTCTGTGAGGGTGTTACCTCTGGGTAAAGGTCTCCTGGTCGCATTAACGTCCCCGTGCAATTACTGATGGTGGGTTTGCAGCAGCTCACTGGAACACTATTGTTTTTGGACTCAATAAACCAGTGAGTGTTCATCCAATCCGAATAGTTATGAATGCCACAACAGTGGAGCTGAAAGTGAACGATTGTAAGAAGAGAGCTTTAGAGAGAATTGGTGAAAGAAATATGAAAAAAGAAAGGCAAAGGAACTGATAGTGTTACTTGTCGCTGCACATAGTCAATGGCCCTGCTTGGAGCGTCTGTGTTGGTGCCTTTATATTCATTATATACTTTCTGAATAGAGTGATTCACCACAGCCTCAACCTTTTGGAGAAGAAGAAAATATTTTTAGTGTTTTAAAAATGACACTGCCAAACTATCCACGTGCGCATGTCATTTTTTTTTATTTCCAAGTTACCTTGGCTCTGTAAATATAGCCTAGCACCACTACAACCACCTCTGTAGCGAAGACCAGTAGCAGCACTGCTGAGAACTGCAGAAAAATCAAGAACAATCAGTATAGATTCCGAATAAAAAGCTGCTCTATATATGTTGAAGCGAGGGGTGTAAGACTCTAGTTTACCGTGACCAGGCCGCAGCGGCTTTCTCGAATGGTGGCACAGCAGCCAATGAAACCAATGACAAAAAGAAGTGTGCCCACAGCAATTATCACCATGGAAGAGATGAAAGTGTAGATATCCTCAAAAAAATGATCATAATCATCATATGTTATAAAAACATAGGCCCCAATGTAGCACAGTATACCTGCGGCAGCCTGGGAAGGGTGCAACAAAAATATTGTTAGTGGTTCAGAAATTGCACATAATATTTTTTTTTATAAAAACCTTTTTTGTGAGATGAAAACTTCTTTCTTTTGTAATTTTTGTTGATTGTCATTTTAATTGTAATATATCAATTTAGAGGCAATATCACAAATAACATGTGTTGTTATAGCTGTCTGAATGAATCAGTTGTCTCTAGGCCTATAATAAAAAATTATTTTTATTAAAATTGTCACAATTACTATTACACATTTATTATATATAATATTTAAGTTGTGTTTTGACAAACATGAACTAATTGTAGTGTTATGCATCACACGCCACCATGTGCTTTTTCCACTTATACCAATTATAATAGGCTTACTATTAATAAGTCCAAATTTTAATTATTAGACTTGATTAAGATAAAACATTTATTGAAACAGGTGATGACTGATATAGCCTAATATCTCTAAGATTTAAGACAAAGAAAAGCTTTACAATTTTCAGAATTGATAAACAAAAACTAAAAATTGAGCATATAAGCTAAATCCCTATACAATGATATTGTAGAAAGACATGATGATACAGTCTTGATATTCCTTGCAATTACAGTCACAGAAAATTGGGGATTTTATTTAGCAGATCTTACATTATGGAATAGCCTGGATAGAGTGAAAATACAAACATAACACACAGGACAAAATAGACAGATCTATTGAAATTCGCCGGGTGAAATTTAGCGTTTGGATCCTTTTACTGATGGTTTAAGTCAAAAAATTATAACAATTTTCTGTCTATTAAAAGCCTGTCGATTATGTAAACAACAGCTCATTCGCTGTAGCTCTTGTAACGTTCTCCATGCAGAGCTATGCCATTACGTTAGTGCCCGCTAACCACTGCATTCCAGCTACTGTAGCCAACTTACCCAAAATATCAGATTTAGGAAGACTAAAACCGTCTTCGAAGAAATAATACCACATTGTCCCATGATCACGGTGAGGCTAGGGTAAATATTTTAATCCAGGGAGAGATGTTTACGTTAATAGCAGATGCATATCGCGATTGTCAAGCTCCGCTAGTCAACACTTTACAGAGCATCCAACTGGACAGCGGCAGTCACGTGTCCCACTGACCTCAATAAAGCGAACTGTGCTATTTGTTCTCTAAGCGGCAGACAGACGCTAATAAAACTCAGTCCAATGTCGTGCTGGTCTAAGAAACTGCGCCAACCCGTGTTCCTCAGGTAATATGTGACTATTAAAACTAAATTTGAAAATGTATGAAAATGTATGAGTCTACAGACACCCCTAAGGAAAGCTATGGGTAGATTTTGCATCTATCTCAACAATTTGTTGTGGTAGTGGGCTAGTTGCAGGTCTGAAAGTGATGTATTTAACACATTTTTTTCAGGTCACTTCTGATTTATACGCTAGACTATGATGTGTAGCAGTTCTTTAAAAACAGAACACAATGAAATATGTTTTAAAAAGCTTAATCTTCTTGTTATAGGCTAAATGTAGCTTGTGTAGTAAATGTAGGCTAGCCTATAGCCTATCTGAGAAGATTGTGGTCAACTGACAGAAACATAGACTCAAAAAGTTGGCTATAGGCTATAATATATCAACCATAAGTATAGTATTTGGTAAGTGGTTTGGTTTCACTCTTTCACTGTTTGTACAAGTATTATATTCAGTTCTCATGGACAACAAATATATTATATTGCAATGTGCTATATATAGGCCTAGCCTACTATTTTGTTATTTTAGCTAACTCGTCTTGTAGTGCTTTGAGATTTTAATGCTTTGTCAATGTAACTGTTAAATCTAGTTGAGATGTGTGAAAATATGGTTAAATAATTAATTTGGATAGGTGTCTTGCTACGATTTGTCTTTTCCACTTGTGATGTTTGTCTGTTGGTAAAATCTAAACACTCAAAACTAGGACTGGCTGATAAAATGATAGGCTAACGAATTGCTGAACACCTGAATTCAGTGAAGAACACAAATGTCTCAGTGATTTAAACAGTTAATCTAAAGCTAAGATGAACAAGCGCTGACATTCTCAACAGCACTGATGAACACATTGCTCCATGAATGATTCAGAAGACTTTTCAATACAATCACTGTCATTGAATAGACCAATGGTAAATTTGAATTAAAAAAAAGCCAATCATTCAGAATATTACCATTTTAACCTAAAAAAATTGATTGTTGCAATTTTTACAGATGTTATATTTTTTCATTAATTAACATAAATTTACATCTGTGCCATCAAAGTCATGACAACACAAACCTGTTTTATGATTTGAAACATATCACCTACATGTGCAGAAACTATAAGAAATTGATTTGTTTCTATTAAGATATTTTGTTTAGGAAAAAAAGACTGATTTTGAAAATTGATTTTACTTAAGTTGAGTCGTGAATATTTTAAAGTAGTTGTCAAAAAGTAGGCTACTTCGGCACTATGTCGATAGCTACTGAAATTTAAAAAATGTGACGCATCGGAATCGTAAACAACTCTGATTGCCCATTGTACTCACGACACGCGCTCATCGAATATGTCTCTGATTGGCTACAATGATCAGCGCTTCAACAACTAGTTAGACACAATTAGCCTAACTGCCTGTTTTTTTTTCTCTCAGGAGCAAAATCTACCTTTAAACTTTAAAGAAATAAAGAGTTGACATTTATCGTGATAATGTTTAGGCAACTGTCTGTTGTGCTTTGGTTGATCACTTTTTCGTTTTTTTTTTCCTAATGTCTCGAATTTCCTTCTGATGTTTTCTGCCCAGTAAACACAATTTTATTGTCTAAAAGATACCTTCTACAATTACAACTCATTAATCAATGAAAGCACCAAGAATAGCCAACTGTTCTCTAAATCTGTCAGTACTCAACTGTTTAACACTGAACTTTCACTGAATATAGAAATTTAGATACAAATTATGACACTTTTACATTGTAGTTGCATGCAGGAGCAACTGACTTTACTAATTTAGTCTTTAATACAAATTATTGAAAAAAAAAATACAATTCTGAACATTCTCTAAAAATAAATATACAAGTAACTTGTTGCATTTCTTGTGACATGGTGGTTAATAGGCTTAGTTAAGAAGCAAATTACAGTTAATGAAAAAGCGATTACAAATTCCATGTGGATTGAACCTTTGAAGATTTCAGGCAATGGAAGTCATCATCATTTTTTATTGTCTTGGATGTAGCTTTCTAATATCTTCATTAATATTGCAGTCTCCTAGAAGAACCAGAAACAGTTCATAAGAATCAATTGTTGATCTGTGGTTAACATGCAGAACTGCGTAAAACTGACCTTTTAAAACAAACAAGCAAATTCATTTAAATCACATTATTCATGAAAAGTATTTACAACAGAAGAATGTTCTCTCTCACATTTCATCAGTCATTTTAAGACCAGAGTGCAGAATAACCACTTCAAAATGACGGAAGATCCAGTCTCGGTTCTTACCGGAACTTTATGGCTGATCTCCGGCAAGTCGAGGTGTGCTTGAAGCGCGATCCTCAGCATCTGCTGGTCGAGGTCCACGGGCTCGACCTGCTGGGGATTCAGAGCAGCCTCGAAGGCTTTCATCGTGGAGTCGTCCTCGGGCGGCAAACGTTCGCTGTCCACGACACTTTTCTTCCCCATAAAATGACCTTAAGTGTCAAATCACAGTTCTGTAGGTATGTCACGTCATATGTAGCACAATAATAAGTCGTGTATGCACCTCA